>CM069905.1:151961240-152096492 GCA_036172215.1 Camellia granthamiana | reverse complement strand
CATAAAAAGAGATAGAATAAAACGTATGAGTAGTGGAACAAAAATTAAGCAAAAAGAGATAGAATAAGGTATATGAGGGGTGGAATGAAAATTAGATTATGAGATAAATTTAACGACATGAAAATGAGGTGAAACGAAATTACGATAAATGAGATATGAGAATTTGAATATGTGGGTTCAAATTGTAAAAATTTACTCAAACTTTTGTTAGCTGAATGAGACGGAGATAGACGAAAAGATTAAATTATGATACCAAAATAATATCAAATTTTTAATTATTACAATTAAAATCTAAAAATTTAAATTGAAAAACATGCAATATCTTTTTTTAATGTCTCAAACATTTTCCCTTTTATACCCAAGACCCGGGTTAGATATAACATTCACGTCCCTTGTAGATTTTAGGTGCTCCTTTCAGTTTTCCCGGGACAAGCTCCTCAGATTCTCTATAGCTCTACATCCCCCAAAAAACAAAAAAACAAAAAAAAAAAAAAAAAAAACCTAGCCAAGCTCTCCAGTTCTATCGATTTTTGGAGTGTTTGACGACTGATTGTTCATCTGCGTAACTCGCTGAGGTAAATAACATTTCATTCATCCAGTTTTACTTTTCTATATTGTTGATTTGTGCACAAATTTTGAATGAAGATCTCTCTCGCTCGCTCTTTTTTGCATAATATCTCTAGGTATTTCATTACTCTGTTTCCTTTTAGGTTCCATATTCATTGTTTATTTGATTACAACCTAAAATTCCTCTTTTATCGAAAAGAAATTCAAAACATCAATTTGAGTTTAATATTTTGTTTTTTCATTAGCTCAAGTTTTTTTGGATGTACTGTACATTGTGTAATTTGGATAAACAATGCCCGTGAGTTTTAATTTTTTATTTTTTATTTAAATTTTGTGAAATAGAACCGTCTGTGTTGTTTTATATGCAACTCATTATTTATTCAAATAGAAGATGTATATAATAGTGGTTTGTTAAGTAGGCTTTAAGATCTTTGATATCTAAACATTGCATTTATATTTTTTTTGGTACAAACAGATGATCATTGACCCCATAGATTTGCAGTCTAGGCATTTAAAAAGAATTTAAAATCCTATCTCAAATCCAAATCTAGGTTCCTAACCACAATTTAAGAGACCAGTTGAGAACTACTTGATCTACAATGTCACTTTAAAATTTATGGACTCTGGTACTGATGATTGAGCTGTAGAATTGTAGATTAATTTCTTGAAAGATTTGGAGGAATTATATTAGTATTCGTACATATCTCAAGTAACATGGTTCATCTAACTGGCCTAGCAAGCAGGTTTTGAAAAAGGGATATGATTTGGTAGGCAGATAATCAGATCTTGCCACATGGTGAGAAAGAAGTATATGTCATTCTTGGCTTTGCACCCTAACTAAACGCTGGTCCTGAATCAAAGAGTAACCAATCCCCTTTTGCTTCCAATCCGTCCTCTGGCTCTCTCAGCCTTTTCACCTTATCAATGCTCTCCACTGAGAATTAAATTCCCTCACCCTCGCTTTCTCTAAGAAGCTTTGACCTCTTAGTTGGATCAATTGAATTGATTGGGGCTCCAAAAAGTGTTTCAATTCAACTCATTTTCCTTGGGTACTGTTACTACTAAGAAGCACAAACACTTCTAAGAATGTGACGTATCCGTGTCTTGTCCGTGTCGGACTGCGACATTCTTTAGACACTCTTAGGACACATGTCTGACACTCTTCAAAACACTTCTTATTTTTTATATTTTTTTAATGACCCAGACACTCTTTGGATACTTGGAGGACACATGTGTCAAGCACTTAAACACACATGTCTATCGATTAGACACGTGTGAAACTAATTATAAATTTGAACAAAACAATTTAAGATACAATAATAAAACAAAAATCATATAAATTTATAGGAATTAGTGTCATATTGTATTTTTTATTATCTTTAAATGATATTCATATATATAAAATTATATATTTCATGCGTGTCCCTCACGTGTCGTGTCCTATATTTTTTAAAAATTAACGTATCCGTGTGTCCGTGTCATGTCACGTGTCCGTGTCCGTGTCCGTGTCCGTGCTTCTTAGTGTTATTTTATATCTAATATATATTGAATTTAATATGGGTACTACTAAAGCACCCTCTGGCTGGCTTTGTATTCAATTGTCATTAATTTATTTTCCAATATTCTGTGTCAGAATCTATAGACTATAATACTATTATATACACACGTAAGTTATTAAACATGTACGTATTTTCTGAATGGTGAATGTTCATACTGTCCTTGCATATTTCTTCTCATTGATTTCTATCTTTGAATTATGAACTCTCATTTCTATCACAATAAACTTGGTTCATTTTTTTTGGTCTCTCTATTTGGTTGATTAATCCAGGTACAGAAGAATATTGGAGACGAATTAAAATAAAATATCTATGGAGTGTGTGGTTCAGGGAATTATAGAGACACCGGTAAACCTCAAAAGCACTAAGTTGTTAGTTATTCTTCTCTTTTTAATGTAAGATATGATCCATGTGGTATATGATGATTTGGCAATTCTATTATATCGAACAGTACTTTATCTCATAATAATGCAGTGCAGGCGTCAAAAACTTGGCCAGAAGAGTTCTATAGAGTTTTGCAGAAAAATTATAACATCTCTCTATTAGTTACCCAAGATCTGCATTTACCTTGCCTCAAAAAATACTACAAAAATTCACTGATGCTAGCTGTCTAGGTGTATCATGTTATGAATATAAATAAGAGGCTTACATTACCTAGAATGCAGATTGTTCTGGTATGAGGTACAGGACTGAAACGAGCACTTGAAAATGGCACACTGTATGCTTTTGGAATGTGATATGATAAGGGTGTAGATTTTGTCAATAGAATATGTTAGGTATTATTGATTGAGGAGTGGTTTTCTTCAGCTAGTGATGCTGGTTAATGATATATTTTTTCCTTGAAGAGATCTGTAAAATTTGAATAAAAATTCCAAAAACATATCCTTATAGGTTTCTTCCATAAACCTTTTTTTAAAAATTATTATTTCTAATTTTATAAGTTTGTTCTATCCTTATAAGGAAGCAACATGACTTGAGTGATGGGGAAATATTTTCAGATGCTAAACTTGGTGTCTGGGAATGAGTGTACCATGTTTTTCATAGGGTTTTTATGTTTGTAAGTAACTACCGAACGCATCCCCAGTTACTTATATGAAGTGAACCTCAAATGCTTTGTATACCCTCAAGGAGGTGTGGATTCAAATCCTAACTACTAATTGGAACATTGGCATTGTATCTTACTTACCAAAAAAATGAAAATAAAACACAAAATCGAATCAAATAAATAAACAATGATGATCTACATCACAGTTTTAAGGCTTGTATATTAAGGCCTAGTTTGGGAAGATTGAAAAAAGACAAAAAGTCAAAAAGTCACTATCCTATTTAAGTCACATCATCTTATTTAAGTCACATCACCTCTCTAACACATCACTTCAAACCCAACCCAAACTCAACCCATATTTCATAAAAAGTCAAAAAGTGCACTTATTTAGTCTTCCCAAACTAGGCCTAACTAGTAGAAGTATACCAGCATAGAATAGTTGCTAAGTTTTTCAACTTTTTGGAGAAACAACAATGTTTCAATCCTACATCATAGGGTCAGCTGTTGTTAAGTTCTACGGTTTGTTGGAAGTGATTGACCATTCAACAACTTTATGGTGGTTGTATGCACACCTTGTTTCTGGGAGTATATAGGTTATCCATGGGCATTGGAAGAAAGGGGAAGGGGGGGTTGGGGGAGTGGCATTGAAAATAAAAATGATACCTCCTAAGTTGTAGCCAGGAGCAGTTTACCTAAGAAGAAGCTAAAGTAGTAGATTGAAGTTAATCAGCAATTTAATGTATCAAGTTCAATATCTGCATCTGTCTGAATCTCGTTAATAAATAATTAAGTTACATATATAATTGATCTAATCTATTTGAACTTTGCATTTAGGAATTTGCAAATGTAATTCAAAACTTAGGTTTGCACGTGATGCTCTCTTTTTGGTGTAATAGTCCACTGCAAAAGTTCTTGCACGTGAGGTCCTTATACACACCTTCATGGGCACTGCAGAAGTTTTTAAAAATCAACTGTGAGTCAGATTGTAAAGGGGACATAGTTTTCTTTGAGTTGGAGATTTTAATTTATTGATCTTTAGCGGCCTTTGTTTTTGAAAAACGTATAGCACTAGTGATAATTTTGGTACAACTTGTAGTAGACTGACTATTCATTTGGAATTCTAGCCCAAAAAAAAACAAAAATTTATTTTCAAATGTTAGTTTACATCTCAATAGTATTTGCCCCAAAAACCTTGCACTATGTTAAGATTAGTTGTAAGTATCAAGTCATTTCACAATACCTATTTTGTCCTGGCTTATTGTCACGGGTTGCCTTGCAAGGCTAACTCCGTGACGTTTCGCTCGCGGTGGTGTGGCCATTGGAGTGCTCAAGAGTGGCCATTGGAAGTGCCCCAACGTGGCCTAACATTGGCCCCAAGTAGCCCAAGGTATATAGCCATCAAACGGCAAGGCTGTAGCCCATGCCAGCAGCTAAACAGCGCTGCCAGCAGCAGCAAACAGCGCTGTCAGCTGCCAGCAGCCAGCAGCAGCAGCTTGTAGTGCAGAACTTTGGCGCGTTGTTTCGGCAGTCAAACGAAGGAGTTTTGAGTTGAAATTTTTATGGTGAAGAGCTCTTGGGGGAAGTGTTATCCCGACCAAGTTTCGTGATTTTTCTTAATTTGTAGAATTTATGAAAAATCATTATGACTCCTCGGACATGTAGGATGTTTCCTCCTGCCAGATGAAAAAGGGCTTAACAAGCTACTATAAGGGGGTATAGTGTGCTACCTACCAACCTCCCCGCCCAAACTGGGCTTGAAGTGAGCAACCTTGGGGCAACTCAAGGGCGGGCTTTAGGCATCCAGAGGGGTGTCTAGAGTCTCCACGTGGGTTTGGGAGCCCCGTGGACAGTGCAATGATGTAGGCACTGCGCGGCCCTCCCGGGTGAGAGGTCCGCTACGTTGTTTCCATTATGCCACGCAATATGGTATCTTTGGAACTCGTTTTGGACCGAATGGGCTATCGAGGCACCACTAAAGGCCTCGTGTGCCAACTCAAGTGCTTGGTTTGGGTTCAACCTTGCACGAGGGGATCCCGTGGCTTAAGCTAAGCGGTTGGACGGCAACACCGCATATGTGGGCTATCGAATGAAGGCATCAAGCTACGTATGGGCTATGTCCATTGAGGGACTACATTATGGTACAAGCAAGCTACGGATTGAGATGTTGCCTTACTCATGCTACACGTTGGTGCAACGCTAAGGTGCGCAATGGCTTTAGGCGGAATCTAGCACACGTGTTGGTACGAGGATTACGCCGTAGGCAAGAGATTGACCCTCGGTGGCTTGTGGGCTTCGCATGACCAAGTGGCCATCCAATATGCATCTATTGAGGCATGCTAGACCCTATGACACTTCGAGACGCTATCAAAAACCCAACATGCAACGTTGGCTTGTCGGCTAAGTTGAGGATCTTTGCTAACACATTGTTGTGTGGCTAGGCACCTTGATGACATAAACCTAAGTTGGGCGAGCACCTTGCTTGAGATAAGCTTGGCGCTATGAAGCGACTTATGCCGTGCTTGGTGCACTTGAGGCGTCAGGCCTACTTGTGGCATCCGGATGAAGACGGAGCTTCCTTGTGAAGTTGTTTTGCTTGACAAAGCACTGAGCCCTAATGTTCAAACGGGTGAGACCATCAGCACTCGATTTGTCAACGAGCTATGGCGGGCTTAAACTTGGTGGAGTTTGAGCGCCACACGGGCAAAAATTGATCTGCTGCGCCTCTAAAGGAGTCGGCCCGTGACACTTATCCATCCCATTCCCAGGTGGACCTTCTTTTATATGCACAATTGATTTTGATGACTTCTAATTTTAAATGTTTTGCCTATATCAACTGCTCTTTTCCTTGTTACTCATTAGTGAAGCCTTCTGGGAAACAAAGAATGTTTAAGGGAGGAGGGTGGTGGGGTGTTATTTTAACATTACGTGTTTTTTTCTTGCAGCATGTTGAAGCCCTTGAGATTCTTCTTCAAGGTCTTTGTGGTGTTCATAAAGAACGTTTACGGATCCATGAATTGTGTCTTAAAAGTGCCCCAAATCTTGGTAAGTATTTTTCCCCTCAAAATGTTGGACCATGGACCAAGGATGAACCATATTAGCTCACTTGCTTAGATATATGTCTATCTTGGGCAAGGTGACTTCCGTTGTGCCCCCTTTATCACCTAATTAGTTTGTTGATGGCTACATTGATTTGTTTGAGGTTTCTCCCTAGTCTGACAATCTTTATAGCATATGCATGTGACATATTAGATTTTGAATAGATAAAGGTCACATGCAGAATCATGAACGTAGTATGAGCACCATCTATTCAGAATCTTGTCAGCATTTCCTGGCCTTCTGAGGATATTGCCAACCACTAGTGTGCATATAGTAAAAATAGCGAAACAATTATTTATTTGTTTATTTGATGGTTGTGTATATAAAAGTGAGGTTGATGCTCTTTTGTCAGGGGTTGTAGCTTCAGAGGTTCGGCTCTTATGTGATCTTGAGCAGCCTGAACCTACTTGGTAAATATTGGGCTTCTCTTGTCAATGGCATTACTTTTGGGTGTATGTCATTGTACTCATGGAAATTTTAACATGTAGGACTGTTCGACATGTTGGGGGTGCAATGAGAGGTGCCGGTGCTGAACAAATTTCAGTGCTAGTTAGGACCATGGTGGAAAGTAAAGTAAGCAAGAATGTGCTTCGCTTATTTTATGCACTGGGCTACAAGTTAGATTATGAACAGTTAAGAGTAGGATTTGCCTTCCATTTCCAAAGAGGTGCTCAGATAACTGTTACCGTCTCTTCAATTAATAAGATGCTAAAAATGCATGCAACCGATGAGGCAATGCCGGTGACACCAGGAATTCAGCTGGTTGAAGTAACAGCTCCCGCATCATCTGAGAACTACACTGAAGTTGCTGCTTCTGTGTCATCCTTTTGTGAATATCTTGCGCCGTAAGGACTTTATTTAATTTTTATTTTGCTCTCTAATTTTTGTTTTGCATTGAAGTCGCATATAAAATTCCTGCGTGCATAACTGAATCTTGCTACATGTAAATTCAACGGATAGCCACTGTTGATGTACACATTGCACATGAAGTGCTGTGGACCATATGGTATTATGAATGTTGAAAAGGTTCTGTTGGGTGGTCAATATTTCAATGCAACTTTAGTTTTGGGAAAGGTGAGATCTATCAACCACAGAATTGATAGTGAATAGAGATCATCAAATTGTATTGCTATCCTTCACAAGGCCAATTGGCACAATTAGTTTAGGAGAATCGATTTTTGGCATTTTATCTTTGCCCCCTTTGAACTTTTATTTTGCATATCCATACAATTGAGTTCTGTTTCTGGAATTGTGTAAAAATAAGTGCTAAACCTCTGAAACATAATTTATAGTGACTAATAAACCTAGCTGTTAACATTTCTCAGGCTGCTCCATTTGTCAAAACCGGGTGTTTCAACTGGGGTTGTTCCTACTGCTGCCGCTGCCGCTGCATCTCTTATGTCAGAGGGTGGAGGTACAACCTTGTAGGATTGTAAAAGTAGAAAATATCATTTGTTTTTCTATTGGTGATGACAAAATTATTGATTTCAGTTATTAGGCCTAAAATCTGTTTTTTATTGTGCTCTCGACTGCTTCCAATTAGCTAGTTTTGTGACTTGTATGAACCACATGCTACACGCGAGACAGAGGTTTTTTTAGAAGGGATGGGCTTCTCTCAAGACCACTAAGTCTGGAGACGCTGTTGGGCCTTGTGAGGCCCACCATGGATATTAGTTTGACGATATGAAGTATTCATTGACTATGCATGCATGTAAATATGCTATCAGAAGTGTTTGATGTGGTTATGCTAATTTCATCACTTCCACAGAAGATCGTAGGGTTGGCCGTCAGCGCAGTGGGATAGGTCAATCTGAAATGACCAGCCCAGAAATCTTATAAGGCCCATTATAGGGGCATGCAGGTGGAACTGGATGCACTTTGGGCCAAACTTGGCAAGTTGATGGGTCGTTTCACACGCCAAATATATATATTAAACTATACCAAATTCTTTAGAATAATAGTAAGTTCAGGTATCGATCTACAGAGACAATTGTGAAATTAAACTAATTTAAATTTAAATTCTTAAATTAATTTTGATAAAAATTAATTTTGATAAAAAGATTGAGGGATTCATAAATTAATAATAATTAAATTAAACAAAGTGAATAAACTAGCAATTATAAAAGATGAATTTACTGATTTGGGAAAAAACCTAGGACAATGAGTTCACCACTAGTTACGTAAATAAGGTTTCAATTTGAAATCAATTCGGTTCGAACGGAATAATACTTCGCAACTATAAGTTCGAAACATTTATCAAGAAAATTATCACGTTCAATGTACAGGCACGAACTATCTCAAGTACGACTCGTCTCTCGTAGTATGGTTCGTCTCACACTTTGAATATGAAATGATAGAAAACTATTGTATGGAAAACATTCAACAATCACAGAAAATAGAATACTTGAAGAAATAGTAAAAAAGAATATATATGAAACTTCTAAAACACCATACATTTGTTTAAACTTTTACATAATTAAAAATCAAAAAAGAAAACCTAATTACATAGTTAGGGTTTCATCAAAACCCTAGAAAATAAGAGCTTAGCTACTCATAGAGGAGTGGGAAGAAGTGGAACAGATGGAACCTTCCATGGGAATTTGCTCTGAAGATTGAGAATCACTTTTTTTCAAACCCTAGCCTCCTCTTTCTCCTTCAAAATTTCAGAATCCTAATAGAGCCTCCTTTTTGTCTTTTTATATCTTGGCTCTCTTTCAAACAGGTTCAAAACAGAGGCACAAAATCTGAGGTACAGCTGCACATGCGTGAGTGACCGTCGCACGTACGGGAAAAACCCTCCTCACGTGTGGAAAGCTAAGGCACTGTTTGGTTGCGAGGTAAAGGCCGCACTGTGAGAAGGAATTTTCTGCTCATTTTATGCTCTCACTATATACAAACCTGATTGACTTTAAATAGACATAGAATGTATAGTTTGTCAAGCAAGTAAAATTAAGAGATCCTAATCAACGGCCTCAATGTTGCGTAATTCGGCCTTAATCACATCCCCTAACTTACAACTTGCCAGTCCTTAAGCAAGGAAAAACAAAGAAAGAAAAAATAAACTTAAGAAAATCTAACTATCTCCTCTTTCGTGGGAAGAACGGTTGCATTTAGCATATGCAACAAGCTTTTAAACCACAAAGTTACCCTAAGTGAACGAGTAAAGTCTCGTGAGGGTTTCCATAAATGATACGCACAAATATTAACATATTCACATCTATCTAACAACAATTAATCACATTACACCACTCAAGAATTAACTCATGTGTCACTACAGTGCAATATTAAGACATGATGAATCATTGAAGACACAATAGACAAGTATGAAGGAATCTATTGAGTAAAGACCGAAATTCAGTATTACACAAATCAAGTTCTATGAATTTGTGAATGTTAATAGAACACACCATCAGTAACCTTGGTGTAACGTGCAATCTCCATAACTAATTAACTGACTACTATAATAGCCTAGTGTAACTCATAATAACCCCTAACATATACAGACAAGATTAAACTTTTATAACTAGGATTCTCAAAATGTTTTTCTTTTTTCTTTTAGATTAAACCATTTCTTAACTCAAGAACCATCCAAAACATTTAAAACCATTTCTACATGCAAAACACATCTGAAATAAAAATAGCACTTTGAAAATATCGGAATGCTTAACAAAGGTATAATTTTCATGCGAAAATCACAGGTACTACTTTTCTTCCTAACAATGTTTGTAACCTTCCCTATTCTCCAACAGGATGACACACTAGGTTGATTCGGTATCCAGAATCGAGACGCATAAAACTAAACCCACCTATAAAGTCTTCTAGACGTCACATAAAGCACAACAAGAATAAATAAAAATAGAATAAAATGAAAAAGAAAGAAAAGAGAAAAAGACATCAATCTCTCAATGATAGTAAAAGGGTTCATTAAAGCAATGGATTCAATCATATCACATTCCCAATCCTCTCTATACATGGCTTCAGTCTTTGGCCATTCACTTTGAAAGTGTGGCCATTCCTTGGATCTTGCACCTCAACAGCGCTATGAATAAATGCCTCTACAGCCACAAAGGGACCATCCCATCTTGATCTAAGCTTACCTGGAAAGAGTCTCAATTTTGAGTTAAAAATCCATACTTTTTGGTCGAATTCAAAGGATTTTTTATTAATATGTTTATCATGGAATTCCTTAGTTCGAGCTTTAAAAATTTTTGAACTCTCATATGCATCATTTTGAATTTCCTCCAATTCATTGAATTACAATTTCCGGTTGAGCCTAGCCGCGGCCATATCGAAGTTAAACTTCTTTATGGCCCACAACGCTCGGTGCTCAAGTTCAACCGGGAAGTAGCAAGCTTTGCCAAACACTACCCTATATAGTGACATCTCAATGGGTGTCTTATAAGCAGTGCGGTAGGCCCATAATGCGTCAATCAAACGTTTTGACCAATCTTTTCTATCTGGCCTCACTATTTTCTCTATTATGTGCTCCACCTCCCTATTAGAGATTTCCACTTGGCCACCAGTTTGAGGGTGGTATAGAGTGTCAACTTTATGAGTGATAGAATATTTATTAACTACCGACTCAAAGAACCGGTTACAGAAATGCGTACCCTGATCACTTATTATGGCTCTAGGAAACCCAAAACAGCTAAAAATATTTTCATGCAAGAATTTGATTACTACTTTATGATCGTTTGTTTAGGTAGCTATCGCCTCCACCAACTTAGACACATAATCCACTGCCAAGAGAATATACTCAAACCCGAACGACGATGGGAAATGACCCATAAAATCAATCCCCCAAACATCAAAGATCTCTACCACAAGAATAGGGGACATTGGCATCATATCACGACAAGATATCGAACCTATTTGCTGACAGTGCAAACAAGTTCTACAAAATTGATGGGCATATTTAAAAATGGTGGGCTAATAAAACCTATTTTGTAAAATCTTGGCAGCCATTTTTTGCCTACTAAAATGACCGTCACATGTAAAAGAATGACAAAATGTAAGAATGCTATGCACCTCACTCTCCGGCACACACCGTCGGATCACTTGGTCGAAGCAATATTTAAACAACTCTAGATCCTCCCAAAAATAATACTTGACCTGTGAAAAAATCAGTCTTTGTCTTACTTAGACCAAT
This sequence comes from Camellia granthamiana, assembly GCA_036172215.1. Taxonomy (NCBI): domain Eukaryota; kingdom Viridiplantae; phylum Streptophyta; class Magnoliopsida; order Ericales; family Theaceae; genus Camellia; species Camellia granthamiana. Next base: position 152,085,079 of record CM069905.1, on the reverse strand, counting down.
TTTGAGAAATTTTTCCAATGGCCAAGTAATTCACAATATGTGCAAACCACGAGGGGCTCGCTCCTGACACCACAAGTTGTTCGTCCGGAAACGAATCATGCAAAATTAAAAGGTCACTAGTATACTCAACAAGGACTTGGGAGAGGTGATTCGCCACCACATTCTTAGACCCTTTTTCTATTTCTGATCTCTAGGTCAAATTCTTGAAGCAACAAAATTCATTTAATTAACCTAGGTTTGGTCTCTTTCTTTGATAGTAAATACCGCAAAACGGCATGATCAGTGAAGACTATGACCTTGGAACCTAGAAGATAAGGCCGGAATTTATCTAAAGCAAAGACCACAGCTAGCAACTCTTTCTCAATAATAGTGTAATTCAATTGTGCATCCGAGAGAGTGCAACTAACATAGTATATAGCATATGGTGCCCTATTGACCCTTTAGCCCAACACAGCCCCAACAGCATAATCTAAGGCATCACACATGATTTCAAAGGGAAGCGACCAATCCGGTGATTTCATGATTGGGGCGGTAGTAAGGGCCACTCTTAGTGTTTCGAAGGCTTTCAAACATGCCTCATCAAATATAAAAGGTGCGTCCTTAGTAAGTAAACTACACAAAGGACGTGATATTTTACTAAAATCTTTAATGAACTTACGGTAAAAATCTGCATGCCCTAGGAAAGACCTAATTTGACACGCATAATTGGGTGGAGGAAGGCCTACAATGAGGTCAATCTTAGCTTTGTCAACCTCTATGCCTCGAGGGGACACAATGTGTCCTGACACTATACCTTCACGAACCATAAAATGGCTATTTTCCCAACTCAAAATCAGGTTTGTCTCCACACAATGAATAAGGACTTTGATTAAGTTCTGGAGACATTTCTTAAAAGATGGCCCAAACACAGAGAAGTCGTCCATGAAAACCTTTAAAATTTTCTCCACCATGTCAGAGAAAATGGCCATCATACACCGTTAAAAAGTCATTTGTGCATTACATAGTCCAAAAGGCATGCACTTGTAAGCAAAAGTGCCAAAAGGGCAAGTGAACGTGGTATTTTCTTGGTCAGCGGGGTACACGGGGACTTGATTATATCCCGAGTAGCCATCAAAAAAACAATAACACCAATCTCTCAAGAATTTGATCAATAAATGGTAAAAGAAAATGATCATTCCTAGTCATGGAATTCAATCTCCTATAATCAATACACACTCGCCACCCAATAATGGTTCATGTGGGGACCAACTCTCCTTACTCATTCTCTACAATAGTGATGCCCCGATTTCTTAGGCACCACTTGCATGGGACTCACCCACTTTCTATCCGAGTTTGGGTATATAATACCCGCATCCAACAATTTTAACACTTTCTTTTTCACAACCTCCTTCATGTTGGGATTAAGTCTTCGTTGTATTTCACGAGAAGGTTTGGAATCCTCCTCTAAATGTATATGACGCATGCACACGGAGGGATCTATCCTTTTCAAATTAGCCACCGACCACCCTATAGCACTCCAATGTGCCACAAGAACACTCATGAATTGACGTTCCTGCTCTGCAGTTAAGTCAGATGCAATAATGACAGGTAAAGTATCCTGAGGCCCTAAAAATACATACTTAAATGCAGCTGGGAGTGGTTTCAACTTAAGTGTAGGTGGTGTGACTAAGGATAGTATGGTAGACTCTCTAGACAGAGGAGAAAAGGGACTCAAACTGGACTTTCCACGAAGGAAAATCCGGTGTAGAAGAATTAAACAAGGAATTCACCTCCTCAACCGACCCATCAATATCAAAATTTTCAAACCCAAAATAAGCTAAACAAACCTCTAAAGGGTCCTCTACAAGAATAGAGGGTAAAGCCTCCTCCACAATTCCATCCACAACATCCACAAATAAGCACTCATCTCTCTCATAGGGTTGTTGGGATGTTTGGAAAATATTGAGTTTCACTTGTATATTCCTAAATGAAACTTCCATAATCCCAGTACGATAATTTATGCATACATTGGCCATAGCCAAGGAAGGTCGACCTAAGATCACCGAGATTTGCTTCCTAGAGCTGGCTACCGGTTCCATATCTAAGACCAAAAGTCAACAGGAAAATAAAACCTATCGACCTTTACTAGCATATCCTCAATCATGCCATGTGGCACTTTAAGGGACCGGTCAGCCAATTGGAGAGTAAGAGTAGTGAGCTTCAACTCGCCAAGCCAAAATTCCTTGTACACATAGTATGACAACAAATTGACACTAACCGCTAAATCTAACAAGGCCCTATCAATTAAATGATCCCCTATAATGCATGCAATGGTTGGGGCACCCAGGTCTTTAAGCTTGGGAGGTGTGTCATGCAATAAAATGGAGCTTACTTACTCTGTGAGTACGACCTTTTGGGACACGTGTGTCCTAGATTTACGCTTTTGCATACAAAGGTCCTTCAAAAATTTAGTATAGGAAGGTACTTGCTTAATCGCCTCCAACAAGGGGAGGTGGATTTTAACTTGTTTAAAAACCTCCATCATTGCTTCCATGGATGCCGTCTTCTTATTGAAAGGGGACAGTGTCTTAAGGCATTGGGGAAAGGGTGCCTTAGGCACTTATGGTGCCTTCGGCTCATGTGAAGTGCTAGGGGCTAAGTCATCCCCCTTAGGTGTCTCTCCCTCACCCTTACTCTCTTTGGGTTGACCACCATAATCACCCTTCTTATCCTTAGTTGAATCAGATGCAACCGGCCAAGGCTCTAACTCCCTCCCACTTCTCAATGTGGTCACCACTTGCACATGCTCATGGTGCTTTCCATTCCCACCCGACCCCTCTGTCCCATATTGACCTTTAGGGTTGGCCACAATCTGACTCGGTAATTTTCTCTCATCTCTCTTATTCATGTTATTAGCCATTTAATCTAATTGGGCCTCTAGCTTGGCAATAAAGTGAGTATGGGAGTGAACTACTAGTGCTAACCTCTTAAGTTTTTAGAGAACTTCTAACACTTGAGTCTCAAAAGCCGAGTTGCCTTGAGGAATATGCGGGGGTTGTGGTTGTCGGTAAGGTTGTAGGGGTCAATAAGGTTGTGGTGGCCGGTAGGAAGATTGATTTCAAAATTATTAAAATTCTGCCTTGGTGGTGGAGGATTGTAAGAAGTGCCTTGTGAATGAAGTCTCCATGAAAAATTGGGGTGATTTCTTCATCCCAGATTATATGTATTGGAATATGGGTCATTATCCAGGTTAGAGAATCCTTGAGTCGCATTCACATGTTCTTAGACTAATTCCGGAAATTGTGATGTCGAAAGGCACTCACTCAAGTCATGAGAAGGGCTCGCACAAATAACACATGCCTCGTGAAATTGAGGCTGATCTTGCTATGTAGGGCCATGTCCCAAAGCTAATAATTGGTTCATCTTGTGGGACAATGTCTCTACCTGTTGGGCTAACTCTAGGTTTTGCCTTACCTCATAAATGCCCCCTCTTCTCGAGGCTCCAACTACTGGTTACCAGACTTACCGGGCTGTGGAGGCATGGTGACGGGAATTATCACTTAAGTTCTCAAATAATTGCCATGCCTTAGCGTCATTTTTGGACATGAATGTCCCATTACAAGAAGAATCCACCATTTGACAGTGAGACTCAGTTAAGCCAGAGTAAAAAGTCTACACAAGTTGTCAATCAAGCATTTGGTGGTAGGGACACTATTGGAGAAGGTCATAAAGTCTCTCCCATGTCTCATGAAATTGCTCGCCATCAATTTGAGCAAAATTGATGATGGCTCGTTTGAGTTGGTTGGTCTTACCAATGGGAAAGTACTTCTCCAAAAACTTCTGCTGTAATTGGTCCCAAGTTATGATTGAATTAGCAGGTAAGGAGTTCAGCCAGTGTTTGGCTTTGTCCTTTAATGAAAATGGAAACAAACGCAACATTAGAGCCTCATTGGTGAAATTCTGGATCCTCACTGTAGAGCAAATTTTCAGAAATTCATTCAGATGTTTGTAAGGGTCATCATGAGCTAATCCATGGAATGATGGAAGCATTTGGATGGTGCTAGACTTAATCTCATAATGAGCAGCAGTGGTGTTGGGTAACTGGATGCATGATGGTGATGTATATGCAGTGGGTGTGAAATAATCCTTAAGGGTCCGATTGGATCCATTTAGGCCATTCGGGTTTTCCATCTCTATTAGTTCGAAGTATGGATAAGGGTATTTAAGCCTAGGAACACGAGAAGAGGCTCTAAGTTTCTTAAAAGTCATTTCTAGTTCAAGGTCCAAATTCCACAATTCAGGGCAATAAGAACAGTGTCCGTGCATACACTATTCACACACACACACACACACACACACACACACACAAAGTTCCGACTCTATGCACTAAGTTATGAAAGCAAAAATACCAAAGAAGAGAATACCAACAGCGATTTAACGAAAACGCTTTACTCTTCTTGCAGGTGCTTGACGTATAAACGTTATCCCCAATTTCCACTTGAGCTCTCTAGTTGTGGCACTTTGGTGCTTTGCTTGCAAGTATTTGCTTTTTTTTTAAAGCACTTTGGTACTGTGGTTTGTTTTTAAAGCTTGGTTGCGCTCTACTTGCACTTCGGTGATAGCTCCACTTGCAAACACTCTACACACTTAACAACACAAAAATATAAAATCCTAAACTAAAAATTAAAATAGGAATGTAACTTTAAATTACTCAATTTCGTTAGAAGTCTCTGGCAACGACGCCAAAATTTGATGGGTCGTTTCACATACCAAAAATAAATACTAAACTAGACTAAATTCTTTAAAATAATGGTAAGTCCAAGTATCGATCCACAGGGACAATTGTGAAATTAAACTAATTTAATTGTTAAATTCTTAAATTAATTTTGATAAAAAGATTGAGGGATTCATAAACTAATAATAATTAAATTAAACAAAGCGTATAAACTAGCAATTATAAAAGATGAATTTACTGATTTAGGAAAAAACCTAAGACAATGAGTTCACCGCTAGTTACGTAAATAAGGTTTCAATTTAAAATCAATTATGCTACGGTTCGAACGGAATAATACTTCACAAATACAAGTTTGAAGCATTTAGCAAGAAAATCATCACATTCAATGTACGGGCACGAACTATCTCAAGTAGTACGAATCGTTCGCTCTAAACTAGGGTAACGACATGACTCGTCCATCGTAGTATGGTTCATCTCATATCTTGAATATGAAAGAATAAAAAACTATTGTATGAAAACATTCAACAATCACATAAAGCCGAATACTTGAAGAAATAGTGAAAAAGAATATATATGAAATTTCTAAAACACTATACAATTATTCAAACCTTTACATAATCAAAAATCAAAAAAGAAAACTTAATTACATAGCTAGGGTTTTATCAAAACCCTAGAAAAAAAAGAGCTTAGCCACTCATGGAGGAGTGGGAAGATGTGGAAGACATGGAACCCTCCATGGGAATTTGTTTTGAAGATTGAGAATCACCTTTTTCCAAATCCTAGCCTATTCTTTCTCCTTCAAAATTTCAAAACCCTAATACAACCTCCTTTTTGTCTTTTTATACCTTGGCTTTCTTTCAAACAAGTTCAAAATAGAGGCACAAAATCTGAGGTACAGCCGGACCTGCAGGAGTGACTGCCGCACGTGCGGGAAAGGGTCCCGCACTTTCCCGCACGTGCGAGAAGCTAAGGCACTGTTTGGCTACAAGGTAAAGGCCACACATGCGAGAATAGGACTCCACACATGTGGGAAGGAATTTTTTGCTCATTTTATGCTCCCACTATGTACAAACTTGATTGACATTAAACAGATATAAAATGTATAGTTTGTCAAGTAAGTAAAATTAAGAGATCCTAATTAACGGCCTCAATATTACACAATTCGGCCTTAATCCCAAGTCCTAGATTCATTTGCAATATTTTGGGCTTGTGGGCCCATATTTTGGATCCACAATTGGAGCCTGTGCTTGCGCAAATGTCAAGAGTGTGTTGTTTGCAGTTATCCCGGGAAAGTGCTTGTCACTAGGCCCAGACCAAAGTGTGGGTAGTCAAGTAACCATATTTGGCCCACAGAATAGGCTCATTGCACGGCCCATATTTGCACGTTTTGGGCCTATTAATGGCTTGTAATTTGTCGGGAATTTTGTTTGAACCCAAAATATCTCAATACACCCAATTTAAATTCATAAATTTTAATTCCTAATATATCATAATATGAATTTATTAATATGGTTAAGGGCCCTATGCGTGTGCAAATGTTGAGTGCATTTGTTGCTGCAGCCAGCCAGCCCTGGAAAGTACTTACAGCTAGGCCCAGACTAAAGTGTGGGAAGGATTATATTTGCATCAAAATAATAACTTAGGACGTCTAATTAAAATTTTAAAATTTTAAAATTTTAATTACTATTATATCCTAATATAAATTTATTAATAAGGATAATTCATATTAAATCTTAAAATATTTTTTTTTTTCATGATATAGCTTAATTACTTATATACATTTTTCATATTAAGTCCCATTATCTTCTCTAAAATTCAATTATTTTCACTTTATCTTCTTCCTCTCATCAAAACTCTAATCTGTTCTACAAAAATTCACCACTCTCATCAAATAAAAAAGGAACCCTAGATCTTGCACAAAAGTCTAAGAGTAGTAATGAAGTTTTGGGGTAAAACAATCTCGTCAATCATTCTTTGATCTTTGTAATGAGATTTTTAGAGAAGAGTAAATTGTGTCATCTCTTTATATCAAACCCACTTCACAAAACATTAATCTAGAAACCATGAAACCATAGAAAGCATTAGAATCATCATTAGAAGAAAAAAAGCCAAAAAAATCCACTAGAGGGAAAAAAAGTTCCCACATGTAGAGAGTGCACAGTTTTTGATGAAAAACAAACCTTACTCAACAAAGTTTATGAGACCTAATCGAGATCCATATATGTGTTGGCTTTTTGGCTTTCGAAGGGTATTTTTGTAAATGCGAGCGTGCCAGCAAGGATCAATCAGTCCTTACAGATATTATAATTGCCAACCAATTATCAGACGATTGTGTTTTAGTTCTTTCAGCCTCAATGAAGAGGACTTTTACTGGTGGCTTGACTTAGGAGAAATTAAGTGAAATAACAGTTAAACAAAGAGCAATTGAAGTATTTCATTAAAATGAAAAACTTACAATGGTCCGAACTCAGCCCCGTAGAGGTTTACAGCGACAATCTACTTGAATCTACTTGAAACTACTCCTATAAATGAAGTGCAAAGCAGGTATTTAAAGTGCAGGAATGTAAAGACTGAAAATGTAAAAAACTGGAAAGGAAAATATATAAAGTAAGACTGGTTTGTATGATCTGAGTCTGGGGGCTTTTTCTGGGGACCTCCTTGCTATTTATACTCCTCAAGGATGAGTATCGAACTGCACTTCAAACCGTCGAACTGCTCCTCCATGATCGCTGATCATGCTGCCTTAGAAGTAGTTCCACTACGCCATCACTTGCAGTTGGGCTTCCCTCCTGTATTCGAATTCGAATATGAGTAACCGTTGAAATCACGTCACCTTGTATCTCTTTACTGATCCAGTACTACTCAGATCACGTGAGAACCAAATTTCACTGCCACGTGTACGATCAGGATCGAAGACTCGAGTAGTCTCCCTAACTTGCCCTTACTTTGCCACATGTCGAACTGTAATTGGCTTTTACAAAATATGTAGCCAACATTACCCCCCGCACTAATATACCCAATACTTGGTGATATTAGTGGATCACAGCCTTTCCCGCGCTTTTGGAACGTGCATAGAGTCTATCTTCTGGAAACACAACCGTCATCTCTTTGGTGATCATTTGCATTAACTCTTTTTCAATTTGTTGAACATCCCAATACCTTAGCATTCGAACAAACTATGGCTAAATCAATTTCCCTTTCTATTGATCAAGCACACAAAAAGCCATTGAGTAATTCTGTTTCCCCTCGAAAGAATCTTCACGCATTCATTAGCCACCTTTACCCGCCTTTCTATATTCAGGTCATGGGAGCCTTTGCAAATTACCAACCTTTGGACTACGAACACATTGTCCTTAATCCTTCGATTCAACAAGTTGCAGACACAGATACAAGAAGTTCTTCCTCTGACTCCCCCTTGTACCTCGAACAAACTGCTTTCAAACCTTTAATTTGGCAAGTTGCAAATATGGACTTAGGAAACTCTTCTTTACAAAATTCTGCATGGGATAAAGCTATAACTTCTTCATCTTCTGGAGTTTCTGGCTGGACGAGTTGGTCAACACCTGAGACTTATGATTTGAGGGAACGAATCAACCATCATTTTGTTGAGTTCACTGACCCTTTGGAGTTTCCTTCCTGTACTCGAAGTTCAGTGGTCTACCCTTACATGCCCGTTGACTATCGACGTAGTTTGGAGGAGAACTTTCTTGTGGCATGGTATACATCCTCCATGCCTACAAAGTCAGTGCTTGTTGCCCGACGCCCAGAAGAGGCACAAGGGTACAACCCATCATTTTTAGCCAAGAAGGCGAAGATTGGCTCTTCTGACTGGCTTGACTATATTAATGCCTTTGTTCCTTCCGCTCCCGTGCCATCTTCCATAATAGAAGCATCCACACCTTCTTCTCCATCCTCTGAAACAGAAGCATCTGCTCCTTCTTCTTCATCTTCTGAAGCAGAACCATCTACCCCTTCTCCTCCACCAACGCTTTCCTGGACAGAGAAACTGAGGCTTGCCCTCCCCATGAATGAAGTCATTCCACCTTACAAACCTCCGTCAATCCCTACCCCAGCTGAGCGGAAAGAAGCTCAACTTCTGCTTGCAGCTTTCTCTCACTTGCTCTTCAATGTTCTTGAGGACGAAGTCCCTCTCAAGAACTTTCAATGGGCTTGTGATATTCTGACTAGGGGCCATGTCCTTAATCCCATTGCCCAAGCAGAACTTCATATGTTCCTCGACCAACTCCCAGTGCTCCTCTACTGGCATCGAAATTCCATGGTTACTACACAATCTTTGGACCAACTTTCGTCTCTCCGAATTCAAGCCCAGTACGAAGCAGAGAACTTTATCGAAGAATTCGATGATTTCAAAAATAAAGATTCTGCGTATTGGGATGATTTGGTCATAGACGAATTGGAACAAAGATTGAGAGAGGAAGCTTTCGAAACAAAGGCTGAAGAACTCTACTACGAAGTGAGAGCTCACCAACTTATGCAGCCAACATTAGAAGAAATAGAAGATATAATAAAGAAAGAACAGAAATTCATTGATCATTGTTGGACCAAATTTCATGATCTTGTTATTTACTCTACTCCTTATTTTTATGAACTTGAGTTCATACCCAGATAGGGTCATTTGATGTAATTGCTTTGGCTTTAATTATAAATAGAATCTTTCATTTGGCATTTGTCTCCATTTGCCTTTGAGAGCCAATTTAGAGCTTCGAACCGAACAAACTCATTCTTCGAATCTGGACTCAATTGTTTTTAATGAAACACTAAAAGGGACGAACATGTCTTTTTCCAATTTATGGAGTAAAGTTGACAATTCTGGCTGATATCATCTAGAATTAGTGCTTCGAATTTAACAACCTTACCTTTCAAAACTAACTACAACCAATATATGGCCATGGTTGATATAACCAATCAATTTTAAATTGGCCACTTTTACTTCGAGGAGCAGTCCATGCTGCTTTAGTTTAAAAGACAGTCTCCTTTTATAAAAACCAACGATTGATTTTGATGTTTCGAATAGTAATTCACACCCTTAAAGAATCCTTAATTTTGCTTCGAAAGCCGTTATTTTCATTAATAACCCTGAAACAGGTCTTTAAACCCTTTGAAGTAGACCAATACTCGAGCATTCTAGCATCTTTAAATATGTAGTATGCTTCGAAGCCAGCTTCTGTATTTTGCAGCCGTTGTTGTTTGATTTTTTGGCGCCAAAATTTGGCTTCGAAGCCAAATACCCTACTTCGAAGCTAGTCTCAGTATCTGGGTTGTGTTTTTTCCCTCCAAAAGTACCAATATTGAAGGAAAACTCTTCGTATTCGTTCTTTTTAGTACTTAACGACTTACGCAATATATTTTTTAGACACGAAACCTTCACAAGCCCTTTTGTTTTGTGTCCTGAAATCACTTGCTCTTTTAACACACAAACCCTACCGATCCTCTAATAACCCTCTCTTCCTCAATGGATCCTTCTTCGCTGAAAGTGCCCGCTGGTGACCGTATTAGCCCTACCATGACTTTGAAGAAATGCATCGATGAAGAAATCACCAAACTAACGACTGGTGGGTCTAGCGTTATAGATGGACGTCTCTTTGTTCCTCGTCACAGCAGCCAACAAGAATACGTTCTAGGTCCCATCTTTCGGGAAGCTCCTGACCAACTCCCAGCTTTATACCCTCGTTTGGAGGATCACTTTCTTCTCTACGAAGGAGGGCTTGACTGGAGCAATTGGAGATTGACCCGGCCTCATCGCTACTGGCCGACGTTGAGAGCTGAATGGGAGGAATGGTATGATAGGGTTGTACCTGCGAGAGAAGATGACTTACATGAGCTCTATATCCTTGACGCCCTTCGTCTTTCCAGGTTCATCATCCCTGAGGACCCCTTTTTAATTCCAGCTGCTTTATGTTTTTGGAATATGGCTTTTAATTTCTTCCAATTTCGATGTGGCATGATGGCTCCCACCATTCTCGATATTTGCCATCTTTTAGGGCTTTCCCCTCATGGCTCTCCTTTTACTCCCAACTATCCGGACCTCCCTGTCAAATTTTCCCTTCCAGCCTTAAATTCTTCTTATAGTGACTTTGTGAAGGCTGAAAATAAAAAGGAAGGCCCTGTGAAAGACAGAGAATTCTTTTCCTTTATTTTATACTGGTTATGCAAATTTCTTTTTTGCACATCGTCTCAGAGGATTATGCCTGAGTTCGCTCCCCTCGCGAAGGCACTTGTCTTGAAAAAACATATAGCTCTTGTTCCTTACCTTTTAGGCCATGTTTACAGAGCTTGTTCCCAATTTTGTGAAAGACCACTTGATGTTAACCAAGGAGGTCCCCTCTGGGTGCTCCAGCTCTGGCTCTTCGCCTATTTTATGGATCTGCATTCAAAATGCCTAAGATTCCTTGTCTAGGATCCTAGCACTTATGGGGAGAAGTATGCTAGGATTGTCCTTTATCCTGCTTCTTTTGCTTATTACTTTACTTTCTTTTATCAACTCCCTATTTCTCCGTCTGCCTACTTCTTTTGTCCGTTCGAAGCCAATAGAAGACCGTCCTGGCTGCAGACTTTTCTGGCTGATAAAGAGTGCTCCACCTCACCTCATAAAGATATGTGGGCCTCTATACTGCTACCAAGGGAATTGTTCATTGGCACCTTGAACCCTCGAGCCTATAAGTGCATCTCTGAGGTGTATTGCCCTTCTCAATTTGCCAGACAATTTGGGCTCACTCAAGGAATACCTATTCCACTTTGCAGTCTCTCGAATGTCCACCTTACTGCTAGAGATTTGAGGATATCCAAATCCAAGTTAGAGACGGCAATACTCAAACTGCTGAAGGAATTGAATGAGTTCCAATTTGTCCCCTTTCTTCCATCTGGCTTAGTTTTGAAAAGATTCCAGAACTGGTTGACAGCCAATATGGAAGTGCGTCTATCTGTGCACCCTCATGACTTGCTAATAGGGTTGGGAGTGCCTTCAAAGGCTAAGTCAGCAACGGCTGAGAACATTCCCCTTTTTCCTGAAGCTGCCACAACTACTCCTGCAGCTTCATCCCCTCCAGCTAGAGTTACTAGAGCTGCTTCGAAGAAGGGTAAATATCTTCAGATTTCCCTTTTCTTTCTTTTGAATCTTTTGTTCATTTCCTTTACACTTATGTTCTTTGGTGCAGGGTCCCCGCAAGAAGAATCCCCCAAGAGAGCTGAAACTCTAGCTATCCTCAAAAAGAAACAACAACAAAAACAGAAAAGGAGGCTAGTCCTCCCTCCTGAAGAATCTGAATCTCTGGAAGAAGAAGAGATTGAGCAAGAGCAAGAAGTGCCTTTGCAAAGAACAAAGAAACAAAAGGTAACTGTCTCCCCTTCTGATATAATCGAACATCCTCCTCTCGAGGCAACTACTACAGTGATGGGGAAAGAACTTACTTCTGAAGAATCTGAACCCCAATTTGAAGAAAGGGGAATCGAAAAGGAGCCAGTAGCAGCACTGCCAAGAAGGAAGAGAAGGAAAGTGACTGTTCTTGCTACTGACTTGGTTGAAGACCCCATTCACGAACCAGCTGCCAAGGCAGTAGAGCAGGAACATTCCAAGGCAATAATTGTTTTTGAAAGGGCCGAGAGGAGACGGCAGCAACAATTTTTGAGAGATGAAGCCGTTGCTGCTGATGCATTACAAAGGGAAGCTGCAAGAAGGCGACAAACTGCCGAACATTACTCCCTTCGCAGTTCTCCCATCAGTGCTAATACCTCTGGAACGAGTACTTTCTCTCACACTTCTGCTTTTTTTTTTCTTTTGTCAACTTTTGATACTGAAATTTGACAGTCTTTTGTATTTCTTCCTTTTGCAGCAACAACTACTGCGTTTCTCTTTCCAGTGAGGCCTCCCTCGGTTTCAGTTGAAGTTGGCTAGATGCAGGATGTGAGGACTACTCAATTTATCTTCCCACTTTCAAGGTCTACAGTTCCTGTACTTTCCCTGAGACCAAACATTCATGCATCTCTCCTTCTTGGCTTAGAGCAATACCTCACTTTTGATCTACCTCAGTCCACTTCTCCTTCGAACCTTGCTCTTCCTCCTTCCTTCACAGAAATTCCAACTGCTATTCCATCTTTGATGGCAGTTGATCCCCTTACAGAAGTTGCTGGTAGTCTTCCAACCCATAGTTCATCACCTTTGCCTACTTTCAGCCCCTCTTCCCTTGATTCATTGGTGGCTAAGACCATAGAAGCTGCCAAAGATGCTCCTTTCATTTCTCCTATCCCCATGCAGTCTTCTATGCCTTCCACTGCAACACTCTCTGCACCCCTCATGTCTATGGATGAGGTTGATGTTTTTGAGGCCAGATTAGCTGGTCTTTTTGACATACCTTCTACCTCTCCAATATCCAGTATTGAAGCTGAGCCATTAGTTTTGGCTAACTCCTTGTTGGAAATTCTTAAGAGCTCTTCTTCTTCCAGCCGCAAGCCTTCTGTACCTTCAATAGACCTGGACACATGCCTGGAACTACTGATTTCCTTTTCGAGGATTCCCTTCGAGGCTCTACAAAGGCCTATAATTAGAAATGGGTTCCTCCAGTGCTGTAAACTTGCTGAACAGTCAGGCATGGATGTTTCAAGTCATTTGTCTGAGGCAACAGCCACTGTCGACTTTTACATCAGCATTTGTCAAGTTGCCAAGGCTGAGGCTAAGAAATTGGCTGGCGACCAGAGTTTTGTTTCCCAAGTTCATGCTGAAGTATCAAAGTTTAAGGAACAACACTCCTCGGCTTCCCTCTTTCGAGCCCAGCTGCTGGAGAGGAAAACTCAACTTGAAGAGGAGTTAGCTACAGTAAACCAGGCTTTGGTTCGAACTGACACTAAATTGCAAATCACCAACCAAGAACTGGCCGATCGCAAGGGAGAGATGGCTGCAGCTATTCAATTATTTCCATCACTTAACAATAGGAAATCTACTGTACAAAAACAATTAAGACATTGTAATGATTTCTGGGCCAATTTGTGGCACAATGTACTTAATTCTTTATGAAAAAACAAATTTTGTCTATCATTTGAGCAGTCTTGTGTTCTTGTATTTAATGTTTATTTTATTTCTTGTGTTTCCCAAATGGTTGGAAAATAAGGCTTCAAATATCTGTCATTAATCTTTTTGGGATGTACATACCCATTCAAATTTCTCAAATGGTAGGCTCCAAAAGGCAGAACTCTATGAATTTGATATGGTCCTTCCCAGTTAGGTGACCATTTGCCAAACTTATGGCTTTTAATTCCTATTGGGAGTATTGTTTTCCATACCAAATCACCTTCATCAAAGCCAATGTGTTTGACTTTCTTATTATAATTCTTGGCTGCTTTCTTCTTTTGGAAAAGAATGCTATTTAATGCCAAAATTATGGCCTCATCTATGCCTTCTAATTCCAAGTACATACTCTGATGGTACTGCTCCGGATCCAACTGGTTTTGGCATCTTACCCTCAAAGATTTAACATTAATCTCTACAGGTAACACTGCATCATGCCCATATACTAGGGCATAAGGTGTAACTCCTGTGCTTGATCTTGGGGAAGTTCTGTAAGCCCATAAAACATCCAACAACAAATTATGCCAATTCCTGGGATTATCTTCCACAACCTTTTGTATTCCCTTTTTTAAGGATTTATTGGATGATTCCGCTTGACCATTTGTTTGTGCATAATAGGGTGTGGAATTAATAAGGCTAATTCCAAATTCTGCCACAAAAGACTTCACCATTTTCCCATCGAACACAGTCCCATTGTCCACAGTTATGGTTTGTGGGATGCCAAACCTATGGATCAAATCTTTAATGAACCCAATGACTTCTGTCTGATCTACAGCCTTGTATGGTTTGGCTTCGACCCACTTAGTGAAGTAATCAGTGGCCACTAGAATGAAACAATGATGCTTCGAAGAAGGTGGGTGTATTTTTCCCATCATATCCATGGCCCATCCTCTGAATGGCCAAGGCTTCACTACTGCATGTAAGTCAGTTATCGGCACATGCCTTATTGTGCCATGCTTTTGACATGCCTGGCAACCCTTTGCATATTCTATACAGTCTTTAAGGATAGTTGGCCAATAGCAGGAATGCCTTCGAAGCAACCATCTCATCTTTACACCAGGCTGATGAGCACCACAGATGCCTTCATGAACCTCAGTCATAGCTGTTAATGCCTCTTTTGGGCCTAAACAGTCCAGCAATAAACCATCTCCCCCCCTTTTGTAGAGAGCATTGCCATATATCATATATTGCATAGACTGCAATTTGATTTTCCTGCTGGCCTTCGAAGATGGACCAGCTAAGTAGTGCATTATTGGATGTCTCCAATCTTGTTCTTGTAAGTCATTATGATGGACTTCCAAGACCACATTCCTTTTATTCAAAGGTGGTATCAATTTTTGATATGTTGTTTGGCTTATATCCCTTTGGGCATTCTCCATTCTCTTGAAGTTCGAAGCTTTCTGAGCCACATCATTAGCTCTATTATTCAAGAATCTTGGAACATGAGTTACATTTGCTATTTGAAATTGAGAAAGCAAATATAATGCAACAACATAGTATGGCAAAATACTTATACTTTGACACTTGAAAATCCCTTTCACTTGGTTAACCACCAATTGAGAGTCTCCAAATATGTCAACTGCATGTACTTGTAATCCAATAAGGATTTCTAGTCCCACTATTAAGGCTTCATATTCAACCTGGTTATTGGAACAGCTAGCTTCATCCACTCTGAACCCATGTGTGGTCTCTACCCCTTGCGGAGATTTAATCACAATACCAATTCCAATCAAGCCATTGGCTTTCGATCCATCGAACCACATCTGCCATGGCTCAACACTAGCCATGCCAAGTTCCATTATCTCTTGGCTCTCTGTTTGAGAGGGATGATCTGCCAGAAAATTGGTCAGAACTTGCCCTTTTACTGTCCTTTGAGGGACATATTCTAAATGAAATTCTGATAAGGCTAGTATCCACTTGCCAATTTTCCCCTTCAACATAGGTCTAGATAACATGTACTTAACCAAATCTGTGGTTGCAATTACCAAGACAGTTGTAGGTAAAAGATAATATCTTAATTTCATTGCAGCAAAATACAAAGCAAGACACAGCTTTTCTACAGCTGAATATTTACATTCATAAGAATTTAAAAACCTACTAAGGTAATAAACAGCTTGTTCCTTGCCTTCTTCATTGTCTTGGGCCAAGAAAGCACCCAATGAATCTTCTGCTGCAGCTATGTACAACTTCAAGGGTTTATTATCCTTTGGTGGCATCAGCACTGGAGGGTTAGCCAAGTAGGCTTTGATACCTTCGAAAGCAATTTGATGCTTTGCTGTCCACACAAATTTCTCTTCATCTTTCAGCCTTAACAAGGAAGAAAATACTTTAGTTTTCCCTGCAGTGTTAGAAATAAACCTTCGAAGAAAGTTAACCTGTCCAAGGAATCTTTGTAATTCTTTCTTAGTTGATGGAGGCCTAGCTTCAATGATGGCTTTGGCTTTATTCTGATCAATCTGTATCCCTTTCTTGTGCACTACATAACCCAAGAAGTTTCCAGATGATACACCAAAAGCACACTTAAGAGGATTGAGCTTCAATTTGAACCTTCTCATTCTTTCAAAGGCTGCTTCTAAGTGAAACAAATGCTCCCCCATGGATTAGGATTTGACTACAATGTCATCAATATAAGATTCCAAATACCCTCCAATGAGGTCATGAAAGATAGTGTTCATAGCTCTCTGATATGTGGCTCCAGCATTCTTCAGGCCGAATGGCATTTTAACCCATTCGAAGGTGCCAATGTTTCCAGGACATCTGAATGCTGTCTTGTGGATGTCCTCCTCTGCAATGTAGATTTGATTATAACCAGAGTGTCCATCCATCATTGATAAAACTTAATGCCCTGCTGAACTGTCTACCAACAGATCAACTATAGGCATAGGGTACTCATCTTTCGGAGTTGCTAGATTTAAGTTTCTGAAGTCAATACATACCCTCATTTTACCATTCTTCTTGATTACAGGCACAATATTAGATAGCCATTCAACATACCTGGCTGTCCTAATAAAGTCTGCCTTGAGTAGTCTAAGAATCTCTTCTTTGACTTTCTGAATCACTTCTAGACTCATTCTTCTTGATTTCTGCTTGTATGGCTTGAAATTAAGCTTCATAGGGAGCCTATGTTCGACTAATGACCTATCCAATCCTGGTAGTTCATTATATGACCATGCAAAGCAATCTTTATATTTCTTCAAAACAACCAATAACTGGTCTCTGTCCAGATTATTCAAGCAAGCACTTATATAGGTGGACTGTTGCATAGAACCTTCCCCTAAATTTACTTCTTCTAAGGGGTCCTGTGTCTGAGAACTTATTGAAGCTTCTTGCTTGGTTTCTTCTACCTTCGAAGCAACCTTCTCGCCTTGTTCTGTTCCCAGGTTCTTTAGTTCAACATCTTTGCCCTCTTCCTCATAGACAAAGTCTGTCCATAAGGCATCCTCTTCCTATATTTCCTGGACTTTTGTTTCAATGTCCAATGCACAGTATTTGCCAAGGGTCAAAATTCTGACCCGCTGCTGTTCCTGTTCACAGCCAATTATCATGGCTTCTCTCTCTTGCTCCTGTACTTTCTGGACTATGACTTTTACATCCAATGTTGAGAATTTAATTAGAGCCAAAGACTTGGCTTCTTGTCCTTCATCTCTTTGCCTACAACCAGGCATCATTGTCATCCTTAATGACAATCTCTTCATCAGCACTTTCTTGGACTAAGTGCTTCAGGTGTGTCACTTCCTCATCGGCCGTCACTTCAGCTGAGCCATCAGCTTTCCTCAGTATACTGAGTGGTGTTACACCCTCAATATACAACTTGGCCTCTGCAAAGTCTGCACAGGCTATGAAGGGTTGAGGATCTGCATCAATTTCTTCCGTCTCCCCATTGCCTAAGGCCATCATAATCTTCTGATACAAAGAGGAAGACACACATTTGTTAGTGTGGATCCAATCTCTCCCAAGTAAAGCATTGTATTTAGCATTACTGTCGATTACGAAGAATGCTGTCATGCAGTCCCTGGTTCCCACACTCAAGTTAATGGGTAGAATCCCCTGAGCCATCTGTTTGTCTCCAGCAAAGCTAGCGATGGTTGTGCTGGTTGGAATCAACTTGGGATTCTTTTTTCCTAGTTTCTTCAAAGAAGATTTCGGTAGTAAGTTCACTACTGCCCCATTGTCTATCAGGACACGGTTCAGTTGTATCCCATCGAAGAACGCTTTGATGTACAACGGCTTGACATGTTGTGTCATAGAATTCGAAGGATACTCAAAAGGATATGAGAGGTTAATACTCACCTCTTCTTCACTCTCGTATTCAGTCTCCATTGGGGTAGCCATCCCAAGATCATCTTGTACCATACTTACTTGCGAGTTTTCACTAGAAACAGGAATAGGATCCATGTCTTGGTCATCTTGGTCCTCATTTCCAGCCTGGAACTCATGGGACAGTATGTGTACCATATTGACTGATACTGGAGGAAATAAGGCAAATTGGATGGCTGGCTGTACCTGCTCCCTCTCTTGGCCACCTTCAGTTACTTCAGCAGCATCCTCCATGCTGCACTCTAGTATTTCATTGTTAACAGATTCCTTCGAAGGATCTTTCTCGACTGGTTTTTCAACCAAAAATGTTTGCTCAGCCATGAAGGCTTCGAACATTTCTTCCTCCATCTCTTTCTTCTGGCTTACGCCAATCTCTTCTTCTGTCCCGCTATCACTCTCCATCAGAGCTTTCTCCAATCCTGCTAAGCTACACTTCTCTCTGGCTTTTAGTTCAGAATGAACCTTAGCCAATTGTTCTCTGCTGCAACCCACTTTGCTTTGTAAAGTTGGCTTTGGAGCATGGTCGGACTTTGGAGTTTTCTTTCCTTCTGTCTGGACCAATGAAGAGCTTTCTCCATTTTCTTTTATATCGTTCTGGTACTGAGTGTACCTGCGCTGAATCTTTCTCCTTTGTGATCTTGAAATAACTGGGACCATATCTGGTTCCTTTGTCTTTGGGTGTTTAAGCAATACCCAATTGTTCGGAGCCACCAAAGGAGGCTTGACCATCCTGCCTTGGATTCCAACATCTCTCCGGGCAAGCAGTTCCCTGGGTTTGTTTTGCATTACAAACCAGTCTGGGACTCCAGGTACCCACGAACTTGCTGACTCAGATGTTGAACTGCTTTTTCCAACCTTCGAGGCCATCTTCGAAGCTGGCTGTGAAGGTAAGTGTTTGGCTCTGACCTCATGTTTTGAACCTAATTCAGACCTTCGATGAAGGTAGCCACTTTCTGTCCTGCGTGAAGCTGGTCTAGGAGGCCAATCCCTGGCCTTGATCCCATGAAATGAGCCTCTCTCTAGTCTTCTTTCAGAATGACTGCTCTCCATTCTGTAATAGTTAGGTGGCCTAGATTCATGTAAGGGCCTCTTGCCTTTAGCATGCATTCTGTCCATTGCAGGCTCAACCACTGGTGGTCGCTGCCTATCACTAGCCGGATACGGCCTTTTGTTGTAAACGTTGGTTGATTTAGGACGTCTCTGAACATCCCTGTAGTATTGTTTCCCATCAATTGGAAGCTCTTTCAACCATTTATAACTCAATCTGCACCTGGGACACATCCTCTGCATTACAGCTGCTTCCAAGGAATCATCATCCAGTACTTCTTCATCAAAGTGTTCCTTCGGGTGTGAGAAACCTTGTCCAATAGCTGGTGGGTTTTTAGTGTCCTTCTTGGTAGTTGTCTGGTTGGCAATATGCATCTGCACATTGACCTCTTCCAACTCCTGCAGAGATAGATTCTGGAAATTTGGTACAACCACATTAGCTGTACTTTCTCCAACTTCTGGAAACGGATTACTGTCGATCCCCATGGCCTTTTCTGTTTTGGCTGGGAAGTTCAAACTTCCTTTCCGAATTTGTTCTTGGATCCTGTCTCGAAAAACAATGCAGTTTTTAGTCGAGTGAGACCAAGAGTTATGCCATTTACAATATACTTTTCCCTTAAGTTCATCTGGAGATGGCAGTTTTACTCCTTTAGGTAATTTAAGGAAGTTGGCCGCGAGCAAATGATCAAAAATGTCATCTGCTTTTGTTAAATCGAAAGAGTACTTTCTGTGAAAGTCTTTCTTTTTAAACTGTTGGTCAATTGTTGTATCCTTATGAACTAATGCCTCACAGATCACAGGTTCTTTGCCCACAATCTCTGCTGCATCAATCTCATAATTAGGATCTCTATAATATGTCTTATATGATGCATTATTTCGATCTTGTTCCTCCTCTAGTAATGCTTCATATCGAGACACCTTATAGGTTAGTTCGACCAAATCTCTGAATTCAGTTGAATCAAACTTCTTTCGAAGCCTGAACTCTAAACCGTTTTGAGCCAATCTTATGAATTCTGGCTCTGGTAGGATGACTCTACATTTATTTCGAGCCCTTTTAAACCTAGCAATAAATTGAGTAGCCTTCTCTTCAGGCCTTTAACTCAATCTGGCCAAGTCTGCCATGGAAACCTCTGGCTCCGACTGGAAGAATTGGGCATGAAATGCCTCTTCCATTTATTGCCAATTTTGAATGGAGCCAGGTGAAAGGTTGATGTACCATACAAACGCTCCCCCAGTTAGAGAATTTGGGAATAATCTTAGTTTCATATAGTCATGATTAGTAAATTCACCGCATTGAGCAGCAAACCTAGCAATATGCTCTATTGTTGATTGATTCTCAGTCCCATAGAAAAGGGTAAAATCTGGTATCCTGAACCCCCTTGGGTATTCGTGTACCCTATCTACCCATTCTGGGTATGGCTTTCTATATACGGGAGTCTGGACCCCCCGAGCCATCGGTCCACACATCTCCCTAACAATATCAACAATTTGGTTCCTAGGGACCATATTTTGTGCCTGCTGAACCACTACTGGAGGAACAAACACAGGGTTTGGTGGACAAACTTGTGCTTGTGGTCCTCTTGGTCCGTAAGGTGGTACATTTGGGACCGGTTGTCCCTGTGGTGTAGGTTGCTGTTGGGGGTATGGGTAACCCCTTTGGGCCTGACCCGCGAAGGGACCAGCGAAGGGTACTGGAACTGGTGTCGTGTCTCTGCCACTTACAAGAAAACCCTCCAACCCCCCGGGTATAAATTCAAATAAGGGATTAGTGTACCCCCTTGTGCTAGGTATGGCTTCGAACATGGGATTTGTTACCATTCTTATGCCGGTTTCTTGTACTTGACCAGATCCACCAACTTGTGTGGCTTCATTGTTGAGTACTGAGGCATTTTGGCCTGCTACAGGCCTCGAAATGGGTTCATACCAAGACTGAGACGATGGTCTTTCATGATTCTGATTACTAGTTTGACCATTAGAGTGCTCATTAACTTGCATAGGCTGTTTATCTCTAGCCAATCTTTGTTGAGGGACATTTAAAACTTCCTCTGTGTGTCTTGTGTTAGTTGGTTGGTGGTTATTCATTCGATCCAAAAAGGATGTTGCCCACCTTTCCATTGTGTTCATTAATTGTTGTCCCATGGCATCTACTAGGCCATCCCATGGATTTGTTGGCTGAGTAGATGGCACAGTGGATGGTCTAATTCCTTGGTTTCGTCCAACATTATGAACATATGGTTCTTGTCCCGAAGTACTGGTCTGTTCGACCATAGGTTCTAATAACATGGGAGTTTCCATAGGATGTGTTACCACATTATCCTCTGGATTAGGTACTTCTACTTCTCCTTCTACGCCTTCTTCCAAACGTTCATTTTCTCCTTGTTGTCTTTGTCTAGCCATTTTAATTAGTCCCACTGGGCGTGCCAAAAATATATGTTGGCTTTTTGGCTTTCGAAGGGTATTTTTGTAAATGCGAGCGTGCCAGTAAGGATCAATCAGTCCTTACAGATATTATAATTACCAACCAATTATCAGACGATTGTGTTTTAGTTCTTTCAGCCTCAATGAAGAGGACTTTTACTGGTGGCTTGACTTAGGAGAAATTAAGCGAAATAACAGTTAAACAAAGAGCAATTGAAGTATTTCATTAAAATGAAAAACTTACAATGGTCCAAACTCAGCCTCGTAGAGGTTTACAGCGACAATCTACTTGAAACTACTCCTATAAATGAAGTGCAGAGCAGGTATTTAAAGTGTAGGAATGTAAAGACTGAAAATGTAAAAAATTGGAAAGGAAAATATATAAAATAAGACTGGTTTGTATGATCCGAGTCTGGGGGCTTTTTCTGGGGACCTCCTTGCTATTTATACTCCTCAAGGATGAGTATTGAACTGCACTTCAAACCGTCGAACTGCTCCTCCATGATCGCTGATCATGCTGTCTTAGAAGTAGTTCCACTACGCCATCACTTGCAGTTGAGCTTCCCTCCTGTATTCAAATTCGAATATGAGTAACCGTTGAAGCCACGTCACCTTGTATCTCTTTACTGATCCAGTACTACTCAGATCACGTGAGAACCAAATTTTACTGCCACGTGTACAATCAGGATCGAAGACTCGAGTAGTCTCCCTAACTTGCCCTTACTTTGCCACGTGTCGAACTGTAATTGGCTTTTACAAAATATGTAGCCAACAATATGATATATACATATACATATATATATATATATATAAAGAGAGAGGAGATGGGGGAGAGAGAGATACCCATCGTTGAGGAGAGAGGAGGAAATCTTTTTTTTATTGATTTATTTATTATTTAGGTGTACCACAAATTATTATTTTATGTTGAAGGGTAATTTAGAAAGGGGAAAAAAAAAAGATATATTGAGAATAAATTATAAAATTAAATAATTTAATAGAGAATATTAAAAAATTGGGCGTACTAGACTATTTTTTAGGTGCAAATAGAGTCATCCAAAGTGTGGATAGTCTACTGGCCATTTTGAGCCCACTCTGGATGGGCTCATTGCTCGGACGATTATGCCATTGTGGTAAAGTGGTAAAATGGGCCGAGTTGGGCTACTACAATTTGTCCAGTATGGTAAAATGGCTTGATGGGCCGAGTTAGGCTACTGGAATTTGTCCAATAAATTGAAGTCAGGCTTGACCCGGCCCAGATGATGGTTATTCTTGTGCTGCCTTGGCAAGAAAATAAAGTTGAACCAAAAAATAAAAATTGCTTTCCAAAACTCTGGAAACATTCACCTTGTTTGGTTACCTTTTTTTTAGAAATAGAGTTTTTTATTTGTAAATATATTTTGGTAGTTTATTTTATTCAATAGATTTTTTTTAAAAAAATTATACAAATTTTATAATTTTTAAGTATATCAAAAAAATCTAAAAGGTGAAAAAAAATAATAGAAGATTAAGAACTCTAAATGAAGAGCTCTAATAGCTTTAATTAATATGTGAATCCCATGATGTTTTGGTCTTTCTTTTTTAATTTTCCACATCATTAGTGCTCTTTTAGAGCTTTTAAATTAGATGAATGTATCATTTCTGAAAATAATAATTAAAATATTTTCAAAAAAATACTAAAAATACAAAATATTAATTGAAAATTCATAAATTATTTTTGAAAACTCCAAATCACGAATATTACATCAACAGTGATTTAAATCACGAATATTACATCAGCAGTTATTAAATCTTGATTTTAAATATGTAATTGTACTTAAAATCTAGCGTAGGTACACTAGAAGAAAAATGTGATTTACCACCATATTTTCACATAATTCGAAAAATAAATTTCAAAACATGCATTTTATTTAATAAAATAAAAATTTATCTGAAACATGGCAATATTGCGTGGCCATAAAATATTGTGATATCTCAAAATCTAAAGATTAAGGGCAATTTCCTCCGAAAAATGTCCAGGATGCAAAGAAAATAGGCAATGTCTTTCCAGTTTTCTAAGAAAGATCCGTCAGGAAGCAAATGACAGATTACCAAATAAATTTCCTCCAAACTATTATCATAGAAACAAAAGGCTTATTATTCAACTCATTATACCTAAAATACTGCATGCATCAAATTAATCAAAATAGGTGGGCAAAACAACAGAAAATAGATTACAACAAAGTGACACTACACAACATAGAAGGGAACTCGAAAGATTTACAAAAGCCAACTCTGTCTACATGGATGCCAAAAGTTCTCTCATTTCAGCTACAGATGGAATGCTCTCAGTTGGGTATATCTTGGCAACAAGTTGTGCAAAGCTATCATACTTGTCCAAAAATTCCTTCTGTCAATAATTCAAACATCCTTTGTTAGGTGTTGCAAACGAAGAAGTACCTTTAATTTATTCTTTTCTATGTCTATTTATGGTGTATCAAAAATTATTTACAATGAATCAAAGCCCCAACAGCCTGATTATTCTCATTGTCACTTCCCAAGATATCTATTTTCAATACTCAAATAAAGAAATATCTCTCCATTTTAACCAAAACTTCATCCTATAAGGCAATGGAACAGATACCAGAAAAGAAGAAACAAAGAAAAAGAAAAAGGGCACCGAGGTGCAATTTCTCTATGATAGCTAATGAAAAAGAGCACCGAGGTGTAATTTCTCTATGATAGCTAATGAAAATCCAAATTTCGGTGCTATACCAACATCAGATATAACATGACAGCATAACTACAATGCATCAATCGACTGATGGTTTCATTTATTGGCATGGACAACTTGGAAGTTTCCTCGTTTCATCATTATTTCACAATGGGTAATGCTAGAGATATCACAAATGTCTCACATGGGTGTAGAGTCCACAAAGACCCCACACCCATGTGAAACGAATAATGCTATATGCACCAATTGGTATACTAATTAATGATGTAGCATAATTTAAGAGATTTTTAGTATTTGTAATTTGTATAATGAGTGGGATCAATAATAATATCATAACTAGTGTTGGTACACTAGTTAGTACACTAATTGGTGCATATAGCACCACCGATGTGAGGCATTTGGTCATTCATTTGGTAAGAAATTTGGGACCTATAACATTTTCCTTTCACAATTTAGGTTCAAAATATTGCTATAGGTGGTGATTTTTTTTTTTATTTTTTTTTTATTTTTTTTTTTTGCTTTCCCAATTTCTATCTCCTTTCATAGAAAGAAAGTCCGTCACATAAACTGGGGAAACTACATATCAGCTTATTTGACCAAAACTTTTTACAAAAACATCAGGTGCAGCTTTTGCTGTGTAAACCTTTTGGTAAATATTTTCCCAACTTCCCATTGATTGTTACATAGTAGACCTTACAAGAGTGTGAACATGCATTCACAGGAGCTTGCTTACCTTGCATTTATCCCACAAAGAAGGCAATAGCTCCTCTGAGGTTAAGTTCTTTTGCAATTTCTTATACATCGCAGTGATGGACTTGTCAACCTGAACAACACTAGTCTTACATTACTGAACCATCTTTGATAGGAGATACTATAGGTTATACAATGACTTACCCCAGATAAACTGGATTTCACCACCTTCCGTAGATCCAATTTTGACAATCCAAGCTGGAATGGGATCTGCAATTTTTACAAAAGAAAACAAACTATGGGCACAGCATGTAATCCTAATAAATAGCGAGTGAATAAAAATCTTCAGGCAAATACTCATATCAACAAGCAGTGCTTATACTGAGTTTAGTGCAAAACAAGTGCTACACCCATCCAATCTCCAAAAAATTCATTACCCAAACTTAAAATGTTGAGACTTGGTAAATGCCTGGGAAAAGAGGGCATTGGCTCTGTTGATGGCATCCACCAGAAATACAGACAAAAGAACATCGCCAACAAAGAGAAGAACATCATTTTGGACGGACAGAACTACATGGAGGCCGAGGGGAGCCATGCAGTTCATGCATAATGAGGTGAACTTCTAATTTTATAAAAATTACTTTATTAACTCTATTTCATTAGTATTTTACGATGTATATTGCGATCATCTTTAACTGTTTCACATGCTAGTTAATAAGCATCTTTTCATCGAGTCGATTTTAATCATAAAAAAGATACATGTCACTTTTTTTATTTGTTTATTCAGAAGGTGTATCTCTGAAGGATCAAAAAGCATAACAACCATGACATGATCTAAGCTGCCTAAATAAATCCCCAAATGACCACAGCAGCATCAAATTTACTATTTGTGCTTCTAGAAATGTTTCTACCCAATCAAAATTGCTGCAAATTTCCAGCAACGTAAAATTTACTGTTAAGCATTTAACCAGTGGTTAAAAGCATGTAGTAACACACATATTTTTCCAAAGAGTATTATACAACTTAACAAAATTTACATACTTCTGTTACTCATATGAGTTGTGCCCAACATATTATTCTAGTGGGTCCCGTTATAGACACCAAAGTGTCATTACTATATGCCACATGTTTAAGTAAGAAAAGTTTGTGAGTTTTGTTATTTTGTGTAGCATTGTTCTTTTCCAAAACACTTAAAACAAGTTCCACTGAAATCAATGCTAATCCTAACTAAACTCCAAGAAGCTAAGCCGTGGCACAACAGGATCATTGCCGAAGAGCCAAGGAATATTCTATCCGTCTGGCAGAACATTTGTATTACTCATGGGGAGTAAGGAATTATATTCAAAAATAAGAACACTAACCTCTTCTGGGGTGATAGTGTACATCAAATCCTCAATTCTTCGAGCAAACTGGAAAAGCCGTTCAAATTGCTGCAAACAAATTCAATCAAAATGAGCAACTTCAGAAACACACATGTACTATGGTATGCTATTAGAGGAAAACTTGTTAAGCTTTTAATACAAATTAAAAGCCATTAATCAAAAAACATATAAAATGAAAACCCTTTTAACTTCAAAGGCGGATTACTTACATAATATATTATCACGCTGATATGACGTGTGCAAGCTAGTTCATAATTTTCACTTGCTTGGTGATAAAATTTCGCTAAAGTGGGCACAACATTGGCTAGGTCATACAGACTGCATGCAATTGCTTCTAATCAGTATATTGAAGATGATAATGGTTAACGAACACAAATGCTGCTCTCATGAATACCTATTCTGAAATGCAGCATAGTTTTCTAAAAGCAAAATATCAGCATATTTTGGGTCTTGGGCTGCAATTTTCTCCAAAGTCGCAAACATAATGGTAACCTGCCAAACAAACGTTCACATAAGTTAATCCATCTAAATATTCCTTACCGCCAGCTGCTAACTTGAATGATAATTTGCTATTTGCTGGGTATGTGTGTAAGTAGGTGTTACATATCCCAGCCAAATTAAAAAAGAAAAACAAAAAAAGAGCTGAATGTGCTATCTCACCACTCACATTGTATTAAAAGTGAAAATATAAATCAGAAGAAGACATAATTAAAATGCAAATATATCCAGACCAAGGTCCCTTCCCTATTATTAACCAAAGCAATAAAAGATATAGCCCCATGCTGTATGGCACCCTAATCCCTCAGGAAGGTAATCATTGGCATTATTTATTTTCCTTTAAAGAAGCTCATAACATTTCATACTTCATCAATATATATATGTATATATTTTTTGTGTGAATAGTTATTATTTAAACAAATTCCCTCGTAAGGATTTAAAATATCATGCCAGCCGAAAAAAGAGCTGAATGTGCTATCTCACCAGTCACATCGTATTAGTGAAAATATAAATCAAAAGAAGACATAATTAAGGCGTCATTTGGCAAGTGGTGATTTTAGCCAAAAAGTCACTAAAAAAATCAAAAAGCCAACAACCTATACCAAAAAGTCAAAAATTCCATTTTCTCTCTATTTTTTACACATCTTTTCGTAAAAAACAAAAAGTCATCCCATACATACTAATTTTTTTTACATCATATTTTAGCCAAAAAGCTAAAAAGTTACTAAAAAAGTCTGTTCCCAAACGAGGCCTAAAATGCAAATATATCCAGACCAAGGTCCTTCCCTATCAACGTAAGCAATAAAAGATATAGCCTCATGCTGTACGGCACCCTAATCCCTCAGGAAGGTAATCATTGGCATTATTTATTGTCCTGTAAAGAAGCTCATAACATTTCATACTTTATCAAAAAAAATTTATTTTTTTATTTTTATTTTTTTGTGGGGAGTTATTATTTAAAACAAATTCCATCGTAAGGATTTAGAATATCATCCCAGCTTTTTCAGGAACTGAGTGGAGGCTCCTGGTTTAAATGGTTATGCTGCTGCATAGGGTGGCTCATTAATGTTCAGGGAAAAATTATAAGCATCACTGGATGAAGTATCTTAAAGAAAAAGAAATATTGCAATTTATTTATTTTTGGTGATAAATAATAGAAATATTTCAATTTAAAACAAGCACCATAGCACAAGGCCAGGTTTCGAGTAGGCTACCCTTCCAAGTAGATTCCATGGTTTCTACTAAACAGGTGCAATACCCAATTTAAACCATCCAATATAAACCTGCATCAGTAGTAGATATGAGTTCAAAAGAATTGCTTGAGTAAGTTTCAGAAGATTAAATACAATTTTAATCACTGTATGGTTAAGTACGCTATCATGTCACAAGTCTGAGGGATGTGTTTGTAGTCCATGAAATATCAAAATGATATTAGATTGTTTCACATATCATACTGCAAAATCTTGCAAGAAGAAGAATAAATAAATTCAACTCAATAAGCCTTTGTCCCAACTTCTTGCACTGTGGCTCTGTACTTGGGCTTCACAATATCATTTCACATTGTTGGAGTGTTACACAACTTATTATAAACAATAATAACATGTTTGACGATGAGAGTACTCACAAATTTAGTGTATGCTTGATCAACCAAATCCCTTGATTGTCCCTGGATGTACTGCTCCATACGGGTTGCAAGAGTTGCAAACCTATACAATAGTGATAGAAACCATATTTGGAATGATGTATAACCAAAATTGAAACTATTAACATGGAAGAATAAACTAGCAAACAACGAAGCATAATGCAATGGAGCTTAATGCCAGGTTTGGTATGAGACATGAAGAGAGGAATAGAAAATAATTTCAAATCCATTCTTTTATTTTATTTTTAAAAATTTTGGCTTAAAGGAGAGAGACCCAAAAAAATGCAAAGAATTTTTTTTGACATTTCTGTTTCCCACAATAATATCTCTTGCTCACAAATAAGAGACTTGGACAGAGTTCAAAAAAGTTGGTAAAAGATAACACAAGGATTGAATCTTTTTCCATCTTTACCTGGTCTATTTTGGACAGATCCACAGATTCAAATATCTTTTTGATAATAGACAACATAAGAATGGAAAAAGAGTAAGAAACAAAGGCAAAAAGATAACATTCTCTATGTGAATCTGTGGACATGACAATCGTGACACTCTCGATACAGCTCATTATTTTCTTCAAGACCTGCCAAATTGATATAATATCCTTTGATTTATAGAAATCTCATATAGTCATTCCTCATTATATGCTTCAAATACGTCCACCCTAATTTTAGTACAGCTAACCAAAATGGGAAAAGCCTCAAAATTGATAATTGCCAAAATCATGAGAAGAATGAAAGTATAACCCAGGAGACCAAGTTCACCTTGGTATATATGACAAGACACCCACTTGCCGCACATTTCGCTCATTTCTCTCAATCTGGTGACAAGCTTCATCAACAAACTGCAACAGTGCACAACATAAGCCAGGGAATGGAATCACCCTAAAATGCAAATGTTATAAATATTCAGCATAAAACATGCAACTCACACGGCTGAACTGCACAGAAATTCTAGATTCAAGGTCATCAAGCAAGATGCGCACAAATCCTGCTGCGTCAGCTTTTTGACCAGAAATATAGCGTTCTGTAATCCCATGCATAGATATGCAGCGCAGAGGATCAATCTTGTATGCCCAATCCACCACAGCATAAAAGTCTTCCTAAAGATTCAGGGAAAAAATGTCAAAAATGTAGGAACTTCTAATGATTTAAATTATAGTTGGCAAACAGCCTACCATGCCTGATGCTAACAACAGTAAAAACACTTAAGAAACCATCTAATAGGAATTGAAATAATCATTCTGACAATAGTACCAACCCCACCTTACATGAATCTCAATCCTGCTCTTAAAAAAAAAATTCCTCAACATCAACAAAATGATATAATCAGGACTTCATTTTAATTATTCCAGTTGCATATTTAATTCTCCTCCTCTAAGCTCCAGTTGATTGAATAGTACATTCAGATTATGATAATGAACTTAATACACCTTTAGCATATACAAGTTTAAGTATTGGCCAGAGAACATCATCTAAACTTTAAGTAAACATTGAGGACTCATTTGGCAACATTTTGTTTTGCTTTTTTTCAAAAATTTTGAAAACTAGAAAAGAAACACATTTGGAAACTATATTCGTTTCCAAAAAAATGGCAACAATTTTAAAAAATAAAATAAATTTTAGAAATCAAGAAAAAGGCATTTTCACTAGTTTTCATTCCCTTCTCCCTCACCATCCGTCAGCCAGCCCACACCTTTGGCAACTCTCAGCCACAGGCGACGACACTCACTAACCAATAGATTAAAGAAAAAATATATTTTACTGCACATAAATTGTGGTTTTAAGAAAAAGTTAACACACTTGAACGCACTGTGAAGGGAGGGTTTGAACCCCTACTGCTGGCCAGAAGATATAAATCCAATAGGAGTATATATATGATGAGTTATATACATGGGCCCCTCCAATAAGCATAGTTAGCGAGTCCCACAATTTTAAATTTAGCAAATTCTACACATATACATGAACTATGTTACTAGAAAACGTTATGTTCCAAAACACGGTACATTTTCGATCTAAAACAGTAAATTTAATGATCCGAAGCAATCCCAAAAGTTTTTCCCAATATATTTCCTTAAATGTTACCTAAGGAGGAAAAAAAAAATCAAATATACGAACTAAAATCTAAAGTGAGTTAAGTTTTGACAAGACAAAAAATAAAAAATGGGTCATAATTTTCATAGAAATGATTTGCTACATTAACAAAAATATATATATATATATATTGGATACCAAATAGTTAAAAGAAAATTACTCTACAAACACCTTAAATTCTTAAGTGTAATATATAAATCTACTCTTATCGTACCACATTTTAGAGCATGTGGTGTACTACGTTCCCGTTTCATGTACCGGAACGATCCACGTTCTAGGTAATATAGTTCATGACTTTTATTGCATGAATACACATTGAAAATAAAATAAATCCAGTCATAAACAGCATTTCTCTATATATAATCATACTTTTAAAAAAATTAAAAAATAGTGTCAATGCATTAAAATTCTCTTTTGTTTATGATTTTACATTAGTTTGTTGGTATATGAGAAATAAGTGATGCATATGATAAGTGAATATTTTTATAGGAATTACAAAATTTAAGTTCTAAAATGATACCACTTACAAAAATGCTCAGAGTCGCCACTGCTCTCTGTAGACATGTATTCTTGTTTTTGTTTTTATGTGTGTTGAAAACAATGTGCCTACTGTCTACCAAACATGCTTTTCTTGTTTTCGCTTTTGTTTTTTCATAAAAAATAAAAAAAAAAACAAAATTATCATGTTTCCTGTTGGCAACATTACCAAATGCCATCCAATTTTTCTGAGGTGCAGTTCTATAATAAAGTTTTTCTCAATCTAATGATTCCAACTTTTTTTTTTATCACCAAAGGTTAGTGATGATTCCAATTTATGGGAACCTCTTTCAGGTGGCATTTGCTCATCACATAACAAGAGCCAATTGGATAATCTAGTAACTATTAAATGCCCAATAAAAATTAAAATAATTTAAACATTACTTGTATTCCGTCAAGCAGTTCCTGAAGTGATTCATTTAGTGCCGCCAGCTCTGCAGAATTTTAACTACAAAATTTGACAACCAGGGATGAACAGACTTTAACAGGGCTGAACACGATGATGAGGGCTATTTAGAAAAGAATTACCAGTTTTGCTGTCATTTTCATCAATGTCCAAGATACCCAGATCATCATCATTAGTATCATCATCATTCAATCCAGTTTTGTTACCATTGGCAACACCTCCAGGTGGTACAAGTGCAGGAACCTCAAAGCACATGAAATGTGCAAAGAAAGAACTCTGCAGTTTAAGCAATAAGAACTCAAGTTTAAACACAAAAGAAAAAGAAATATTAGTTGTGTTTCCAAAAATAAGTAGAAAAATCGCAACCTCATCTACGAGGAGTGGGATAAAAATAGTAAGCATTTTGGCATACGCCTCTGAAACTGTAGAAGTGTCTGCGTTGTTTGCACTTTGGCTGGCTCCTGTGGAAGCTTCAAGCCACACGGTTGGATTTCTTGATGCTTTGGTACTAGCTCGAAGCTCATTCGCAAATTCACGAGCCTGTAGACAATTAAGACAACTCTCAAAACACCATATTTTCAAACTTAACAAATTCCGCCTGTAGACAATTAAGACAACTCTCAAAACACCATATTTTCAAACTTAACAAATTCCTTAATTGTTATAAACAATATAATCACTATCAGAATTTTTCTAGGACTTAAATAATCAGACAATGCATTACTTACATAAAAAACATACTCCTACAAATACAACTTCACTCTCACCAAGTCCTAAATAGCAACATGACACCATAGGGCAAGCTGTGTTATATAGACTTTTTACTTCCCTCAGTGTACTCCATCGGATATGATAAGGGTAAGGGTGTGTATGACACTAGTACCCTATTTAGACATTTTATATAAAGTTGGAACAAAAAGACACTCACATTTGTCAGTAAAGAAACAATTCTAGCTTCTCAAAGATATACGTTCCATATTTTTCTCAGATCTTATTTAATTTGAAATATATTTCTTAAAAATTTACAACATCCTATCTAAGAATATTATACAATATGCATTATAAATGAGTGTTTAAGACTTGCCCCCATACCCATACCCAAACCCAACTTTGGATGCATATTCCAATATTCTACAATTTAGGTTTAGGAAGAACTGATGCTTGAACACGCACTCGCACCTAATACTCGTACTCGAGTCCATGTACAATAGAGGGCAAAGTTGAACAACCTAACATCAGTTACATGATATGAAGTTGGTATAGTCCATAATCAGGAGAAGTTCAGATACAACAATAACATAATGGCGGTATAAAGCTACGGTTTGACAATCCATATCTTGGATTACAAGATAGTGACAGAGATCCTTAAAAGAGGTCAATAAAAAAAGGAAGACAGATGAAGATATAATTCTGCAAATTACTGGCACATGGTCTTGATGTTTTTAAGAGAGGAAAAATGAAACATTAGATATTGAGGGAACGAAAGTGGGAAAATTCAAACTCCACCATTTCAGCTTCACAAATTAAATAGAATTTCAATATAGAATGCCATATGTATTAGTAAAACCAAAAGCATGGCATGGTGGAACCATACTCATCCTGAATTGTATGAGTAAATAGTTGAAAGGCTTAGGGACTCAGTCTATGAAATATATTACAAATTTTAGATTTACATTTATAAGCCATTTGATGCATGTGCACATAGTGGGAAAAAGAAAAAAAAATGGAAGGGGGGGGGGCGCTGGGTTGGGAAACACAATATAGAGGCCAAAAGGCAGAAGAAGACCTACAGAATCAGCCTCAAATAGTTGCTTGTGTGTGCGTGTGTGTGTGTGTGTGTGTGTGTGAGAGAGAGAGAGAGAGAGAGAACACCAAGTATCAGCCCACTTAATCAACCAAACTTGATAAACCAATTCTCAGTTCAATTCCTAGATCTAGTTTCACCATGCAGCTAGTGATGGTGCATCTTGACTTAAGAGACTATACAAAGCACCTTTCATGATTTGACAGGTGATCTTTTTGATACATCTTATATTTAAGAGTGACAACTATCCAGTCTATTGAGTCGAGCTTGAAGGTAAATACTGTGGTTCCTATCTTACCAAAAGCATGAGAACAGATAGAACATTTGCCAGATTAAACTTAGCAAACAGTCAGGGAAGTTTTAAATATCTCAAAATGTATACAGACGGTTGAACTAATAGTTTAAAGAATACAAAAAGGTATCACCAAACAGATGTCGATGCCCGAGGGAGTCTGAAGATACACAATAGTTATTTTCTTCAGGTCAAGGCACACCACCAGTGAACCAACATTAAAGCTTAAAAATTTACAATAAATAATGGAATGCGTTAATACAAGTAATAACTCTAATCGAAGATGGAATATGTAACTTGGCACATGAGACATAACAACAGAGTAACTATAAGAAAATCTAATAGAGGTTTATTTGCCCAGACCTCACGACGTAGAAGCAAATTAAGGGAGGTACAATAAGCTTTTCTCAATGGACCCAAGCAGTTCTTGTCAAGACTCTGCAAATGCAAAGGAAACACGGGCATTCAGAAAAACAGAATAAATAAGAAAATGAAGGACTAAAGATACATATTGATAATTGGGCAGCTCCTATGTAATTTAACCTTCAAGTGTTGCAAAAGGCGAGCGTATGTCCTGCATTTATACCGAAGATCAGCGTGATCAGGCCTCTTCAATTGTCCCCTCTGTTTAATCCAACAAGCAAAGCTCAGGGCAAGGATTCATGTTATACATATTGACAATTTCCTAGAATAAAGCAACATCCCTTGAACATACCTGAGAGAAGTAACTTTTGTCACTTATCATAAAATCCACCAAACTAGCGAAGTAGTTTTTCAAGAACTCGGACGCTCTCCGAACAAAAGTAGTTTTTAATTTTTCAAGTTCTGCCCTCTTCTCTTTAACCTGTGAGAGTTTGATGTGCCACCTTTAGAAAGAGATGATATCTCAAAATTGTCATCCACAGTAGGGAAAATTGCAATCCAATTCAGGGGCAAGAACAAACTTTCATGATCAGTTAAGAAAAACTCAATAACAAATTGGTCTTCTCAAGTTCACATCACTAACTGATCCTGATCCTCAACGCTTATAAATATATATATATATATTAAATTAAAAATTTAAAAAAAAAAAATTTAAAAAAAAAGAAGAAAATAAATAAATAAAAGGAGTTCCTGATCCACAATAGGGGAAAAGAATAAAAAGGCATGTGACTGCACATATGGGTTGGCTCCAGAATCCATTTACTGGAACAGGTAGTTCAGCAGCTAGCAGCTATAATAATCAGGTAGTCAATGTACTGAGATTTCCAAAGGACAACCCAAAAAGAGAATGGTGAAATGAAAAGGAGAGACAGATAAGACATACAGCTCGCATATTTGAACAGCTAGGATCCAAGTTAGGTACTTCAAGACCACGTAAAGCACCAGTTAACCATTCACATGCTTCAACATTTTGAAGCATGCGTGCCTCATCAAATGAACCTCCTGTGAGACATGCTGCATACTGCACCAAACAATACAAGTTTAAATGGTGTAAAGATTCAAATAAGTTGACCAAACTCAAATCCATCATTGAATGTTCACAATTAAAAAAAGCAGGGGCACCTCAGAAGGCACGCGCAATCTTTCAAGAAGCTTATCCAGTTCGTCAATTAATGCTTTATTATTTACAGACTGCATTTCCAGCATGTTATTGCGGGTTTCTATCTGCAAACCACAATAATATATTGCAGGTCAACAATTTAGTAACCTTGGTAAGAATAAATATCTCCTAACATGAAGCATAAAACCATGTGAATAAAGTGGAGACTAAAACAATCACTCTAATAATACACCATTTGGACAAATAAAGTTGAAATCCAAGAACGTCTGTGAGTAGCATGCAAATGAGTTAGTTTTCGGTTCAGTAAATAAGAAATGAATGTAGTAGCTCTCATGCCAAGCTCCTTGTCAGAAGGTTCGTATGGAACAGAAAATACTTTGCACCAATTACATCTTAGACAAACTTAAAAAATAAAAATAAAAACACAGATGAAATTCACTTTCTATTGGATGATTAAAATGGCAATGTTCAAACACAGGGAGAGAGAAGCAGCAGAGAATGGAAAATATGAGGATACATACATATACATAAATATGTATTTATACACATAATTTTTATGTACATGCAGTATATATGTATCATGAAAACTGCAAATAAATAACAAACATGGGCCCAACAGGAATACAAAAGAAACACTACTTTTGCAGAAGAG
The DNA here is from genome assembly GCA_036172215.1 of Camellia granthamiana. NCBI lineage: Eukaryota > Viridiplantae > Streptophyta > Magnoliopsida > Ericales > Theaceae > Camellia > Camellia granthamiana. The sequence goes on along the minus strand of CM069905.1, from coordinate 152,049,258 downwards.
TACGCAGAGATCCTACCGACTCAATGTCCTCTCTCATGTGTCTAAGTTTCACATTAAAAATTCCTAACCATTCATCCATATCCTCAACACAATTTGTGGCTGACTCAAGTCCCTGCAACACCTGCAGAACCGACAAATTAACAATTAAATAGCCAAACTGAAGGAAATCACAGATAACAACAAAAAAAGGACAAATGATAATAATAGTAACAATAAATTAACTTTCTCCATTTAAAACACCAACCAAGAAGATAGCTGATCCTTATAAAATGGTTCAAGCAACATCACTTAACATAATTCTTGCGCGTACAAATATTAGTCAAGGGTTCCATATGAGAAAAATGACAAACCAGACAAATGGTTTGTATATGATTCATGAGTAAATTCTGAAACTGGCAAAGCATGACATGTTTATTTGATGCCATATAGCTGAAACACAAGTATGACATAAAAGGCTCGGATTGATCAAGGAAAAATATAAGATGAGCAATGAGTTTCACATCTGACGCAAGGGTTACCTCATCAATCAAAGGCTCATTTTCCAATATGGCATGAACATTTGCTGCTTCCAAAGCTTGAAGTTCTCGCTTCAACCGCTCAGAAAATGCCTCTGCTTCACCAATACCCATTACATACCTGCGAACAATGCCATGCTTAAATCTCCAGCACTGGATTAAGATGATCAAATAGCAAATACGAGAAACATAGCAGAGGGTAGTTAGATTTGATTGGCATCTCTAATATTTAGCAAAAAATCAAAACACAAAGCCAGAATGATAGCTAAGGAATGGCAGAGGACAATAAACAACAACAAATTAATGATAAGAATCCATTCCTTTTGAAACATTATGAAAAATTGACTCAACTTCTAGGTCTAACTTCCCCATTAGTAAGATGAGAAAATAATTAAAATTAAATGAAAGCATTTTTTTCTAGAAGGAAAAAATATATATATATATACATACACCCATGTGTATAAGCTTGAAAAAGGAATTGCTGCTAGCCTATCAAGTTGAGTGAAATTTTAGGTGAAGGAAGAACCATTTAGTTGATTAATGGGGGGAAATGAAAATAAAATTTATTGTAGGACACAATGAAATTCCTGTTTAGGCTTGAAAGTGTTATGGTGATGGAGCATTTAGTTGATTAATTTGTTTGACAATAGTTCTAAAACTAGGAGTACGTCTGATAAAAAAAGAAAATTCACTTTAGTAGCTACTATTTATAAAAATAAGGTGACACAAATTTACAATAATAATTGTGGAATTAAACTTATAAACCATATAATGGGACTTTAACATAGAGTAATTGCATAAAGATTAAGACACAGAAAGGTTTTCAGAAAATTTGACTAGGTTTTATACCCCAGAAGATCTAGCATGAAACAAATCTCCTACTTACGTAATTGATAGAAATAAATAGAGAAGAACACAAAGAACTTCATATGGTTTATTAACTTCAAAAATATATATGATATCTGGGAAATAATGTGCAAAGCTTGAGGAAAAAGGAGAATCAACAAGATACAGTTGATATGACATACAATGCATCTTTTTTGATTTGTGAAGAACGCAAATTATATGGTTACAGGATACTATAAGGGTTTTGCATTTTGCCTTTTTAGTATACTTCTTGAATACATGAGTAGCACCCCTTTGGCCCATCTAAGTGAATATTTTTATTTGTTACAAAAATAAATAAATAAATCATGGGAAGTCTAAAGTGTTGTGATCTTGATCCAAAAAACTTCAAATTGAGGAACTTCAAGGACCTCAGCATAGCAGATTTTCAAAACAATAAAATTTAATTTACTTCTTTTTTCCTCCTCAATTTTTCACTATTGCGTTGAATGCCATAGAAGAAATCTGCTGCCATATATGTTTATTTTCTTAGACATGAATACTAACTTGTACAGACATGTACAAGTAAACAAATCCATCTCTGGACAAAGGAAAAAAATTACATACGTGCCTAATAAAGCCTCCATGTCCTCCTCCTCCTCAGCTTGAGACACAAGTTCTTTTTCAACAGTCACTTTCAAGTCACTTTCTGTCACAGTAGCTGCAACAGGCCCATCTTGAATAGTCCTCTGATTAGTGACTGTGGGAGTATTTTCCTACAAAAGACACAAGTAAATAAAAAGTACAAACTGGAAACAACAACCTAAGGGTACTAGTCATTTAACAAGCTTATAAACAAAAAACAAATTAATTAAATTAAATTGCAAAACAAGTCCCCCACCACAACTTTCTACTTCACAGAGAACTTTGAAATGATAAACAAGGTAGTATTACAGATTATATAACCAACATATGAACAACAGCTGACAAATCATATAACCAACTTATGAACTACAGCTAACAAATTATATAACCAACTAACATATGAACTACCACTATGGTCCATCCAACTTGGAATGCAGATTTTATGTTGAAGTTAGAAAGCTAAATGCGTGAATAAATGAATAAGTAGGTTCATAGGCTTTTCAAAGATAAAAAATTGTCTGGCCACCATGTACTTAATTTCACAACTAAAACAAAGGGCAAATCAAGTTATAAAAATACTTTTTAATAGCATGCTCCCTCAATCTTATGTGTTATACGAACCACAGACAATGTACTCGATGCAATGCAAACCTCAAGCCGTCAAGTGTGAACTTAGGTTGAAATCTTCAGGCATTCATTTTTTGCCAATAATGTCAAAGGTGAGGTCTATACCTAGCCTGCCCCTCTCAACAGTATACATTGGCAGGCCAACACTTCATAATGGACTTTAAACTACATGCACGACTGGTGACAATGACTATTTTCCTCAAGGAGTATGCAAATACAGTAATATAGAGAGAGAACCAAAGTAGCACCCCAAAAAATCCCAGCTGTCGGAAGTTAGCACCTTCTAAGATGACACAGACTCCGAAGAACTTAAGTTTGGTAAAACACATGATACAAAGAGACAGAAACTGTATAAATTTCAATGCAGAAAAATTAAGGAATTATCATACGCACCTTAGCCCAAAGAGCCATCTCCACAACATCTATACCAACAACTTTGGGAAGATGACCCAAAATGTCTTTGCAGATGTTTAAGATACAAAGTAGAAGACGGTTCCTACAATATTAAAAAAAATTGTGGACACCTCATGAGGTAGAATATATATATAAATCTAAACAGCATCAAGATATCATATGTGTAAAAGGCGTCCTGTAATGCTACCTGTCATCAATATTGCGCATTGTCCACTGAGGAGGTGCAACACTCTGGTTTCTAAGGTTATCAAATCCCTTAAGAAAGTTCAGTCAAAAGCAAATATTAGAGAAATAAGATGGAAGAAACACATGAATTACAATTTTCAAGAAAGAAACGGAAATATCAATTCACGGAAACTGCTCAAAACATATGTTTAATACATGTCATCCTATGCCTGGGTGAGGTTCAAATCATCATAGAAAGCAAAGTTTTCCTATGGTTATTTATGTGAAGAAACATTACCAGCATAAATGTACATCCACTGGGGTCATTAGTTACAACCTCCACCTTTGAAAGATGCCTCAGCTTGTATAATTTTGCAGGCTACAGGTAGAATTGAAGTTCAAGAAAATCAATTATTAAATATGAAGCAATGTCATAGGTCTTATGCAGTTACCATCAAATCAAGATTTATATTTAACTTTCAGGAATCTCAAAATTCACAAAGCACTTCTTAATCCTTATAGAAATAGAATAAACAGCATGCAAGATGAGAAGAGAAACCAACAACCAAAGATGATGATAATGATAGTAATCAGGAATCACCTCAAGAACTCCTCCAGTCGAGTACTTTAAGACACGAAGAAAAGCTCTAGACTGTTGACCATTTGATTCAGCTGCATAAAAGGAGGACAAAACAATGATAACAACACAGTGGTTGGAGGAATTATCATTTATTCAACCAAAAGCATTTTTTTGCTCACACCAACTATAGGGCAGCAAATACTGAAGTAAGTAAATGATCATCAAGTTACAAACAAAACAAGAAGTGGATGTCTCGTGAGTGATACTAAACTCTGCTTGGATGGAGATTTTCTCGTCCCAATGGTAGTAATTACAAAGAAAAATTCAATGTCTATCTGACTCCTATATTACAGGGACTCATTTTTGAGTATCAGGTGCAGCAGTGGGTGCATGTTCATGTCCAAGCATCAGATCTTCCTAAATCTTAGAATATTTGAATATACATTCAAAAGTTGGGAATGGGTACTGGAACACAGCTTACTTATATTGCATATTGTATAATATGCGTAAATGAGATGTTGTAAACAAAAATAGAAATGTTCTTCAAAATTCAAATTAAATGAGATTTTAAGAAAAATATGAAATATATGCATCATTTGTGCAAGAAGCTAGAAGCGTTTCTTTACTAGCAAATGTGAGTGTCTTCTTCTTCAAATGTCATATAAAATTACAAAACTCAACTATCTAAATTAAGCGCATATCCCACACCCTTAACCTTGTCATATCCAATGGGTACGCCTACACTGGAGAAGTAGAAAAGTCCATATAATACAGCCTAACTCACACAAGATATGCTGAAATGGCCGTTAGAGGAATCACCAAATGACCCTTCACACTCCCATAGCAGCCATAGAGTCAATTTGACTCATTTTGAATTCAGCACTTTTAGACATTATTGAAGAACATAGAATATTTGTAGCGATCTTGCAAAAACAGCATAAGCATCCTCTCGGCTATCAAAAACCTAAAGAAATTAAATTCTGAGCACAAGCTACAATTCCGAAACCCAGGTGTGCAAGATGGTCAGAGCTTGTTGCCTGACTGACACAATCAAAGGTCAGAACATTCTTAGTAACAGAAGTCCCTCCGCCCAAGTGCCCTTAATGACATCAGATTCCTTTAAAAAAATTATTAAAAAAGAGGGTTTCATGCCAATTCTGGACAAATTACTGGTGCCTTCTCAAGGTAAAAACAGTTGCTCGGCGATCTCATCATCTTACTACCTATATTAATTCCATTCCCATCTCATTAGTTCGTTAATCATCCATTTGTAAATGGGTAAACCACTTCCCTCACCTCTAGCTTGCCTGATCACAGATTTTAAAGTGAAGTGAACACAAGTAAATCTTTCTAAAACCTTTAGTAGTATTCTCTGCATCGATCATACGGCCACTGCTATAGCAAAGTGCTCCAACTAACAGCACAACAAAACATGTAGGAATTATGATTTTGGGGACCAAAAACACCAATTGCCAATAGCTCTTTTCTACATGGAGCGCGACTTGGGATATTTTGCTCAAGATTTTTACAGAAACATAAATTCGTTATAACAATCAAGATCTAATGCAGAAAAAGGTATAGCATTAAACAACTCAGGATCATCTTCCCTATTGAAGGAACAGGAATTTACTTATTTTGCATAAATAGTAGAAATCGGTCTCTGTGTGTGTGTGTGTGAGAGAGAGAGAGAGGGGGGGGGGGGGGGAAGTGCGTACTCGAAATAGCAAGAACCCTAGGTTTAGCCATGTGACCGCGGCCCAATTTGCCGGTTTTGCCCCAGATCCCGCGGCCTTTGGCGACTCGGATCGACATTACTATCTTCTGCTTGGTGCCCTCGATCGCAGCCTCGCAAGCTCGCCTGAGCTCTTCGTCGTCTGCGCTCGACTTCGCCATAGCCTTCTCTCTCTCTCTCTATCTCTCCCTCAACTCTTCAAACTCGAGCTCCGGAGAGGACCAACAGTCAAACTGAGGTTTCCGAGTTGAAAAGTTAACTATATCTACGCGATCTGCTTTTGCCGGTGCGTGAAAATAACAGCAGTTAAATTTCTCGCAAAATAAATAAATAAATACTATTTTATATGTTTTGGCAAATTTCACTTTGCAACAATGATTCATCCCTCTTTTCCCCCCACCCCCTCTGACCCCCTCTCTCTCTCATTGGTTATTTTTTCTTTTTCTTTTTCTTTTTTTTCCTACTCCTCCAATCACCCCCCGCCACGTGGCAAAGGGGGGTGAGAGAGTGACCCCCAAAAGGGGGTCCCAAGCATTATTCTTTCACTTTGGGCCAGGTGCGATTTACTTTCCTCAGGTCAAGTTTGGCATCTTTAAAAAAATTTAAAAAGTCAAAAAATTGTTATCTTATTTAAATCATATCTTCTTATTTAAGTCACATCATCTCTCTAACACATCACTTCAAATCCAACCCAAATCCAACCCATATTTCATAGAAAGTCAAAAAGTACACTTATTTAGTCTTCCCAAACTTGGCCTATTCGAATACCATCACATAACCTCATATGATTGATCGATTAAAGCATATAATTAGTTTTTCTGTGTAAGATAACAAAATGTGAAAGTTACGTACTGTCACGACCCGCTTCCCGTATCCAAGGGTTAAGTATCGTGATGGCCAATAATTGAAGTTACCTCCGGCCAATTCTTAAACAAAATAATAAACGCAAGCGGAAGAAATATTTAAATAAGGATATCAAAATAATCATTGAAGCTTCTATTTTTATTACAAAATATATTGACCAAAAAGGCCGATATTTACATATAAAAATATCATAAAAAATACTGTGTGTGTGTCTATTTCGCTGCCCCGTATCTAAGACTTTCCAGAAGCTATTTCTGAATTGCATGTTTCCTGAAAATTGGTAAAAAAACTATAAGCACATGGCAGAGTGAGAAACATTATACTAAGAGTGTAAGGGACACGAAATAACCATGGATCGTTAGTTAGGCCAAAACATTTATATAAACAAATCATTTGAGTAGCAGAATTCATTTAAGTAGCAGAAACTGAAATACAGATATTATATAAATATATAACCATAACCACGGTACAGAACAGAACAGAGATCACAGAAGTGACAGTCAGAACAGAGGTACGGATTCAAGAGGTGGCTCGTACGGCTTCTAGAGGTGGCTCCCACAATAGTGTAGCACTTAGCTCCGCACAGCACTTTGGTCCGCACAGAACAGAGGTCAATGGATCCATGACAAACAGAGGACTACAAAGTGGTCAAACAGAGACCAATGGTTATTTAAGTCCCCCATGGCGTAGGACTTCCGTGGTGGTACTTACAAAACATAATTATATATAAGGTCATAGTCAAATATTCTTTAAAATATAAATAAATATATCCATGAGTTTCCTTTTAATCAAATAGGGTTCAGAAGTGAAACCATGTAACTGAAACCTTTATAAAATATAACTTTTATTAATATACTAATAAAATATAACTTGTGTAAAATAGATTTTGGTAAATCAAAATATACGTAAAATACATTTTGGTGATTCAAGGTATAATATAACTCACCTTAACTTTAATACCTTACTCTTTTTTTTCACTATCAATGACCCTTTTAACTTCCATCATTTTTTCCTTTTTTTTCCTTTCTTTCTTTCCTTTCCTTTCTTCTTTTTTTCTTTTCCTTTCTTCTTTCCTTTCTGCTCCAGGTCGATCAACCCTCCCTATTTATAGGGAGGTGAGGCCATACGCGACACAACACGTGGCGAAGCGTCACTTTCGCAAAGATTTAATTTATAATTATATAGGTTCATTCTTATCCTTAGTAGATATTTAAGATAATTACCGTTTGACCCAATATTTTAATATAATTATATAAATAATTTAATTCTTAAATAAATTACATTTTATCGTATACCAACATAAAATTAATTATTTATTTTAATACCACACTCATTATTATTATTATTATTATAATCTATATTATTATTATTTATATTTTGATCCCTAAACTTTTAATAATTATATTATTTTATAAAATTACACATGATAATATATAATAAATTATATATTTTTCCAACTGAGATTAAATAATATTAGTATAAATTCTACAGAATAATTAAAAATCTGGGTTGTTACACGTACAATTAATTTTTCTGTCTAAAATAACAAAATGTAAAAATCACGTACCTCTATAGAGAGTGAATCTGTTTTTATGATAAAAATACATTTTCTATCTCTTCAAATTTACAAAATATGTCATTCTATCTCTTTATCTCTCTCCTCCCCTCAAACCACCACCCATATCCATCACACCACCACTGCAGCCCCTTCCCTTACACGCGATCCTTAAACCTCTTCCCACGTCAAATTGATTCATCCCCAAAATTATATTTTACACACACACACACACACATATATATATATATCCAAAAAGTAGAGAGCCCAAAAAAAGTTCGTGATTATTATGAGAATCACTTAAGAGTTGCAGTCTTTGTCTGTTGAAACTAATTTCCAGTTAAAAAAAAAACAAATCTAACAATAGTGAGGAGTATAAAAAAAAAAAAAATAGAAAAACAATGGAAGGATTTAATCCTCACATTAAGTAACGAAACATGGAAATAGCATAGCATTTGAACTCTACCTGATTAAAGCTTTGTAGCCGATGCAACTAAGTTGTTTCTTAGCAAATTTCATTATGCCACTGCTTGAAAGAGTTGAGATGAAAATAGATCTTGTGTGACTTCCTTGAATAAGTTCTTTACTGGCATTCTTCAAAATGGGCTCAAAAATTCTTGAAAGTGGCTGCAGATGCACATTATTTATGAGACCAAGTTGAACACAGTAAAAGATAAAATGCAGAGTAAAAGATAAAGTGCACATTATTTTTTGGATCTGAATCCAAAAATTGAGAGAGACAAGAAGAAGAAGAAGATGATGAAGATGGAGAGAGAAAGAATTGGGTTTTTCCTGAAATAATATATATATGAGGGTATAATTGTCAATTTACAGCTTCTGTTAACAGAAGTTAATGTGCGTTTTTAGTCCATCAACCACAGGGAGTTATGTAGTGATATCTGAATGTCAGAGGGGTAAAGTACATCTGGCCAAAATCATAGGGGGTAAAGTAAAATTTGCCCTATATTTTTTTAATCGATAACATAACATTTATAACAAAATTACATTGAATAATTATTTATGTACAAAAATCAACCAACATTATATCAGTGGTGAACAACTAAAAATACACTCATAATAGTTAATAGTAAATCATTAATTTTTATTTTAGGTAAAAAGGATTATAATTAGAGTGTCTAATAATGAAAAAAATTGTATATGCCAATAGAGTATCACGTCACACTACCTTATACTAATCACAAAAAATAATGTTATATACACTAATTGATGCATGTAGCACCACCAAGTCACAAATATATGTCTCTTATTGTTCTCCAAGCACATAACATAAATATAATGGACCATACTATCAAATCCAATCACAATGATAAAAAGTATAATGTGATATATATCATATCCACATATGAAAATTGCTCCTAATAATGACAGGCACATCTACATTACAATTACAGCTGCAAACGAACCAAGTCGAGTTGAGCTTTGTTGATCTCGTTGTTATGTCCCACCGAATTACCAAAACAAAATTACCTACCAAAAAAAAGTCTTAAGGAAAGGAGGTTAATGGAATATTCTGAAAGCTCCTGGAAAACTTGAGAAAATATGAAGACCATGCAGGATGCTGGAAACTTCTAGAACTCCTTAGAATTTTATAGAGAATTGTACATACTTGCAGATATTTGTAAACCCTTCTAGACATGTACATTCTAGAGTGATTATAGAATAGTTTATAAGATGTAGTAGGAGGAAAGATCTAGAATCCTCTCCATCATTGTAGATTTAGAACATTCCTTGTAGCCTATAAAAGGAGGAGGGTCTCATTTGCCCAAACCATCCAAGTGCATCCAAGAATTGTAAAAGCTTTCTCCCAAGTGAATACAAGGCATTCTCTTAAACTTTATTGTGTTATTCTAACTTCTCTTTCCTATAAGTTTGTGGGTTAGGTTGACTTAGCATCATCAAGTGAGACTTGAGATTGTCTAAGTGCCGCACGGATAGCTTGGAAACAACCAAGGGCGTGATATCGTGCTCAGCTTATTTGCTTATCGAGCTTGTTTATCGAGCTCGAGTTCGGTTCGATAAATAACTAGACTCAAGTTCGACTCGACTCGACTCGGCTCGGCTCGATAAGATTGTTTTTAATATTATTTATATTATTTAAGCCTCGTTTGGGAACATGCTATTTTAGTAATTTTTTGGATAAAAAAAACTAGTATGTTTGGGGTAATTTTTTGATCTTTTACGAAAAGATGTACAAAAAGTAAAAAGAAGAGGGAATATTTGATTTTTTGGTATTGGTTATAGATTTTTTGACTTTTTCAGTAACTTTTTAGTTTTTTGGCTAAAATATTAACTTGCCAAACGAGGCCTTAATATATAAATAATGTATTTATACTATTATTTATATATATTTATATAATTATTTATTATATAATTTAAATAAAGATAAACAAGCCGAGCTTGAAGCGCCAAACTTATTTGAACTTAAACCCAGTTCGTTTACTAAACAAGCCTAATATTCGAGTTTAAACCCGACTTATTTACTAAATGAACCGAGCTGAGTTAAACCAAGGTTATTTATAAATAGCTCAATTTATTTGTAGCCTTAATTACAATTAATTATTAGGCCAATATCCCAACAAACCGCTACTAAACACGTTACGTTACAATCAATTATCATGGCAATGACCCAACAGAATCGGCACTAAACACATTGTGTTAATGTCAATACTCAATATTCGAAACTCTCACATATTGATTTCTTTGCACAGTTTCAATTCTAGCCCAAGCCATTCACTATAGTAGTAGTTGTATTTTTTCTCTATTATTTATATATTTTATTAACTCGATATTATTTTTATATGCCATTTTTGCTCAGTATATCATATATCCTGACCACTATATTTATTTATTTTATTAATCCATTGTTTTTTTGGTTATTGTCTATTATTATTTTTTATATATTCCTATATGTTTATATATTAATTGATATTTTTTTCTCATTTAAAATGATATTATATTTTCTACTTCTGCGATAGATGAATCTAAATGATTTGCCAAGAATGACTAAACTAAATTTGATTAAGACTCAAATCGATTGAGTAAGCTTAAATATGAAAATTATTCGTAACAAATGAGCCATAACGAGAGAACAGTTGCAAAAGAGAGTCACACCTTGAGATAATTCTCTACAATTTAGAAAAAGACAAATGTCGTATTTACATTGCATAATACATACGTAAAATAAATGCAAATTTATCAAATGCAACAGAACTTCTGGCTTGTTTGATTAGAGAGAAAGTGTGCAAAAATATAAGAGAAATAAGAAGAATAAAGGAAAATCAAAGGAAGATTGAGAGAAAGGTTAATTCAATGCGTATAATGAGGTTGAAGATTGGGAGAAAGGTTAATTCAATGTGTTTAATTTTTGGGTGGGGGGGGATTATAAAAGATGAAAAGGGATTCAAAATAGATAAATTTTGGTGGGAGAAACCTTGATATCATATATTAAATTGACAATCAAGTATTTTCTAGATGTTTAAAATGGAACAGAACATGTTATGCTTGGGAAAATAAGTTTAAAAATGGTAGGAGTGGATAATATTAAAATTGCCTAAAACTCGACCCAAAGCCCTTTCAACCTAGATTTAGGCACTGGTCATTGGCTAGCCAATAGTTTTCAAGGTTAGAATATTAGCTCTAGCTATGGTGACATTTTGAAAATACACGTTATCCATGGTAATTAAACTATCCCGGTATCTATTTTACTCGTGATTTCTCAGAATATTTTTCAAGTGGTTAGGTATGAAACATGAAAAACAAAATATTTCCAAATATGTTCATATTACCAAGATTTTATATGGCTTGAATAAGGAGACAAGTTTGTGTTTCATTTTGAATTGAAAATTACTTTACAAATTAACAAATCTTACAAACTACTGTGTCATGTAATAATAAAATTTTGAGAACTGAAACAATTCTCCCTTCAATAGTAAATGACACGAGGAAGGAAGTTCACAGCACTTCCAAATAAATTGAGGAACGATTGTAGTCTCTTTCACCTCTAAGACTCATTTTTCACACTCACAGAAGCAGACAGCAATCGAACACCTAGAGTCAGCTTGTTAGAGGCTTAGCTTTGCGTATATGGCCCATGCTATTAACAAGATCCTTGCGGGTGCAAACAGGAAACATGTTGATGTTCTTCAACACTCCCAATCGCCAGAGAACGTACGGAAAGCTCAGCTGATCCCGAGAAGTGAAACGAACCACTTCATTGAACCAAAGGCACATGAACAAATTGGTCAATGGTGTATGCTCCCTCACGATTACAGAAGCTTCAGATAGAGCTGCAAAGAACAATACATAAAAAAAAAAAAAATGAGCATACAAACAAAAATTCGTTTAACTAAGCAGCTAGAGCTGCACAGGCCAATATATCAAGGATAACCCTCACATGGATTAAATCACCATGTTTCTAAACACAGTTCAAATATGCCTAATCTCAACAGTTGTGGCTTTCTCCCCCACATCCAAACCTGTTACCAACTAAATGAATGTTTAAACAGATAAATGGAGGTACACCCACAGTGTAGGGAGGCAAGGCAAGGCAATCAATAATAGCAAACAATAACAAGTCAGAAAAAAATTAATTAGTAACTTGTCTTCTGGGATTATTAGTGAATTAGAAGACAATTTCACTCCACCTAAGTGTATTTGTTCCACCTTAGTGTTTGAACATTGTATTTAAACATAATTGCAAAGCATGATTTAAATTTACTTTTTCCATTATTATTAACTACTGTTCGTTATCATTTTATGCTCCTAGAGAACAAGTGGTGTGTAAAAGCTTACCTTTCTTTCCATTGAACCTTTTGTCCTCAGGGAGGCCATCATGGCGATATTGACTCAACTGCACCTCAACTTCTTCTGGGGTGGCTTTGTTTTTTTTGACAACAGCCTTTGCCTCATCATACACACTACTCCTAGCTCCATGTTCCGAAATTGCAAGTACAGAATTAGAACGCCAAAGAAGGGCTTCTAAAACACCCAAAGGGTCCCTTCTGAATTGGGACTTTGAGTCTACCCAAATAGAATATCTCGCATGAGGAAACAGGCGATGACTCAGCATCTGACAACAGCAAAAACGAACAAATTATTGCTATATGACCTAACCTATTCAGTTTAAAATGATTATCATCAAGTCTAACAAGCTTACACCAATTGTCAAACAAGAAAGAAAGGCACCAGACACCACTGTACTGTTGCCAAAATTGAGGTCTGGGGAGCATCACCTTTCAATTTGCTCTGAGGTACTCCCATAATACCAGTCCTATAAATTTCTAGGTGAAAAGTCTCCACAGGTTGTGTGAGTACGTCGTAGCAAGCTCTTCAGTCCAAATCTTGTGCAAAGAGATTAATAGTAAGAATGATCTTCATCAAGAAATAACAAACAAGAGCTTGGATTTCTCAAATAAATGAAGCTGCTGTTTGTTATTCCTTGATAAAGGTCATTCTACTGTTATTAATCTCTTGGCACAGTTACACGAAACATTACTTAATTTACTTCTAATAAATTTGAGAAAATTGGAGAGATAAAAGACATGAAGGACATCACACTGATTGGATGTATAACTTTGCTACCTTAGGAATTTTACCATTCAACCTTTGGTCTCTGAAAGGGAGATTCCTAACAATAACAATGCGCCATTTCCCAATAAATTGGTTCTCACCAATTCTATGTCCCTCTGCCTCTTGTGCAGCTAGAGTGATTTCATCCCAAAATGCCACGTAGCAAACCTGCATCCATTCAGTATTCTAAGCATAAAAAATAGCAGTGAAACCTAAAAAGGCAATAAACAAGAATTCTTCCTAGGAAAAAAACCTTTCTAAGTGATGCCCCTGACATTCCAATTGGTTGATACAAATCGTCACCACCACCAAATGCACAAGTAGAGACTGCAACTTTACAAGTTTGCAGGTAATTTTTGTCCTCATCAGAAATTTTGAACCCTCCATTCTCACTGTAGAAACCACAGTGTACAATAGCTGTTTCATCCACCTGCAACATTCATTTATATATAGCGACCAATGTCAAATGAAAAATGGATAAGCAACAACAGCCAGGGAAGACCAATCCCTAAAAAGTAAAAGAGGCAATAGACTAAAGGCAACTTAGGCAAGAAAGATGCAAATATCTAAAGTTCATGAATAGTATGCTCTAGTTACAGCAAATTGAAAGTAATTGATCTTATGCTGTATTTGAACACGGACTAGATAGTGTAAACCATGTTAAAGATCTCAAGATGCAGCTTATAACCTTATAACTTTTCTCTCTTTGCTCTAGAGTTTGGTTTCCTGTAAATAAATTAAATCTTGTAGCTTCCGTATGCTGTTGAAAAAGGATAATGTTCCCTTCTACATAAGGTGTATCATTCGCTGATATGTATACCACTTTTTTAATAGGATTAACAGGTTCTTTATCCATGGGAATATCCAAGTGCTCAAGTTCTTCGGGAGGTAGGAGCTTCAAGCAACCTGATACGATCCACAAAAGCTTGTCATGAATTGAACTGCCTTTAAACATCCGTAAGATGTCAGATGAAGGAAATGCAGAAATGAAGACAATATTAGCAATGAATCATATTTCAATTTCAACAAAAATTCAGTAGTTTAGGACTTGCAAATCCCAACATATGATGAAATACTTTATAACATCAAATCGCTGCAAACAAATGCAAAACACTTAATTAGGTTCGTCTGCCACTGATATTAATGGAATGTATATCAACCGTTCATTCCTGATCTTTGTAACTTCATCTCCCCCAGGCCTTAAATTCCAGAAGTTGACTCTTGTAACTTGTAATTGAGACTCCCATCTATGACTCACTATTCTCTATTTTACCAAACTCTTATTTGTAAATAAACACATGCATATATCTCACTTTACCTTCCACACTTTATTCATACATTTCATTCATGTCACTAAGCAGATTATGGAGTTAACTCCAAAACACAAAATGATAATGCAACAATTTTTGTTCAATTCTGTCCAAACCCTTTTGTCCCAAAGCACCAAGATTCTACCCGCAGTGCCCACAGCACCTAAAGCCACCTAATCAACAAACATGTTATACCACATACTTCTAACTAGTTTTTTTTTTTTTTTTGTTGATAAATCACATACTTCTAACTACTTCATTGGTCATCTGTTCAAATTATTTTATTTTATTGTAGTAGACACACCAAATCAACCCTCCAATCCATAAACAGAGTTTTAATGATCTTCCTGTGGTCTGGTTTTTTAAGCAATCACAAACCCATAACACCTTTTGCTCCAGTAAAAGCAAGGAACACCTAATCCCTCTCCTACTTCCAACAAGTATGAATTGGAGCCCTAGATCAGACTTGTCAACACAGAAATCAAAAGTTTTCCAGCCTTACTGGACAATTTTCCAGAAAGGACCAGTCATCAGCAGTGACTTGTCATCGCCGAGATTCAGTGAGAACTCTGGTTTCCTAACTACATAATTCATACATGATTAGAATTAAGGAATCAAACGCATGCTAAAATTTATCAGCACTGTATACTGGCAATGAATGCCAAATGGATTATTCACCACTTGACTTAGCATTTTGGTAGTAGGTTACATCTGCATTAGAACATAAATTGAAAAGGCTATAGGGGAGATCTCTTAGGTGTTGAAGATGTAAATAATAATGTCTAGGAATGGCAACAGCCGGGGCGGGGCCGGGGATCACACTCCCTGTCCCCGATCCCCGACACTACGAAAATCCCCGTCCCCGGCCCCGGCCTCGATCCCCGACAGGAAACCCATCACTCCCCCCACCCCCACCCCTAACGGGGATCGGGTTTCCCCGACCCCAAAAAATCCCCGTACTCATCATCAACAACATCTTCCAGCAACATCATCCAAAAAAAAAATTCATCAACAAAAACATGGTAGCAACATCATCAGAAAAAAAGAAAAAAAAAAGGAGTGATCATCAACATCTTCTCAGATCTGCAACATCATCAACATCATCAAAATTCATCAACAAAAACATGGCAGCAACATCATCAACATCTTCTTAGATCTGCCGTGGCAGAGAGAGGGGGAGGCGAGAGGTTATGGAGGAGGAGGCCGTGAGAGGCTATGGAGGAGGAGGCCGCGAGAGGCGATGGAGGAGGAGGAGGAGGAGGCGGCGGTGGCCTGGAGGAGGAGGCGACGAGAGGCGGAGGAGCTGACAGTAGAGGGAAGAAAGAGAGTGAGAGAGACAGATCAGAGAGTGAGGGTGAGAGTGATGAGAGAAACGGGGCAGATTATATATAGAGGGGGGTTATATATATGAAGGGGATAGAGGGGTATTATGGTAATTTTATTTTGGGAGAAACGGGGCCGGGGCCGGGGACGGGGCTGCGAAAGTGATCCCCGTCCCCGGCCCGAAACTGATCGGGAATTTAATTTCAAATACCATCCCCGATCCGTCGGAGGTATTTTTGGGGAAAAAACCGCACTTATCGGGGACGGGGAATCAGGTCCCCGTTGAGCCGGGTTCAAATTGCCATCCCTAATAATGTCAACCCACTAACTGTTTAAGCATTTAGTTTAGATGAATTGGTGGTCAACAATACAACATGTATCAGAGTAGGCAGGCAATAGATCTTGCGTTTAAACCTCACCACCTATCCGATAATTAAAATGGATCCCATGTTCAAACCTCACCTTCTCCCTGATAATTAAAATACCTCACTATGGAGGACTGACCACATGCGAGGGAGCGTGTTGAGGATATAAATAATAATTGGCCCGTTTGGCATAGCTTCTAACAAACTAAAGCTAATAATAAAAAAACTGAAACCACCTCTCTCCTACTTTTTTTATTTTATTATTGGCACTGGGTGTCCCGATCAAAACCCAACTAACCCCCGCGGATGCACAGGCCCTGGGCAATGAGTTTCTTGCAGGTCCACCAACGTTTAAAAAAGAAAAAGATGTAAGTAGCTCAATAAGGTGCACTAAACAACCATAATGTTCTGATAAGCCTTAAAAACCAGTTATCTTTATTTTGTTCAATTGGTGTCCCATTAATTTTGCTAACAAAGTAAGTAATTATTAGGTCACAAAAAAATTATAATACATATACTACAACAGAGACAATCACTGCCAAATCAACTGAGCACATGAATCAATACAAACGAAATTCTAGAAGTTTTGTTTCTACATACCAATCAAGCACTTAGCAACTGAAACTAAGAATCAAACCAGTCATTTCAAAGCCATTGCTGAAGTGCATAACTTAAATCATGCTCTTTGCTGATAAACAAACAAGTAGATCAATACACAAATTTTCAAGATTCTGAGAGGGACTTACGTTGTCTGACGCCACCGATCACCCGAGTAGTCGGATCGAGGCGATTCAAGTTGGCTTCCGATTTCTTTTCCACAACAGGTTTTGGTTCCTTCTGAGAAACGAGTTCCGAGACGAGCACTGGACTCGGTTTTCGGCCAATTCTGGAGGCCTCGAACATGAGGAGTCCAGCGGCGGGAAGGAAGAGCAAGACGGGCCACCATCTCAATAGCTTCCTGAGTAATCGCTGAGCCAACTCGTTCTTGCCTCGGAAGACCGATTTCTTGCGCTTTCTACGGACTCGGACTCTCATCTTTCCGGCGAGATCGTCGGAATCTTCATCGGAGACCGAAATCGATATACTGTTGTTGAACATTGATGGACGGCTGTGATGTCGCCGATCGAACACAGAGAGACGGAGAGAGAGACGAGCGAAATGGCGCTTTCACAGTGACGCCCTCATGCGGGTGAGTACTCTGAATTACTTGTTTCAAGAAAAAACGACGACGTTGCTTCTTCATATCCACCACGCCTTCCTCAAGAATTTGGAGATGCTGCTGCGCATGTTGTGCGGCAAAATGACCCATTTCGGGATCTATTTTGATAATTCAAACCGTCCATATTTTAGAATATATCAATTAAAATATATTTGCAAAAACTTAAGTTAAGCAGATATCATGTACCTATTCATCCACACACATTTGAATTCCTTTTAATTCTTTAAATTATAATTATTATTTATTTTTATAGATACAAATGTATATAGATGAACAAGGTTCTAAACCAACAACCAACCACCCTGTTCTGAACACGCTTAAGACATTCCAAAACTCAAATTCAAAGGGTAAGAAGAGGAAAAGACATAAACAACAACATTAAACCACAAGACCCGAGTCCGAAACACCATAAATGTCGAGTTAGAAATCGGGATCGCTATACTTGCAAAATTGGTTAAATCACCTATTTAATTTCTCTGCAGGGTTCTTCTGTTCTCCAATATTTTTGCCCAATTTTATATTGTCATGGAAGCAAGGTTTTGAGATTTATAGTTTAATTTATTATTATTATTTTTTTTTGAAATATCTTTGAGTAGGATATAAATTTGATGAAAGAATTTGAATTAGAGTCAAACTCATCTTTTATCTATAAATATTTTGAAAAAATCCTATCCATATGATATTATATATATCCATGCCCTAAGTAATTAAAAATTAAAATAAAATATATTAAAAAAGAGGAAAATAGAATGAGAGAAGAATGGATGTGCCACCTAGGAAAGAGTTTAATGAGATGTTAGGATTGAGAATTTGGAGTTTTTTAAGAGATCAAATTTGATGAAGGAATTTGAATTAGAGTCAAACTCATCTTTTATCTATAAATATTTTGAAAAAATCCTATCCATATGATATTATATATATCCATGCCCTAAGTAATTAAAAAGTAAAATAAAATATATTAAAAAAGAGGAAAATAGAATGAGAGAAGAATGGATGTGCCACCTAGGAAAGAGTTTAATGAGATGTTAGGATTGAGAATTTGGAGTTTTTTAAGAGATCAAATTTGATGAAGGAATTTGAATTAGAGTCAAACTCATCTTTTATCTATAAATATTTTGAAAAAATCCTATCCATATGATATTATATATATCCATGCCCTAAGTAATTAAAAAGTAAAATAAAATATATTAAAAAAGAGGAAAATAGAATGAGAGAAGAATAGATGTGCCACATAGAAAGAGTTTTATGAGATGTTAGGATTGAGAATTTGGAGTTTTTAAGAGATCAAATTTGATGAAGGAATTTGAATTAGAGTCAAACTCATCTTTTATCTATAAATATTTTGAAAAAATCCTATCCATATGATATTATATATATCCATGCTCTAAGAAATTAAAAAGTAAAATAAAATATATTAAAAAGAGGAAAAAATAGGAAAATAGAATGAGAGAAGAATAGATGTGCCACCTAGGAAAGAGTTTAATGAGATGTTAGGATTGAAAATTTGGAGTTTTTTTAAGAAATCACTACATTTGGTTATATATATAGTATAGATGTGCAAACGATATCTAATTAAATTAATTTTTCACAAACTTATTCTATTTGATATATTCTAAAATGTGAACGGTTTAAATTATCAAAATAGCCTCAAAATAAGCTCATTTTACTGCACAACAGAGGCTGTTACTGCGCGAGTAGCATTCCCAATTCCCTTTCTCAACTAGTGATTTTTTTTTTTGGGTTCTAGTTTTAGAAAACCGCTTTCAAAAAATTTTATTTTTTTATTTTTCATACTTTAATATTTTTAATAATTTTTAAAAAATTTTAAATAATTTTTTAAAATTTTTAGCCTCACTTAACATAAATACACTTAAAATAAATAATATTAGTAAATTTAAAAAAAAAAATACACTAAATACCAAAAAATAAAAATAAAATATACGAAAAATTCAGTACGTTTTTTTTAAAATATATTTTTGTGTATTTATTAACTATTATTTAAATAAATCTAAATAAGTTGCATCTAAAAAAGTAATTTTTTTTACTTAAATTTTTTTTTAAAAAACACGAAAAATAAAAAAATTCAGCTTTTAGAAAATTAAAACCAAACACACTTCTTTTTATAAATATAAATTAAATTAAAATAATTGTCATATAAAATCAAAATATATATTAAAATTATGAATAAATTATTAAAAAGTCCAAACTAAAGAGGTACTAGATACAGTGAATGTTTTTTTATTGGTGAGTAAATATTTTTTTATTGGTAAGAGATTCATCCATTGTGAAATATAGTTTAGTGAGAAGTTTGGTTGGTTTTGGAAAACATTTTGTTTTTAATTTTATCCCTTAATTTATCTGTTAATTTTTGTTTCTCCTCCTTTATTGAGACCCTACGGAAGTTTATTATTTCTTTATTCTTCTTCTCAGTGGAGGTTAGAATTCTTCCTCCTACGAAAGTTTATTATCTCTTTACGAGATCTGTTGCTACATTTGTACGAGATTAATCCGATTTTTTTATCAATTTTATAATAAAAATTTTCTTCTCGATCTTAAAAAAATAAAATAAAAATTCCTTATCTGTTCAAAATTTTTGCCTATCTATTCAAAATTTTCCCTATTTGTTCAATTTTTTCCTACTTGTTATATCTATTCAATTTTTTTTTTACCTTATCTGTTTACCCTTATATGTATAAATATCTGTTCAAATTTTATTATCTGTTCAATTTTAATTTCTTATCTATTGAAATATCTATTCAAATTTTAATCTCTTATCTATTAAAATATCTATCCAAATTTTAAATTTGTTGCAATATTTTTCATCATCATCATCAACAACTCACCATCATCATCATCAATAGATTTAAGCCAAGGAAAAAAAAAAAAAAAAAAACCCTTGAAAATCTTTAGATTTGGTTCATCTGGTCTAGATATAGTTCAAGAATGAGCATATAAGCAAGGCAAAGAACTTAGATGAGCATAGATTGGGTGCTTTCGCTCCGACGAAAGATGATAGCGATACCGTCAGAGTAGGTAGCGGCAGAGTTGGAGTGTTGAGGAGGAAAGCGATGGAGGCTATGCGGTCATGGCTTCTCCTCGATGGCACCGGTGGAGCCAAACTCAGATCTGGAAAACACAAGATTCATGCAATGAGAAGAGATGACCTTGTCGGCGGAGCCAATTCAGATTTGTTAAAGAGGGAGAGAGCAGACTTCTTCACTTCTCTGGTGGTCGACGTCAACTTCCTAGCGGCCTTGTGTTAGCTCCAGCTCACTCCACATGCTAAAGAAAAATGGTGGGGTAGCTCCAGCCTACTATCCACATGGTGAGGGTAGCACCATGTGCTAAAGGTAGAGGGTGAGGGTGGCACCAACTAAGCCCATCCATTGTTGTCTCTTCACTTGCTCTTCCTCTCTTGTGTATAAATTAAGATGAGTGAGGAGAGGTTGATGACACAGAGTTGAAGAGCAGACACAGAGCTGAAGAGCAGACACAAAGGGTATAATCTGTGAGTGAGAGTGAATTCTATAGAGGGTTGTGAGATATAAGTTGTAATCTCCCTCTGGAATAATTCTATAGTGGATATCTCTCCCGTGGACGTAAGCAATTGCCGAACCACATAAATCTCTTGTGTTATTGTGTGCGATTGATGTCTGGTGTCTCATAGTCCTAACAAGCGATATCAAAGCCTCGTCAGTCGCGTTTTGGAAAAACAAAGTGCGATTTTTCGAAACTGCTAGAAATCAAGTTGCTCAAAATTCACTTTTGAGCATACCAGAAGCAAGGTCTTGCTGAGAGGAGTCCAGAACTATAAAGCAGAGGCCCAGAAGAAGCCCCACGTGCCCTCATGCGCCTTCTGAACAAAGCGCGTGAAACCCAGTCTCTTATACGCCCTTCACGCACCGTTTGCCTTGCTGGCGTGTTAGCCCAGACCCAATCACGAGCCTTATGTGAGCGAAAGGTAGAAGACGAACCACGTCAGCGCCATGCAGCGTTACGCCAGAGCCGCGTCATCCATTTGTCTGACACGTCATCACCACGTTATCAACCACATGCCACCATGTCATTAGACACATATCACCACGTTAGCAGTCATGTGTCATCAGAAGCCATATGTCTGCCAAGTCAGCGCGCCCCCAGTTGACCAGTCAACCCATCGGATGAGTGATCCAGTTCTGCATGGCTAAGGTACACTTGTAAATCTGAACTGTCCAAACGATTTTGGGTTAAGCTGAGCCATTCTGAGTTTGTTTCTAACGATCCAATAGTGGTTTTCAACTATTTTGTGTATTTCAGACACATCCGTACGGTCAGATTTTTGAATCGGAGTTTCTATGAAAAGTAAGAAGACGATGGAAGAATCTACATCAACTTCTGGATCCATAATCAAATTGAATCCTTCAAATTATACAATCTGGAAGTCACAGATGGAAGACATCCTGTATTATAAAGACCTGTTTGGCTCTATTTTTATAAAGGGGGTTAAACTAAAAGTAGTGAATGATGATGATTGGATAAAGATGAATCAGAAGACTGTCGGTTGTATCAGACGATGGATAGACCACAGTGTATTCCACCATGTCGCCTAGGAGACAGATGCATATGTCCTTTGGACAATGTTAGAAGGAATGTACTAGTCAAAGACTGCCCTAAAACAAAGCCTTGGTGATGAGAAGGCTTGTAAATCTGAAGTTGAAGAATGGTGTGTCTATCGCCGAGCACACTAGTGAATTCAAAAATCTGGTGAATCAGCTTGCAACCGTCAAGATGCTCTTGGACAATGTAATGCAAACCGTATTACTGCTCAGTTCTTTACCGGATAGTTGGGAGACGTTGGTGGTCTCTCTTAGCAACTTTGCACCAGAAGGGAAGTTGACTATGAGCATGGTCACAGACGCCATATACAATGAAGAGACAAAAAGAAAAGACATGGGAGGTAATCAGTCTCATACTCTTGTCACAGAAGATAGAGGCAGAGATAGAGGTAAAGGAAGAGGCAGAGAAAGAAGCAAGAGTAACGGCAGTTCAAACAACAGGAGTAAATCCAGAGACAACAAAGGTCAAGGTAACTCTAACTTCACTTGCTTTCACTGTGGCTAGGAGGGTCACATAAAAAGGAACTGCCCAAGCCGGAAAGATAAATGCCAAAGCAGTAAGTCAAAGGGAGATAAGAACACGACAGCCACAACAACTAATGAAATACTTCTTGCAGTTGGTGAAGAGGAAGGCTGCCTTCACGTGGCTGACCACAGCTACACAGGATGGGTGATAGACACAGCTGCATCTTATCATGCCACTTCCCACAGAGAACTCTTTAGCCTGTACAACGCTGGAGATTTTGACACTGTTCGAATGGAGAATTCTAGTTATTTGAAGATTGTCGATATTGGAGACATTAGTATTCAGACCAATGTCGGGCACAAGCTGGTTCTCAAAGATGTAAGGCATGTTCCAGATTTGCACCTTAATCTTATCTCCGGAAGCGCCCTAGACTGACAGGGCTATACAAGTACATTCGGAAATGGCCGTTGGAAGTTGACAAGAGGAGCTTTGACAATCGCCAGAGGAGAGATGTCTTCAATATTGTATAAGACTTAAATGAAGATCTGTTTGGAAAGTCTTAATACAGCAGAAGACAATGAGTCACTGGACTTATGGCACAGAAGACTAGCTCACATGAGTGAGAATGGATTGCATCTGTTGGCAAAGCAATCCAGAAAACCCTTATCCAAAAGGAGTGTCTTGAAGCCGTGTGATCATTGCCTTTATGAAAAACAACATCGAATTTCATTCAGTTCAACGAGCAAGAGGAAAACAGAAGTTCTCAATATGGTATACTAGGATATTTGTGACCCAATCGAAGTGGAGTCACATGGCGGCCGCGAGTATTTTTTGACTTTCATTGATGATGCAGCAAGGAAGTCATGGGTGTATTTCCTGACGACAAAGGATAAGGTATTTTCGCACTTTCAGGAGTTTCATGCAATGGTGGAAAGAGAGACCAGGAAGAAGTTAAAGTGTCTTCGCACAGACAATGGAGGCAAGTATACTTCCAATGCTTTTGCAGCATACTGTGCCAGCAGAGGTATTCGATAAGAAACAACAGTTCCCGGCACCCCAAAACACAATGGTGTAGTAGAGAGGATGAATAACACTATTGTTGAAAGAGTCAGATGCATGCTCAGAATGACAAAGTTGCCAAAGTCATTCTGGGTTGAAGCCGCTTGTACAACCTGGTATCTCATCAACAGGTCACCTTCAGTCCCGTTGAATTTTGCGATACCTGAGGAAGTCTGGTCCAGAAGAAAAGTGTCATATTCTCACTTAAGAGTCTTTGGGTGTAAGGCTTTTTGCACACATCTCCAAGGAAAACAGATAGAAGCTTGATGACAAGTCCACTACATGCATATTATTTGGGTGTTTCAGATGCAGTATTTGGGTGTAAGTTGTAGGACCCAGTGAACAAAAAGATGTTCAAGAACAGAGATGTTGTGTTCTAGGAAGACCAGACAGTGGTAGATTTTGAGCAGTCTGCAAAGTCTAGAGATGTCATCACTCTAGACTTGTTTCCATCTCCCGAGCCGTCACAAAATGCTAGATGTGATGATGTGCAACAAGAAGTGTCAGAGTTGGAGGATCCTATGCCAGAAATTGAGGATCAAGATGAAATATATGAAGACCCGGATGAAGAGGGTGTTGAGCGGGGGCAGCAACCCCCTCAACCAGAGGTAACTGGGCTTAGTTACGGAGATCTAGAAGAGCTGCTGTGCCATCAACCAAATATCCCACTTCTCAGTATATTCTGATTACTGATAAGGGGGAGTCCGAGAGTTTTTTGGAAGCGAAGAGTCATACAGAGAAAGACTGTTAGATGCAAGCCATGAAGGAGAAGATGATTTCTTTGCAGAAAAACCACACTTATGAGCTTGTTCCACTTCCAAGAGGCAGGAGAGCCTTGAAGAACAAATGGGTGTATAAGTTGAAGAAAGATGAAAACGGTAAACTATTGCAGCATAAAGCTCGTTTGGTGGTCAAAGGTTTTCGGCAGAAGAAAGGAATTGATTTTGATGAGATCTTCTCTCTAGTTATGAAGATGACTTCCACTCAAGTGGCTTTGGGATTAGTAGCTCGCTTGAATCTGGAAGTAAAACAGATGGATGTTAAGACTGCCTTTCTCCATGGTAATTTGGAGGAAGAGATCTACATAGAGTAACCAGAAGGATTTGAAGTTAAAGGAAAACAAAATCTAGTCTGCAAACTGAAGAAGAGTCGCTACGGCCTGAAGCAGGCACCGAGACAATGGTACAAGAAGTTTGATTCATTTATGGTGGATCACGAGTACACAAGAACAGCGGCAGACCAGTGTGTATATTTCCAAAGGTTTTTGAATGGAAACTTCATTATCCTACTGTTGTATGTCGATGATATGTTGATCATCAGACAGGATACTGCTATGATCAACAAGTTGAAAAAAGACTTGTCGCAGTATTTTGACATGAAGAATTTAGGCCCAGCACAGCAGATTTTGGGCATGAAGATTGTTCATGATAGGAAAGCTAAGAAGATATGGCTGTCACAGGAGAAATATGTTGAACGGGTGATTGAAAGGTTCAACATGAAAGATGCCAAGCCAATCAGCACACCACTGCCCAACCATTTCAATATGACAAAGTGTTCGTGTCCCACGACCAGCTCTGAAAAGAAAGAAAGAGAGGCAATCCTTTATTTTTCTGCAGTAGGAAGTTTGATGTATGCAATGGTGTGTACCCCGCTAGATATAGCTCACGCAGTTGGCATTATGAGCAAATTCCTTGCCAATCCAGGAAAGGAGCAGTGAGAGGTGGTCAAATGGATTCTTTTGTACTTGAAGGGAACTTCAAAGATGTGTTTATGTTTCGGGGGAGCTGAACCAATTTTTGAGGGTTTGACAGATACCGATATGGCTGGTGATCTTGATGGTAGAAAGTCTACATTAGGATTTCTATTCACTTTTGCGGGGGGGAGCTGTCTTATGACAGTCCAAACTAAAAAAGTGTGTTGCTTTATTTACAACAGAGGCAGAGTACATTGTTACCGCAGATGTTGGAAATGAAATGTTGTGGTTAAAGCGGTTTTCTCCAAGAATTGGGTCTACAGTAGGAAGAATACAAGGTACATTGTGATAGTCAGAGTGCAATTGATCCGAGTAAGAATTCCATGTACCATTCATGTACAAAGCACATTGATGTTTGGTATCATTGGATACGAGAAGTGATGGAAAAACAGCTAATCAAACTAGTGCGGATTTACACGGACAAGAATCCTTCTGACATGATGACCAAGGGTGTCACCAGAGACAAACTGGAAGTTTGCAAGAATCTGACCGGGATGGATTTCAAGTGAGAAGTCAATTATCCAAGTGGGCGTTGAGGAGGAGAATTGTTACTTCACATGCTAAAGGAAGATGGTGGGGGTAGCTCCAGCCTACTATCCACAAGGGGAGGGTGGCACCAAGTGTTAAAGGTAGATGGTGAGGGTGGCACCAACTAAGCCCACCCATTATTGTCTCTTCACCTACTCTTCCTCTTTTGTGTATAAATTGAGATGAGTGAGGAGGGGTTGATGACACAGAGCTGAAGAGCAGACACAGAGGGTATAATCTATGAGTGAGAGTGAATTCTATAGAGAGTTGTGAGGTGTGAGTTGTAATCTCCCTCCGGAATAATTCTATAGTGGATATCTCTCCCGTGGACGTAGGCAATTGTCTGTTATTGTGTGTGATTGATTTCTGGTGTCTCATAGTCCTAACACCTTGGTGGCAAATTGCTTTATTGGACCTAGCTTCCGATGGACTTGCGTGCTATTTGCTTTGATGTTAGAGACCGATCACAATCCAACATGACCGAACCAGAATAACTCGACGTCCGAATAGGTAAAGCAGGCTCCGGTGGCCGTGACTTCTGGAACTTCGGCAGTGGTGGTGGTAAGGAAGGAGAAGAAAGAAATTTGGAAACCCTAGAGAGAGAGAGAGGAAATGAGGAGAGAGAGAGAGAGAAGTGTTTGGTCATTTTACATAAAATGTGGTCATTTTACATAAAAGTCGTCCTTATGACTTAATATTTTAACGTTTAGACATTCAGATAAAGAAAATTTAAATTTGATTTTATCACTCGAGTGTCATAAAATTATTCACATTTTATAACTTAATATTTTACAATTTGAACATTTAGATAAAGAAAATCTAAATTTGATTTTATCACTCGAGCGCCATAAAATTATTCACATTTTATGTGATTTTGTGAATTTATTTATTTATAACTATAATGAGATTTATATATAGAGAATTTTCTTTCATAACTATATGTATGTGTAAAATGAGATAAAATGTTGAAATAAATTTGATAACAAATAATATTTTTCTTAAATTAAAGAAAGTGTTATTCATATACTCCATTTTTTTTTTAATAATTGAACTCTTTATTCATTAAGTAGTATTTATGTTGTGCTATGTGTAAATTTCGACATGGACAACAAAATGTGGAGTGCAATCTATCACCGCCACAACAACAACCAAAAAAGAAAAGAAAAAAAGAAACGTGGAGTGCAACTATAGATTTATCCAAATTAAATTATGTATTTGTGAGCCTATAAAATAAGGGACACAGAGACATTGATAACTTGGTGATGGATGAATCTCACACTATCACCTAAGCATCTCTAACTCTTCATTATTTTTTTATTTAATTAATTTTAAATTTGAATAAAAAATTTCATATGATATTAACTATTTCAATTTTTTCATCAAAATCTTTTTAAAAATTTATCTCTTATCCTAAATTTTATTTTATTTATTTTTATCAAATTTGATGAAACAAAATTATTTTCAATGCTTCATCTTTTTAAATTTTTATCAATTTAAAATTTGATAAAGACTTTGACGAGTTCTCAATTTGATGAAAAACATGACTCTTTGATTTGATGAATATTTGATAGAAGGATTGAAAATATTTTTGCACTTTTTCATCAAATTTAAATTTGATGAAAGAAAAGGTAAAAAAATTGAAATGCTCTAACCAAGGTTTATCAACATAATGAATAAAGAGTGAAAAATACAATTTTTAATTGGTGTTCTAACTAAGGTTTTGGCCCAACGGTTGTGTAGCATCACGTGGTGTAAAGTTTGAGGTGAAAAAAAATCAAATATAGATATATCAGCCAAACTTCTTTTCTTTTTTTTTTTTTGGCCTTACTCAACGTACCATTCTTTCTGGAATTGTTTTTTTCTCACTGAAATTCAACACAATTCGGGCTCTGGAAGTTAGCAACGATAATTCAAAATTGCATCTTTAAAACAACAACTAGTTGCACAGAGCAAAATGAAGAACGGCTCCATGTGGGTGTGGATCAGTAGATATGCTGGAGGCAATTTTCAGCCCTGTAAACACAGATAAATACACATTGAGATATTCCAATCGAGCTATTCAAAGATTATTGTTCAAAAAATGAATCAACAAAAACAAGGGATCTATTTGAAGGATCTAGGAAAGCTATGGTTTTGATGAAGGTGGTTTGGAACATTCTTGCAAAAGGAGATCATTTTCAACAAATATCATCTGTGAAGCCTACAGAGAGCAATTCAATTATCTGAAAAATAACACAAGCCTCAAAAAACAGAAAAAGAATAGGGTTTCAGAAAGTATACCATTTTAGTGAAGATAGCAGAAGCAAGGTCAACAAATTGGTAATTGCATCCATAGCTGGGAAGAACTAGATGTTTGAGAAGGTGATGCACCACCGATCCATCATGCTTCCCCCCTTCCAAAGCCGGTAATTATTTGTCCCAGAAAATCTATGCTTTCTTGGACAGATCATCTAGCCCAAGCTGTGTAAATGAACCTGCACATCTGGTTTTGAATATATCTCCCCCAATTTTCAGAAATTACACTCATTCATTCCACTAAGAAATAATCAACTACATAAAATTCAGTCAAACAGCAAAAACACGTGAAGCAAATACTTCTCACCAAACTGGACTACATATTCTTTTGAGCTAACAAATTGATTTGATTCCTCATCCTGATCACTTCTTTTTGAATTCAAAATAAATTATGGAACCTTAAGATATTCGGTATGAGCTTCAAGGCCTAGAACAGAACCAACTGACAACACAGTAAATAAAACAACTGCCTCACAAAAGGGAAAAAAAAAAAAAAAAATGGCCACGTCCAGTTCTCCAAAAGAGAGAAACAAACTTCTCCATAATTCATGTGTCTAATTCAATTTAACTACAAGTTTCTACACTTTTCTGCAATATGCTCATGAGAGATCTATGTACACCACAAAGATCTAAAAAAAATTAAAATATAACAGTAAAATCACAGAGTTAACTTATTCAGAAAGAAAAATTAAAAGCAAAGTAGGTTTGTGCTAAACAGCCAGTGAATCCTTCGCAACAATTACTCAACTGACTGGATAAAAAACAAAAGATCTGCCATTAAGTTTATTATGTACATTTATGTGAAATGAGGTTAAGACCCTAATAAATAACCTATTAACAATCAAAATACACTGGCAAGTTGAGAACAATAAGCCTGTCAGCAATACTTCCTATCCTAGCGTGTTAGCTGGAAATGCATCCGCCCTTGTATGAATGCTTGAATTCCAAGGTTAGCAAGTTATGTTAACCCTCTTCCCATGTACGCACGTGACAGTCGATTTTGAAAGATGCATCGCTCTTGCTTATCTTCAAATTCACTTGCAGATGAACTGTCAATTGATGTAGAAATGTAAGGGGGGAATATGGCATATTAGATTAGCAAGGTCAGCTCAAAGGAGTGTCAGTATCCATACCATTGTCAGCAGTCCTTTTAAGAAAGTTCTGATGCTTTCTCCACACCCATTGAGATATAAGGGGCTATAATGTGGATTGTCTGCTGGAGAGGACCCAATAAATCAGTTTCAATGCATTCGTACCTGCAAATAGTCATTATCTGTAAGTGAACTTAACAAACTTACAGGTATGCTTGGAACACATGGAATAATTAAATTAAATTTTATTTCATTTTTTGAATTCAGTTTCTCACTGCATTTAATTTTATTTCCTCCAAAAAATAATTTTAGTAACTCATTTCAAAATTTTAGAAATGCCCCAATCTCTGTGCTTTGACGTGATCAATTTGGTGATTTTGGCAGTAAAACCATTCACATGAAGGCATCATAAATCCAAATATCATGTTTCCACCTGGTTGGGGGGGGGGGGGGGGGGGCGCATTGCAAATCCATGGAGTTCGCAACTGCCCCATGAGAAAAGTAGGGATTCTAAGACTCACAGTTTTCTGCAGAGGTTATCGATGACTTTAGATAGAGCAATGATCTTCATTCTTGTTTCCATAACTTGGTCTTCATCATACTCATCAAATGGATCTTCCAAAAACATAGAGAGTTTCTCCACATTTGCCTCAAGCTGTTGCTGTTGGTCCTCGAACAAGTTCTGTTTTATTTCCCTTTCCTTCTCTGTCAATTCATTTTTGAAGAGATCATCGCCAAACATGTAATACGCAAATGGGTAGGAATATGAGAGAACCCGCCTTGATCTGAAGAGTCTGTAGAGCCCATTTGCTACCCAGCTGAAATCGTTGGGTTCCCTTTCTTCCAATTTTGATATTTTCAACTGTATTTTTTCCTTCAGCTGAACTTCAGCTTTCAAAGAATCTGTATGAGCTTTGTACCGATTGTGATAGTGAAGATACCGCCACAAATACTTTTTTGTGCGGTCTACATTTTCCTCTTGGTCTTCTGTATATCGCCCACAACTGTGACCAGCAATGCTGTCCCACGTGTGTGATGCACCTGTAGGTCGAGCACACAGCCAACTGAAAAAAGAGAAGAGAAACAAGAAAATCAAACAAGCAGCCATATGTAACAATAACTGCCTAGCGACTACGCTAGTATTTTTTTTATATACAAAAATGAATATAAGTTAATATTGCAGATATTAGGAGAATGGTTTCTTAGGCCATAATAAACTAAAGTAGAATATAGCAATGCAGTTGCTCTAGAAATACGTCTACCAAAAGAAGGGGAAGAAGAAATAATGAATAAAATCATGAACAAAAAATGAAATCAATTGTAAGCCATTTATATGAGTAATTTGAATGTACTCCAACCCCCAGATAATAATGCAGAACCAAAACATCACAAGAAGCAGCACAATAACAAATCAACCAGGTCAAAATTTGATATTTTGCTAAGGATTGGCAAGCAATAGACTTCTATGACACATACTGTATGACAAATGCATGAAAAGAGAGAGAAGGAAAATACTCAAATTCTCACCAAAAATATTGCCCACAGATACAAGTTACTAGGTTGCATCCTCCATTCTTCTCCACCAGTTTGTGACAATAAGGGCAGGGTTTTGTGTGGACTGTAATCCAATTAACTGTCTCAGATTCATCCTGGCACTTGCAAATCCAAAGCTCCCACATCAGACATGAACAAGGTGAGTGGGCTTCTGATGAACAACTAAAACAGAATTGCATTCCGCAGGCACATTCAACCTCACAATATTTGTCGTGCTCAACACGGATTGCATTTCCACAATGGGGAACACTAGGGCACCATTTTACCCTACTATTATCATCAATGTAAGATTCTAGGAGAAAACGATCAAATTTCTCTGCCAGGTCAGGATGCCTTGCATAGACTAGATTTCTAATCTTTCCTTCATCACAGATTGCATTGCACTTGTGAGCCATGCACGTAATCCGTTTACTCTGACCCTCATTTATCTTGACAATAAAGTGCTCCGTCCAACCTTAAAAAAGAGAAGCAGTGAACCACTTAGATCCGGTTTTGAAAAAAAGTGAGGTAACATAATACCCCTAAAAATAAGAAAGGACAAAACTTGAGAAGGATAATGTCAAGCTCAGTATAAACCTACTTACTGCAGTGTATGATGGATGCCTTAAAATGGGCCTGTACACTACAAACTTCAAAAGGCTCAAAAGAAAGAGTATTGACCCACAACTTTAAGCCATCACTCTCTCCATGAGGCAGAGTTAGCAACCACGTCAGAATTACAGCTAGAAACTTAGGAGTGGTTTGGATGACCTAAATAAGTGCAATTTTTGACTTTTTATGAAATATGGGTTGGGTATGGGTTGGATTTGAAGTGATGTGGTAAAGAGGTGATGTGACTTAAATAAGATGATGTGACTTAAATAGGATAACGATTTTTTGACCTTTTTAAGGGATGACAAACAAGGCCTTAACCTTGCCCATCACTTCTATCCTTGGTCATTTGCTTAAGGACAATCTAGGTTCTCTTATACAATTTTTATTTATTTATTTATTTTTTAATTCACAAGCAGTATTTTTCTCACTTGATTAGATTATTTAGATTTACCAGTAGTATTTTAAGAGGTTGGGTTGTCCTTTTTATAATCTAAAAAAGAAGAGTATATTGAGCAACTGTAAATTGGCCAAATTAGTAATGAAACGCCATAAAACAGACAAAGGACAGAAGACTCATTCCTACATCTTAAGTCAAATAGTATATAGCTTGTAGAATTATAGTTTTTATTAAGGATCGACTGTGATAGTTATGTCTACCAATAAGATTTATGCAATAAGAAGAGAAGAGAAACAAGTAGCAAAGTGCTCACAATCATTGCAAAAAAAATGGCCACAATCCATTGTTGTCGTCTCATTGACAGGTACTTCGTCCATGCAAACGTCACACATTAATTCAGATGAAGAATGCAGTAAGCTATTATCCTCACTCCTCACTATTACACCCGCTTCTGTATACAATTGATCTTCCCCCTTCTCTACAAACACCGCAAAAACCTTGTCAACGTCCCAACGATAATGAATAAGTAAGGTCCGTGCATGCTGTTCCTTCAGAGACAACAAGTCCATTACATTTTGCAAATCATCCCTCTGCATAAAAGAATAAGAAAAATTTACATCCATGATACAAACACATAAGGATAAATATACATTTAATTTGTTAAAACAATTAAGCAATAAAAATTTTGAACAGAATGTCTCACCTGTGCAGCCAAAAGAGAATCTTTTGTGATTACCTGCAGAATTTGAAAGGTCACAAAACTATAATCCCTCTCTATGGCAGAACAATCAAAATAATTCATAAATCTCGTTAACTCTCCGATCAAAAAAATTTAACCAAAAAACAAAAAAACAAACTTGGGAACTAGATTACACGCATTGTTAAAACTCTAAATTTAGAACGACATTAAAATATATATATGTTAGACCCTGTTTGGGGATGGGTTATCTTTACTTTTCGTCTTTTTTTTTTTTTTTTTTTTTGGTAAAAAGCCAGAAAAAACAACTAAAATATAGACAAATCTCAAACCGCTCCTAAAATCAACAAAGAGAGCCCAAGGCCCATTATGAACAAAGAAATTGATGAAAATTTTAATCATAGTCAACCTTCATATTTGACCACAAAAAAGAAAGGAAAAAAATTCTCCATGATAAATCACCTACTACACTACACCCCCAAAATATCTGTTTGGTTTCCAAGAAAAGACCGACTTTTCCCAACATTACCAAACAGAGAGTATAGAAATCGAAATTCCATTACCTTGGAGGACGGACCTTTCTCGTCCGGGCAAGGAAACTCAGTCTCAGGGTCTTCGAATCCAACCAAAGAGCCACCTTCATCGTCGTAATCGCCACAATAGTAATCATCGTCGGTACTTGCATAATCCTCCATTAAATAAAATTTATACGTATATATGAATTATGTACAATACGATCAAAAGCTTCCGGCGGTGGAGATAATAGGCGGCGATGGATTTTCCGGCGAGATCGCGTCAAAAATGTAATCAGAGAGAGAGAACTTGGCGAGGAAGCAAAAACCCAGAGAGAGAGAGAGAGAGGGGGGGGGGGGGGGCAAAGGGGATTGAAACTGATGAAGAGAGAGAGATATGAGGGTTTTGTTACGTGAATTAAAACTTTCAATGGTTGGGTTTATATATATACTATTTTAATTAACGTTAAATTAAAATGTGAGATTTAATTAATTAAAATGTGAGATTTAAATTTGGGAAATTTATCAGAAAGTCCCATATGACGAAATTGTATTCCATTTGGTACCATGAATATTTTGTTTGATTAGGTAGTCCATGATAGTAGAGATATCTTACTAATAACTCCTTTTTTGAATTACATTGTTATGTGGGAGACAAATATGCCCTCACATTAATTATGGGCTGTTATGTTTTCATTTTCTTCTCCTTCTTACCCTTCCCTTTCCATTAAACAAAACCTTCTCCTTCTTACCCTTCCCTTTCCATTAAACCCCAACATACATATCCAGCAAAGCTCGAATTTTGTAGTAAATTAAAGCAACCCAACAATCCAATCAAGCACAAATCAAATGTTGTAGTAAATTAAAGCAAATCAACAATCTAATCCCAACCTGTTCTTGCCGGGGCGGAAAGAAAGCCAGTCGTAGCGTCCGGCAAAGCGGGCATCGATTTGCTCCATGAGCGCCGACTGCGACATCGTCGGAAGCAAGTGCCGTACCACAATCTTCGTTCGATCTAGAGGGCCCTTCATGCGTGAACTTGGCTTGGAAAGCAAACCCCAGAAATTCGATTATACACAGCAAGTGAAAAAAATTGGATGATTCAAACCCTCAAAAATGTCTCTGAAATTACATATTCTCTGTGAGTGCTGCGCATCGATTGGAGGTGATTAAATGTGATATGGCTTGAAACGTGAATGTGAACTTTTATTGAACGTGAATGTCAATCCCAGTTGGACGATAACGTGAATGTCAATCCCAGAAATTGGATGATTTCTTCATTGACGTGAACGTGAATGTCAATCCCAGATCTACGTGAACGTGAATGTCAATCCCAGGTCGATGTACCACGTCGGCGTCGTCATATGGACCCGTCAATTCGGCAAGTCGGTGTACCACGTCGATGATCTTCAATCCGGAAGATCGGTGTACCACATCAATCACCATCAATCCAGCAGGTCGGTCGGTGTACCACGTCGGTGTACCACGAGATCTGCTAGAGATCAATGCTGCGGACTCCACTACCAACGACGACCGCAGCAGTTCACAGAAACCCCCCTCATTTCCCACTCTAATCTCATCTAAATCATTTCCCCAAAACCCTAAATTTTCCCTCCAAAGAACCCTCTACTCAACCCCTCATCGTCTCTGCAACGAATCGACCAGTTCAAATTCATGGGCTACTCTCAATAGTCCAAGAACCGAATCAAAATCCAGTGTGAACACCGCTTACGATCCAGTCTCGGGGCGTCTCGTCACAAGTACAGGGTCAAGACGAAACAACAACGATGGAGAATCGGAGTCGAGCAATGGAGATGAAGATGTGTCGAAGAGGAGTTATGGGGATGTTCGGAGAGGGAATTTGGGAGGTGGGTCTGAGAAGAGGTTGGGATTTGGGGAGATTTTGGTGAATAAGAAGAAGGGGAAGTCAATTTGTGGGGAAGAAAAAACGTGACACAACTCACATCACAAAAAAAAAAAAAAAAAAAAAGGCTCAAATTACTTGTGTTCACATCACAACCCACGTCACAGAAAAGAGTACTATTACCTTTTTTTGGAACGTGAATCTCACACACCCCTTCCCATAAATACATGCGGGTCTACAAACTCAAATTAACACTTTAATGGCAAAATAGTAAACAAACAACCCAAAGGACTAAACGGTTTAAAAGAAAACAATTAGGACCACATGATCTACAAGATGAGAAAATGGGATTTACTGGTCAATTCCCCTTTAAATTTAGATATAATATTTTATTTTATTTATTTTTTAAATAAAAAAACTAAAAATACTATACTCCAAACAGGGTTATTTTTTAAATAAAAAAACTAAAAATACTATACTCCAAACAGGGCTAGTGTATACTCTAATTACGGCGCCGTTTGCATGCTTTTTCCGGTCGTCTATAACGCGTTATCATTCTTCTATTAAAAATATAATAATTAAATAGATATATTATAAATATATCTCTTAAAATTTATTTAAAATATAAATTGTCTCTTATAGTTTAAAAAATTATAAATTTTTTATTATCAGAATTTTTTATTTAACACAAAAAATTAAAAAGTGAAATTTCTAACTATTTACTTATATAATAATAAAATTATCTGAATTATTATTAATTGAATTTTTTTTAATATTATTAAAAACTATTAATTAACTTAATGATTTATTAATAAAGGGACATAATGTAATTTTTAAAATTACAAGAAGTAATTTATAATTTAAGTAAATTACAGGGGATGTATTTATAATTTATCCTAATTACATCTAACATGAGACATACTGAAAATTTATAATAATTTACCTGATGTATGATTCGAATATGGGGAGGATTTTTGATTAGTAATTGAATCTTACCTTGACTAGTGAAAAATAACATGATTAACAATTCAATGGGAATATCAATCCTCTAGTGATAGGATTAGCATTCCATACGATTACTAGTGATAGGATTAGCATTCCATAGGATTACTATAATCTGGTGATTAAATTATTAGGGGTTGGCTTTCCTTCTATTCGTGATTAGATTCGAGGATATTGTTAAGGTCATGAGGGTTCACTATCGGTTCCATTATGATAATCTAAATCGTTAAATGTATAGAACTCATCGAGTACTATATGCTTGTAAAAAATTACATTGATCGGATATCGATAGTTACGTGATCAAATCAGCTTTGTATAAAAAAATAGACAATAAAAAAATAATGGTTGACAGAAATCTGAACTGATGAGATAGTTATCGATATCCGATCAACGTGATGTTTTATAAGCCTATAGTACTCGACGAGTTCTACATACTGAACGGTTCGAATTATCGAAACAAGACCCATAGTGGGCTTTCACGGGCCCAACAATACCCTCCAATCCGATCACAGACGGATGGAAAGCCTAGCCCAAATTATATTTTGCCATTTATCTATGTTATAAAATTAATAAAACTATTTTTTATGTGATAATAATTTTTACATAATTTTGTAGATTTAATTCTAACTAAAGCGCAATTTTATCTCCAAACTAGTAACCACCATATTAGTAATCTCATTCTAATCAGAAAAACAAACATGGTCTTATAGTTGCCCCATTGTTTATCAATTTTAGTTTTAAAATTTTTATATTATTTTAATTTAATTTAATTAACAATGCTTCTTTAAAAATCGACCTGAAATCAAAGGGTAAAATTAAATTGTATTCAATTTTGTTAATAAATATTATTAATTGGATTCAATTAACATGGTACGAGAAATTAAAGAATAAATTTTAAACAATTAAAATTACAAAATCAAATTAACAAAAAATAAATTACAAAGATCACAAATATAAACAACAACAATGATTCATCCCCCCTTTTCCCCTCACCCCCTTTGACCCCCTCTCTCTCTCATTGGTTACTTTTTCTTTTTCTTTTTCTTTTTTTTCCTGCTCCTCCAATCACCCCCCGCCACGTGGCAAAGGAGGGTGAGGGGGTGACCCCCAAAAGGGGGTCCCAAGCATTATTCTATAAACAAATGTAAACTCTTACGAAGAGGAGAACAGAGGATAGTATCAACTCTTATGTTATTTTTATTTTTTTATTTAAAAAAATCATAAGGAAAAAGTTGCGAACAATGTAGCCTGAATGCATGGGTTAAGATCATTTTTACAACCCTAACAGCTGATTTGGTTTAGATTTTTAAGATTTATTTTTTAAAAAATTAATTTATTTTATTTTTCATATTTTTTTTAATTTTCACTGAATTTTTTTAATATTCTAAGATTTAAAAATTTTTTTATTATAAATTTTTAGATACACCTAACATAAATACATTTAAAAAATATAATATTTGTGAATTTTTTTTAAAAAAAATTCACTAAATACCAAAAATATATATAAGAGAATTCAGTATATTTTTCATATTATTGTGTATTTATGATTTTTTACAAATATTTTACTTTTTATATATATCTAAATAAGGTACTTTTAAAAAAATAAAAAAATTACTTAAAATTTTAAAAATATTCACTAAAAACAAAAAACGTGAAAAACAAAAAACTTAAATTCTAATAAATTGAAACTAAAAACACTGTCATTTTTTTAAACCAAAAGAGGGTTAGGGGTATAAATAAATTGAGTCAATCAAAGTAATAGGTTGTTCAAAAAAAATTTTGACAAATTTTAATAAATTTGAAAATATATTTAAGTTTCCACCTTTTTTTTTTAATATTATATTTCAAGCTTATTCAAATGAGCTTTAATTAAAATGATTTTAAGTACATATATATTTTTATAGAGGAGAATTCCCTTCAGTCTAGATTTTGGATTAGAGCGCGTTGTTTGGGCCTGTGAAGCCTATTATAGGTCTCGTTTTGATGATTCGAATCGTTCATTTTGTCGAGCACAGTGTGTATTTCATTCACAAAAAAATTTGGTCAATCTGATAACTGTACATTGTTCAATTTTTCACTAAAAAATAGATAACAATTGTATATTTTAAGATAAATCATACATTTTTTTAGTGAGAAACATAATAAATTGAATAAGTTATAAATATTGGACTAACCAAATTTTTGTGTAAACAAAATACACAAAGTGTCTGACAAAATAAACGGTTCGGATCTCGAAATGGGAGCCCGTGGTGGACCTTACAAGCCCAAACAACACCCTTTAGTCCAAAATCTGAACGGGCACCTCCATTTTTTTATAGTGTATATAAACTTGTCGACTTGAGTGAATTTAACCCAATCCAAAAAAATTAAGGAACTTCAAAATGTGCTTCTAATTTAGTTTATTTACTTAATAAATCAATTTCTAACAAATTCTTAACAAATTAAGTGCTTGTTTGGCATCACCTAAAAAAGATAAAAGTTAAAAAGTCACTAAAAAAGTAAAAAAATTTATACTATTCACAATGTTTGGGTGGGAATATGGGGTTGAGTACTCAGATGGCAAAAAGACATTTTTACCCTTCACTGACATGCACAGCTCACAGGTGTTTAAGGGGAAAAAAGGGGGGGGGGGGTCAAACACAAAACCAGTGCAACTCAGTGCACTGTCTCGGGAAGTGACAACTTCACTGATATGCACGGAAAGCATGTCAGTGCTCAGAAGGGTAGGAAGGTAATTTTTATATTTTATACAATATTTTAATATATATTTTTTTGTAAAAAGTCAAAAAATTATCTTAAACAATCATTTTTTCTCTATTTTTTTAATAAAAAAGTCAAAAAGTGCACATATAGTTCATCCCAAACAACTTCTAAATATGAATCGACCTGGAACAACATAGCTGATTTTACAGTTTTAGGCCTAAGAGTGTGGGTGTTTGAAGTAATAACGGGCTTGCTTTATACAAGCTGGGCTAAGTATACAGTGAAGTTAATGGGCCTAAATAATAGAATAGGCTCCAAATTTATGGCGAAGAGTCCTGAATGATGCACACAAACCACCCGAAACAAGCCACAGCGCAATGGTTAAAGATTGTCAGCTCTGGGTTAGCCTACAACCAAATTTTGGAAAAAAAATACTATTGAATGACACTGGAACAAGCAACCAACACAAAAAGGTAAGACTTGTGCAAATTTGTTAATTGGTCCATCCATCATCATCCACTAGGTTTGTGTTTGTTGGTCTTTTTCTGCCTGTGCTTGATTAGCTTAAAAATGCTAAAAACTTAAAAAAAATGTCTGTGAAATACTTTTTATCTATAATTTCTTTGCACATACCACATAAACTTTCAAATGAGAGTGGGGTCTTACATGTGTGGGCCATACCTTTATATGAGAGCTTTTATACTTTATTTATATAGACTAATAATTATAAGACTAAAGTCCGAAAATGAGATAGATGGTATAGATTTAAAATTGGTGTGATATGGGTTATACTTATAATGATTGTACTATATAGATGTACTTTTCCAAATAATTTTCTAAGTACTTTTAACAAAGCTACATGCACAGAAAGTACATAAGCTTTCGCATAAAAATAGAACCCACACAACATGACAAATAAGCTTCTAATTTGTACGAGGCAATAGAAGTCATAAAATTTTTAGTAACACTTCAAACTTTAAATGATTAACAATAATATGTTTTGATTATTTGGATAAAGAGATGAATCAAAATTACTCTTTAAACAGATTGAACTTTGCAAAGTTGCTCGTGTTACACCATTATGTTATTGAAAACAACTAAACTACTTCCAAATACCCAAAAAAAAAAGAAAAAAGGGTTGATAGTTAATCACTCCTAAGCACAACAAAATCATGGTGTTTGAATCTCTGTTGAGTTCAGATTCTTATTGAAAGAGCATAGCCTCAATCAGTTGACACTCGCAAACTCATCATGTAATGATAAGATTCAATCACTTTGTTCCATCTCCATTATCAAACTATTTTGACAAAAATCAGAGAAATCAGAGTTGCCATTATCTGTCCCTTCACTGTTCCTCTCTCCTAGAAAAGATGGTTTCCTCTGACTTTAAGACTTGAATCCTTAGAAATCATTGATCTGCAACTGCACCTCCCCATCTCTTAACTCGGGTTTCTGCTTCCGCAGCCTGGATTTTTTTTAATCATATGAACATTTAACATTCCAATTGAACCATCATCTTGATGAACAGAACATAAATTAAGTCAAGAAAAAAGGAAATGGAGAGTAAAGAAGGGAACGGAAAACGGACTTCTCTGTTCCAGTTTCTGATTGAAGTGACGCATATTAAGATAATCGTCTGCAAGCAAATACCTCCAATCATCCCGCCCCAAATTCCCTACACAGCAGAGAAAAAAGTATATACTAAGCACAAATGATTGGAAGCAGTATTGTTCGAGCAAGAAAATTTTGATTGGTTTGTATCTTACCATGGCTCCAAGACTAAATGTAAATCCCAGAATTATGCCAGCAGGCAATCCGACTATGTAATAGCAACCGATGTTGATGTATGCCACAAGAGATTGCCATCCAGCTCCAACAGCAACCCCTAAAGAGACAGAATTGAGAAGATGAAGCATTTTATTTTTTGAACCCTTGATATCAATGTTGAACAATTGCACCAAGTTAAAAAAAAAAAGAAAAAAAAAAAACATAGTCCAATTGAAAGAAGCAATACTGGTTGTGGTTAAATGTGGTTATTATTACCTGATAAGACTGGTTGAAGACTGTTTAAAAGAACAGTGAATCCAAGCAAGATAGCAAGTTTGGTAGTTTCTTCAGCCACTGCATCACTGGTTGTGAAAAGATAAGGGAAATAATCTCTTGTTGCAAACACAATGGCCATGGCAACCACTCCTATTGACACTGATGTCACTGACACCACCAACACTGCAAATTTCGCTGTTCGTGCATTACCAGCCCCAAGTTCATTTGATACTCTCACACTGTAACAGCATACATATGTACACAACCAAGGTAAGTACTTCATTTGATTGCTGATAAGGAAAGGTAAGAGATACAGGGGAGATTACCTTATGGCAGCATTAAACCCTAGTGCAATCATAGCATCCCATCCTTGAATGTTCATGCTGCACAAGTGTTTCAACAAAGTTAAAATAGCAAAAAATTATCCATTTCAATGCCATATTACACAAAGAATTAATATATATACGCTGTGTTTGTTTGGGATAAGGTCATGGGATTGGACTATCTATCATAATCAATCTCGAATTTCATGCTTGGATATAAAAGTGGGCCTCTGGATCGACAGTCTCCCTGGACTGAATATCTTAGAGACTGGACTGAATATCTTAGAGACTATCGAGTCCCATAAGGGGGGGATGGAATACAAAATGAGAGGATTAAAGGGGTTCTGAATTAAGGGGTCAAAATACTAAAAAACTAGAGAACTATAGTTATTATGCATGTAATCCATGTCTACTGATTCTAAAGAACTATTAGTTCCGGAACTAATAGTCCCATTTAAGTCAATTCAACCAAACAAACATGGCATTTGTACACTCCTTTTAAAAAACTTAGAGCTAAGGAGGTATGATATAATTCCATACCAAATAGAAATGGCATCAACTGGTATCAGAGGATTCTGCAAGCGACCTGTAATCACCACGAGTATCATCAAGTACCAAAACTCCAAGCTGCAAAATCAATCCACCCAATAACTTCAAAATCAAGTGGTGAATGTAACACACAATACCACAATAATGTGGTGATGATGATGATGATCAAAATGTTCAACAACTTGACAAACCAATAGAGGTACATATTTATTACCATAACATGACAGCAGAAGCCAAAGAAAGCTTCACAAAGCCCCACAAGTCTGCAAATGCAAGCCAAGTGAATCCACTCCAAGCACCATCAGATTTGGTGATGAAAATGTACATCAACTGTGCAATGACAATGAGCCACCACGAAGTGTTGAGAGTGATTGCTGCTCCAGTCAGACCCCATCCGAGCTTCAGTATTAAAAGCCAGCTAAAAAATGCATGTATCACCAGCACCACAGCTGATATCCAAGTCATTACAAGGACTTTCCTCTGCGCTTGCAAGAATTTCTGTATTGGAAAGTTCAATGCATATGCAAATAATTGTGGAAGCATCCATATAGCAAATTTTCCTGCACCAGAGAAATTCAATCTGAGGAATGGTCTAAAATTTTCACTTGCTACATGTTTCATACAATTGCATCATAAAAATAAAAAAATAAATTATTTCCATTCCTTTCACTCTTTCTTTACGCTGTGTTTCATTAGGGGGAAAGGAAAAGGTGTGTGAAACTAGGTGAAATGTAGGTATGTTTTATTTACATTTCACCTACCTTTTCCATTTCCCTTTCCAAATCCCTCCCCAAATCTCCAAACCAAACACAACATTAGGGATTCACTGGCCCAAAAATCCCGTCTCCTTAGGAATGACAGAAAAACCCGAACCCGATCCGGAACTTGACTAGTGTAACACTAAAAATGTCTCAATTTGTGTATACATAATTTTCATTATTGTTTGATCATATAAATTGATTTTGGGGGTTTTATTTTCTTTTCTATATATATAACTTTTTCTCAACAACATTTTATTATATATTCAAAATAACTCATTACGAAAGCTGGCTGACATGAATCCATGACCAGCCCAAGCTCAAGCCCACACAGATCTATTTTTTGGGCCAAAAAGTCATGGGCAGAGCTTCGTAGGTTCGCCCAAGCCTGACCCATGCCAACCATGGAGAGAGAAGATCCATCACCATAATTTTTGTACAAGTGAAAGACCCCTCCACTCCACTTTTTTAAAACAAGACTTACTAAAAATTCACTTAAGTATATTTTAAAATTCATTAATTACTTAAGTTTTAACAAATTCGACTCGGTCATATGCATTATAATCTGTGGTTTGATTTAAATTCATTTGAGATTGGTTAAAAAATGGGTAAATTACATTGACACTCCCGCGGTTTCTGTTTAATACAGATCTCATCTTCAAATTTGAAAAATTACATTTCCTTTCCTAAAATTTGTAATCTCATTACAAATTGCTCCATTGATTGCTGATTTCATGCCCTAAAATTTTTTAAATGACAATTTTATCATTTTTCCTACTATTTCTTATTCTTATTATCATGACTACATTCTACAACTTTCCATCATTAAACTCTACTTCAACATATTCTTATTGAGTAATGATATACAAATATAAATTTTATATAAAATTTTCAAACACAATAATATAGTTTAATGGTGATATTTCCCTTTAAAATAGAACACCCATAAACATGATTTATATTTACAACAATAGCACTATCACAACATTTTTATGATATTTTTTTAATAAATTTTTATATAGGAATATAATTTTTCATTTTTATTTCTACCATTATATCTAGAT
Organism: Camellia granthamiana; assembly: GCA_036172215.1. Taxonomy (NCBI): domain Eukaryota; kingdom Viridiplantae; phylum Streptophyta; class Magnoliopsida; order Ericales; family Theaceae; genus Camellia; species Camellia granthamiana. The sequence goes on along the minus strand of CM069905.1, from coordinate 152,005,683 downwards.
TAGATCAATTTAATCTAGATATATTTAAAAAGTATAAAATTTGTATAAAAAACTTTAAAAAATATCTATTGAAAGCAACAAAATAATATAATGTATTGAATTTTTATATTTTTGTATTTTTTTTGTATTTGGTGAATTTAAAAAAAAAATCACAAAATATTATACTTATTAAGTATATTTAGTTTAGGTGTATCTAAAAAATATAAAAATTCAGTAAAAATAAAAAAAAATTAATTTTTTATGTGAGTTAAACTAAAAAAAATGATTGTTATTTTTCTTAAAATGACATGAACAAAATATCTATATTATTTTATTATTTTGTAAGTATAAAGATTAAGGGACAAATATGTTATTTTAATCTGACATGGTGATAAGTGTAATTTTTCAAATGTAAAAAAGATCTATAATAAATAGATATCTCAAGGATGTCAATGTAATTTACCTTTAAAAAGTTAAACAAGTCATACTTAAATATAAATATACATCCGTGACATCTTCAAGTTAAATTTGAAGTATATACCACTCTACTCTATATTACAATATACTAAATAAACAAGAGAGAGAGAGAGAGAGAGAGAGAGAGATTCGACCTGCGGCTTCAGAAATCTCGGTGGTCTCTCCAATGGCCTCAAGAATGGGAGGAGAGAAGACATAGATGGGAACCAAAAGACAAGCAGTGGTCAACAAGATGACCCATGATCTTTGCATATACACCCCTAACATCCTCATCTGTCCTGCACCATATGCTTGCCCACATAGTGTCTCTAAAGCACTCCCCATTCCCAACTAAATCCAACCAAAAAACAACTCATCAGTCGTAAATAATTCTCAAGCTGTTCACCCATTGTAAATATATCACATAATTTTTTTTTTTGTAAATACGTCAACATATGAGATAAAGAGTGGATCCACGTTTGTGGAGTTCACGTATGAAACTCATTCTTTATCTTATATTTATATTTTATTCTATGATTTTTTTTGTACTTCTAACACTAATTTTAAAAAATATTGAAAAGATGACATTTTATTCAGTTCAATAATACTAGACATTAAAAATAAAAAAAAATGTTATTGATCCTAAATAAATTATCAAATTTTCTACCAACCCTTTTACATGGGTGTGAGACACACACAAATCACGTGTGTGGGTCCCACACCCATGTGAGAGTTTAGTAGAAAATTTGATAATTTATTTAGAATTCCTAATATAACTCTTAAAAATAAGTATTTATTTATTTATTTTTTAATATATATATTTGGATACATTGTTATGCGTATTCTCACTATAATAATTAATTGTCACTATGTTATTAAGCAAAATGTTGACAAAAATATGATAGGTCTTCCAAATAAAAATAAATAAAAATGATAGTTCCTTTGTATAAATTAATCACATCCAATGACGATACCCAAAAATTGCTCCCAAAAAAAAAATTGAAAAAAAAGCTTTATCAGCCAATTTATGCTAGTGTATCTGACATTGGATCTTGAATGTGCACTTTTGGCACTTGAGTGTGCAATGCACATTAGTTCAACAAAAGGGGTACAATGCGCATACATTAATCAATAATACTTAAAAATACATCAAGAAAAATGATCTTCGGGCTCAAGATGCTTTGTAATACATAAGTTAAATTTAAAGCACATCATAATTTATTAGGATAAATTTTCTTTTTGCACATATCTTTTTTTTAAGAACAATGCTATACATTATTTTATTTTCTTAATTTTAGACATAAAATAATGGGACACACATCAATATATCCATATGAGATTCATTCACTTATATTTAGTAGTGAGAAAAAAGATATAAGAAATAAAATTATGAGCATTGCTATTCAATTATAAAAATTAGACTCACTTTTCAAATACAATAATCAATAAACCAATCATCTCATTTACAAATCATTGAGTCTAAAAAATATATTTGTATATCATTTTTCTTTCTAAAATTATATGTACAAGAGGGACGAGTCTCATCAAGTATCAATTCCTGTGTTTTTAATACAGCTCTCTCACCTAAGTCTCAAATCCACATAAAATCCACCTTACGAGGAATCTGTTTGGTTCATCGATTTTTGTCTAACTAATTTTTTTTTCTAACAATATTACGAATTAAATTTAACTATTTAGAAATTATTATATTATGATTCAAATTTATTCTATATATACGCCTCACATTATACAAAATATCCACCACAAAATCACCGATCTAGAAAAATCAGAGGCCTATTTTGAAAAGATGGTAAAAAGTGACTTTTTGACTTTTAACCAAGTTTTTGGCTTTTTTAGACAAATGATTTAGGCGGTGTTTGGCATTCGGAAGTTCAGGCTATTATAGCCTCTTTTTGAAAATAAACCAAAAAGCGGTACTGTTCATCATTTTTCAAAAAAAAAAGAAAAAAAAAAGCCTGCTGCCCGGACAGTGTAGGCTGAGCCTACACTGTCACAGCCGGACAGTGTTGCAGCAAGGCCGAAATTACCATTTTGCCCCTTTATATCAATTTAAAAAAATAAAAAGTTAGGGATAAATCTGTCATTTTAAATTTAAACATCATTTCAACACACTTTTCAATACAATAACTCAACTAAAAAATCATCTCATCTTCCCAAACACAAAAACTAAAATAGCCACTAAAAATAGCCAAAAAGCCAAAAAGCCAAAAAGCCTACTAAAATAGCCACTTCCCAAACGAGGCCTTAGAAAGTTGGAAAAAAGTTGCTTTTGGCTTTTTTTGATTAATATTTGTTTATAATGTCAAATCACAATAAAATGATCAAACTATTCCCATTTAATTTAAAATATTTACAACTTCACCCGTATAGCACATTTTGACTCATGACGGGTAGATTTGTAATTTCACAATTGGCTAAAAACCAACTTCCTAAATGAAAAAAAATTCAAAAAAACCAACTTTTAACTTTTGCTATAAAGCAAAAAAGGTGACTAAAAAATGTGAAAAATGCTTGGGAGCACTAAAAATGGAGCACTAGGGGGAGCACTAATGATATGGCAGTGGGCTCCGCCCACTTTCTATGCCTTGTTTTTTTTTTTTTTTACCATTCCCAATACATTAATATTATTAGTAGTGTATTTTTTAATGATCTAAATCATTGATGAAAAAATGTTCCCAAAAGAGGCTTGAGTGGTGTTGGCTGATTCCCAGAATTTTTTTTCATTTTTGTTTGGGGTGCCCTTTTTTTGGAAAGAAATGTTAAAAGCTTACCATGACACCAAAAGCGAGACCGGCGATAACAGAGTTTTCGACAGAAACAGCAGCGAGATCGATCTCGCTGACGAGACCAGCGAAAGTCTGGGTGAGAGCGCCGAGCGAGTACTGACATATGGCGGTCAAAATGGCCGGTCCAGCAAGATGCCAGAGCTTCTTGGACTCGACTCGGAACTGCTTTAAAAAGCTCAACGGTTTCTCTTCCTCCCCATGCTCCTGCCCGTTATTCAGCAGAAGTGGTGTCGTCACAGTCCCCATTATTCCTCACACTTCTTTGCTATCCCCCCTAATTGATTTCACTTCTTCTTCTTCTTCTATTATCTAAATTTATATCGAATTGGGTTTATTTGGGTTGTATTGGCGATCGGTGATTCTTCAGTATCAGGTCGGTATACAGAGATATGGCTGATCAAGGTCAAAAGTTTGAAAGGTTGTTAACCGTTTTTTGAGCGGCTTTGGACTGGTGATGACTGGTGAGTGAGTGAGTGATTCAAGAGTATGGTAGTGCTTAAAATAGTCTCAAGCTTTGTGATAGTCACGAGCCATTCATGGTTGGATTTTCTGTGAATCAGAATATGGTGTTTGCTATGACACCATATGGCTCCAAAAAAAAAAAAAAAAATTTGGTGTGTGTGACTCTAACTGATTTTTCTATTGTATAAAAACGTGTTTTTTTTGTTACGTTATGTAGAAACTACTCTTAATGGCTAGAGGGTACACAGCAAGCCATGACACTGTAGTAATGTTTTAAAAGTTGAATTGGTGAACGAATTAAAAAAGAATTAAGTGAATAGGTTATCGATTTAACTATCAAATTGAATCGAAATCAAATCACATTGTAAATTTTTCCACTGCAATGAATTATTTCTCCCAACCGACTAGGAGGACAAGCCCAATTCGAGAAGAATCTAGTCGTTAAATAAAGCAAAGGTAATTTTAATTTCAATAGAAACTGATTCATAAAACAATTAATTTTGAATAAATTACAAATACACTCCATGAGGTTTGATTAAAATACAAATCACCTTTTGTGATTTTAAAAATTACATTCCAAATCACCTAAGATTTTTAATTTCATAACATAACAAATTAGCCATTTTATTGATAAATCATAAAGTCAATTAACAGTTTTTAATGATATTAAAAATATATTTCAATTAGCAATTTAGATAATTTTATTATTGTATAGGAGAGCAATTACGAAATTCAAATTTTTAGTTAATTCTGTTAAATAATTTTTTTTGACAATGGGGTATTTGTAATTTTTCAAATCACAGGGGATAATTTATACTTTAAGCAAATCTCAAGGGGTGTATTTCTAATTTATCAATTAATTTTTTTGTACTAATGTTAAATCCTAAATTTATTTTTAAGTTTCAAATAAAACAAATAAAAAAAATATATATATATAAGTCCACTTTTTAAACTTATTTTTTAGACGTGTCAGGGAGATGATTGATTGATAATTAAAAAATATTTAATTATCAACTAATTATTTTCTTGACACATTATTAAATTTAAAAATTAATTTAATTTTTGAGACTGAATAACAATGCTCTAAAATAAATCATGAGGGTACTATTGGCCAGGTAGTTCTTCAAACACTAATCAGTGTGTTTGGTTTGAGTTTTTTGAAAATTGCGTTTTTTTATTTTCGTATTTTTTTTTGTTTTTAGTGAATATTTTTAAAATTTTAAACATTTTTTAAACTTTTTTAGATGCACCTTACTTAGATGTATCTAAAAAGTAAAAAATTTGTGAAAAAATATTTTAAAAAATTAATAAATACATAAAAATACAAAAAATATACTGAATTCTCATATTTTTTTTTTGTATTTTTGGTATTTAGTGAATTTTTAAAAGGTTTTTTTCACAATTTTTTTTTATTTTTAGGTATATTTATATTAGGTATGTCTAAAAAGTAAAAAAAATTACTTAAAATATTAAAAAAATTCAGTAAAAATAAAAAAATATGAAAAATAGGAAAGTAAATTTTCTGAAAAGTGTTTTTTGAAAATCCTAACCAAGCAAGCAGAATCTTACTTGAGATGGCGATTGATGTGATTTTAGAGTTCTCCATTTTTTTTAGGACGGAGTTTGCCCCCAGTTCAAGATTGGATTGGACGGTATCATTCTGTCCGTAAGAGCTTATCACGCGTCTCGTTTTGATAATTTGAACCGTTTAATGTGTAGAATTTGTCGAATATTATATGCTTGTAAAAAATCACGTTGATCGGATATCGATAGCTATCTCATCGGATCAGTTTTTTGTTAACTGTTAATTTGTTCACCGTCTTTTTTTTTTTATACAAAACTGATTTGATCACATAGCTATCGATATCCGATTAACATGATTTTTTACAGATATATAATACTCGATGAGTTTTATATATTAAATGGTTCAGATTATTAACACGAGATCTGTGATAAGTCTCCATGAGCCAAACATCACCGTCAAAATTGGACCGGAGGCAAGCCGCTTTTTTTTTTTTTTACATCATTGGAAAATTCCATAAAGGAAACAGAAAAGAGGAACAAAAATAACTTAGCAAATATTTGCCAATAAAGCCACTAAACCAGGCGGTGGGTGGTTGAGACACCCAATCTAAAGGAAGAGAATCCTTGGTATAAGTTTGGGCCACCCAATAGACTATCTAGATTCGCCTCGTTTGGAAATAGGTTTACTATTTGGTTAAAATATGAATAAAAAAAAATTAATATGTTTGTGATGACTTTTTGATTTTTTACGAAAAGATGTACAAAAAGTAGAGAGAAAAGAAAATCTTTGACTTTTTAGTATGGATTGTTGGCTTTTTGGTTAAACGGGTCGCTTCCCAAACGAGGCCTAAGTGACTATTTGGAAAGTTATTATTTTAGTAAGTTATTTTACTAGATTAAAAATTTTATATTTGAGAAGATGATTAATTTTTTTTAAAGTTAGATATGATATTTGTGAGAAAAAAAAAAATGATTATAAATTTAATGTGATATTTTGCCTTATTAACTATTTTAGCTTATTTTGTCTTTTTTGGATTTTAGTCTAAATTGGGTTAAAATTTCACTTCCCAAACTGCCCTATATGAGTAAGGTTAGGAATTACAAATGTTTTATTAATATTTTTACTAAATGTCTTAGATGTGTGTGAGACTCACATGAGATCTACATGGTGTGAGTCCTACACCCATTTTGAGACATTTAATAGAAATGTTGGTAAAATATTTAGGTCTCTAACATTTTGTTATATATATTTAAAAAGTATATAAAATTTGTTTAAAACATTAAAAAAAATTCACCAGTTTTTTTTTTTTTTTCAAAAATACTGTTTAAACTAAACAGGGTGATGTGTTATAAATGTTTCACAGAAAAGAGATGAGAGACCCACATCTCATCTCTTATATACAAATTTGTGTAAAGAAAATTTATACAAGCATATATTAACTGTTTTGGAAGTGAAGGCATTAACAAAAAAATTGTTCTTAATAGGTGGAGTTGGTAGCCTAGGGGTTATAAGTAGAGTGCTAATTTAGGGTTGGTTTGGGGTGTCCTAAAAAAGTACACTTCTTGTCTTTTTACGAAAAGATGTGCAGAAAAGTAGAGAGGTGATGTAATGAAAAAAAGATAAAAAGATGAATTATATAGGTTATACCAAACATAGCCTTATTGTCGTAGGCGAAATGACATAACAATGAACTAATATAACCCTTGCATGGTTGGATTTACATTAGTTGGACCAATCTAAAGTAATTAACATGAATTCCATTTTTGGATAACATTTTCAATTTTAAAATAGAGGAAGTGGTACTATGTTGAAATGAGGCAAGTGTGTTCCCTACTACCAATAAAATTTAGATAAGATGGTGAAATTTGATTCGGTAAATGATATCAAAATTAGATTGGAGTTGTGTTAGGGATCTCAAATAAATTATTAAATATTCTACCAAACTTCTCACATAGGTGTGGGATCTACACAAATCACATGTGTGTGAATCTCATACTTATATAAGAGGTTTGATAAAATATTTAGTAATTCATTTGGGGTCCATAGCATTTTCCAATTAGATTGTCATCGTTTTGGGTTTGAAAAACAGGAAAGATTATGATTGCTCTAAAAATATGCTAGCAGTATATGTTGGAGTTATATAGCACGCGTTATCTGAAATATAATATTTGCAAAACAAATTGATAAGATTTGAGTTGGGGGGAAAAAAAGAAATGAGCGGGAGGTAATAAGGCTTGTGGCATTACTGAAATATGGGGGTGAAGAAGAAGACAAATAAGAAAACTTGATTCCTTGAACTACTCAGATAACAATTGACCCATAGTTCTATCAAGACTTTTTTAATACACACAAGTTTCTTCCCATTTTGACTATAAAAACTATCTAATAACAGAGCATATCACAGATTCACATATAAGCCACAAAAGATCAAACCATTAACATTTCCCATTTGATTTAACAGAGAAAATCAATAATATATTTAACCGAAAACAGGGCATTTATAAATATATATATGGTTTAAGTGACATTATTCCTCAAGAATCAAGAGGAGGAATGCTTAGCAGAATCACCTTAACTAAATCCAAAACAAAACAAAACTAAACAAGCTAATCTCTTCAAGAATCAAATTCCTAATGTGACAAAAAACAAAAAAAATTGACAGGTAGGAAAGCAACATCGGCAGCAGCTAACTAATTACTCAGCTTGGCGTTGACAAGAAAGAATAGTAGTTGTATAATCACCATATATATATATATATATATTTTAAATCTTAAAAGCAATTTGTTCATCTTTTCCAATTAAAGAAAAAAGTTAGTTCTACAGACCAAGTTAGTAAAGGGTTTGAATTTATGTGAATATAGAAAATAGTGGGAAGGGTGGAAAGGTAGATCAGTATAACTAACAGAAAGAGTGTACTATTGTGTGTACTGACAGCTTTAATGACAAGTGGCAATACATATTTTTTAGCTGGTGGGCCATTCATGGTTGGACTGGAGTTCACAGTATATAGTGAACCTAAAATTTGAGAAAGAATTGTAATTTTAATTAACAGAGTATTCTTTTTTCAAGGGGACTGTGTAACACATGATGCCTAAAAATACATCACTATGTAAATGAATTTTCAACATTTATTTGCGTTGATCCCACAAAAATAGATGAGTCGTGACGTGTCTCTAATCTTATTTTAAATATATGGTACAAATTTATTTGTGGGAGAGCCGCAAAATAATTTTTGGAAAATTGCCAGTAAAAGTTTTAGGTGAGATTTTGATCCTACTAGACACAAATCATAGCTCCTTGATGTAGGATAACATGTGCATCGCATGTGATAGTTAGTGGAGGAAAAATTGTAGCCTATATTTAGAAAAGGATAATTACTTTGTAACGAACTTTTTGATATTGAATATTGATTGATTGGGATATTTCTCTCTCATTTTTGATTGGGCTCATCGTCATTTGGTAGCAGAGCAAAGATCTTGATCCTATTTTTTCAGATTTTGAGTAGTTCATCATCTAATTCTACACCAAGATACTCACGTATCTGATTGGAAGCTTTATTATTGTTGAGTTACGATCGATTGAACCTACTAATTTTTGAAGACCCATCAATTTCGCAGAACCCTGGATTTCAAAGTTTAAAATGTTCTTGATCATCACTTTCGCGAGTCGATAGCTGAAGGAAATCGACAATTTTGAAGCCCTAATTGAAGACCTCAGTGGGAATCGCCAGTTGCGAAGCCTATTCTATCAGTATCGATTATACCTTCGAAGCCTAGAATACAACAAGTTCAAGTTCGACATTTAGGGTTTCATAGTTCGAAGCTTTGGCCTATTTGAAGTCATGATTTGGATTGGTCGTTAGTTTCGCTCGACGCCACAGATCGAATCTCCATCTGGGCCTCTGGAATTCTTCACTGTTCATCCCTGTTCGAGCATTAATTTCGAGTCGACTTTACACATTTATGCGATTCATTGGTGACTTCTGTTCGAGGGGAAATTTTGGTCGAAGGGTTGGGCTTGTTCAGGAGGTTTGAATCAGGCATAGCTTGTTCTTGGGTCTTGCGACTTTAATTCTGGTAAAAGCTTGGTTGCTGAGTAATGTCGACTCTCATGTTACAGACGGTTGATCTGGGTTATTCAACTTGTGGTGTGACACCCCAATTGTTGAATTAATATTATAAAACTTAACTTGTATAAAATAAATTATGGTAATTCAAAACAAACGTAAAATATGTTATGGTAACTCAAGGTATAATATAACTCACCTCAAGATAAATTCCTATTTCTCTTGGCTATGCCTTTCCTCATTTCTCTCACCGTTCGTTTGCTTTCTTCTAAGTTTCCAATACATCTCTTATTTATAGGAGTTCCTGCTCAGTTTTTGCCGCTTAAATAATTTGTTTATTCAAATTAAGTTATGTTTAATGTTTTAGTTTAAATAACTATCCATGGTTAGTTTATGTCTCATATGCTCTTGGTATAATATCTCTCACTCTGTTATGTGCTTATAGCTATGACTCCTTTCGGGTGATGAAATATAAGGAAGGATTAGGACCTCGTGTAGTTGACCAGCACAGAACTTGTTCCCAGCATTTTTATTCTTATTTTTATTGTTTTTTATTTTCTTACCTTTTCTTCGTTTATTGTCAGTCACCGAATAGTAAAATAAAAACCGATGGGTGAATTTCTCTTTTTTTTTTTTTAATTTATATTTTAGTTAATGAAGTTAATTATTATTTTAATTATTTTCTTATTTATATTTCAGTTTTGCTGGTGCCACTTAATTTGTTCAATTAGAATTAGTAAGTTGTGATTCCAGCCCTAAGCATCTAGGGGTTGGGTCGTGACATGTGGGTAAGTGATTCTTGAAGTCTTTAATCCATTTGTGTTGAATTCCCTGTGTTATATCAATTATTGAATTCTTTAAATCTGTGTTGCATCAATCTATGTTCAATTCTTGTCTTCAACATTTTGGGTCTTGCCTCTATTGTGACATTATCTGTTCACTATGTTGAGATTTGTATATTGGTGCACTGTTTTATCAATATTCAACTGGGTGAGATTGCTATGTCTTTGCATATTCTTGGGAATTATTCAATGGCTCAAGGGTCGAGGTTGTAGGGGTGGTCGTGGTAGAGGTTATGCCCTAGATTTAGGTGATGATACCGAGGGTAATGAGGTTCCATATCTGAAAGATGAAATGGTTGAGATGAGACGACAAATTGCCATTTTAACCGAGACGGTGCAACGTCTCTTTCCTCTTTCTGCCAATGGCAGTGATGGTTCCGATGATACCGAAGATGGAACTCATCATTCTTTTAATAATATCTTTTGGGCTCCATGAAGGCGTCGAACGGGTGTGGGTAGCATGAAACAAAAATAGGAGAACAATATCAAAATTGAGTTTCTCGATTTTCATGGAAGCCTTAATCTCTACGAATTCATTGATTGGCTCAACACTATCAAGTGGATTTTTTTAATTATAGTGAGGTTTCTGTCACGACCCAAACCCGCCCCTATGGGTTTAGTACCGTAACCGGCCAGTAATCCGAGATTACCGAAGGCCTACTGAATAGTAATATAGTAAAACAGAGTACAGGGGCATGGCGGAAGCCAATACAGTAAATAAACTATGTCCAATGAGCTGTGACAGTCTGTATGCCAAAAAGATTTTTCATACATATAGACATTCAGTACAGAACAGTATGCACAATATTTACAATCATTCAGTACAGAGGCTTAATCCCTATTAAACAGTACAGTACAGTGCAAAATATTCAGTCTACACAGTAGTACATCACAGATACAGAGACAGGCGGGGAGATTAAAACACCCCTAAGCCATAGCTTGAACGGTACTGGAACCTCAAAGTGAGGCACAAAGGTTGGCTTGACAAAACTGGAGTTTACCTCGATGCTTCTAGCAACGGTCCGGTGCCTGTACACCTACATATATATATATGAGCAGTGAGCTAAAGCCCAGTGAATAACATAATGCGTAAAGGGGTTAAGAATAAATGTCCTTTCAGTATTGTAAACAGTCATTTTAGTCAGTTTGTCAGTCATTCAGTTTGTGGCTCATATTTCAGGTCATAACAGTCATTCAGTTAAAGCAGTGATATGTGGTACATCCATTGGCATAACAGTACAGTAAACGGTAGGTCTTAAAAGACTGGGTCTTAAAGACCAAACAGTAAATGATGGTCATAAGTGGCAGTACAGTAACAGTAACAGTAACAGTAACAGTACTATTTCAGAGAACATTACAGTACTTGTGGATTCAAGAGGTGTCTCGCATAGACTCTAGAGGTGGCTCACACCGTAGCACTTAGTTCCGTAGATTCTAGAGGTGGCTCACAGTGTAGCACTTAGTTTCCGTACAACACTTTGGTCCATATCAGAAATACAGAATGGCCATCATAACAGTAAACAGTAGTGGTCCCAAACTTGGGAACCGACAGAGATCTCTCTGTCACAGTAACAGTAAACAGAAGGTGTCAAGGATGCCACAGTACAGTTCAGAATATAAGACATATGTTCATTCAGTACACAGTATCAGCTCAGTGAACAGTTCAATTCCGTAAACAGTATCAGTTCAATAAACAATATCAATTCAGTAAACAGTTCAGTTCGGTAAACAGTTCAGTAACCAGTTCAATTCAGTAAGCAGTTTCGTAAACAGTTCAATTTAGTAACATTTCAGCTCAGTGAACGGTTCAGCAAACAGTTCAATAAAGCAGACAGCTCAATAAGGTAAACAATTCAATAAAGTAAACAGTTCAGAAGATAATCATTTTTGAACATATCTTTATACAATTGTTACTCACAGAGTTCTGGGCTACAGTAAGCTAGAGCGTCTCCTCGGTAAGCCAACCCTACACAGTTAACAGATTGAACACACACTAAGCTACACAGTTGGGAAAGATAATAACTTAATCCCTAATTTGCCTCGGTGTGGTTCTACATCTATATCCTCATTAAGATGTCTTAAACTAGGCCTAAGAATGCCTAGAATGGAATGAGGATGCAAGGATGCACTCAGAAAACAGTTTCAGAATATTCAGAAAAACGGTTCCCCGCTCGAGCGCAGGTTTCCCCGCTCGAGCGGACATGCAACAAAGGTCCCCGCTCGAGCGTCAACTCCCCTGCTCGAGCGTGTGACACAAGCCTCCGCTCGAGCGTACAATACCCCGCTCGAGCGGACTGTAAAACAGTGAGAGATGCTGGGAGCTCGATTTCCCCGCTCGAGCAGCACTTCCTCCGCTCGAGCGGACGACCAAAATCTGGAAAATCCAGATTCGAACTCTAAGTTCAAAACCAAGTTTCAAAGCATCAAAATCGATCCTCTTGGGCTGAATTTCTGGAATTTATAAAATCAAAGCCCAAGGGTAGTTCAATTAAACTCCTTTTCAAAACAATTTTCATAAACATGATGAACATGCAATATCCATGAATTCAATCAATTCAAAGCCTCAAATGTTAGCTCATCTGGGCTCATTTCTTCAAGAACAAGATGAAATCATGGTCTTTAACATGAATATGAACATGCATGCAAGATTCCCATGAAATCAAACCTCACAATGCAAGGATAAACACATGCATGCATGAAATGAGCTTCAATTCAACACCATTGGACTAATTCATGCCTTAGATCACTAAAGACCCATGCATCATGCAAGAATAAACTCAAATGCACAATAAAGAAGGTCAATGATCTACCTTAGGTCTTCAATTAAGAGTCTAGGAGTTCAATGTTGTTATCACTCTTCAATTCCTCCAAGATGCAAGCCAACTCTCATGTGAAATCAATCTTCTTGTTTTCTCTCTCTCTAAGTCGGTTTTGAGCTCTCAAAATGAGCTAAAGAAAGTCTTGTTGAATGCTTGATAAGGCTCAAAAATGTTATAATAAAAGGGCCCACTAGCATGGCAATTCCGTAAATAACGCAACTCTTTGATTTAGTTTATTTTAATCTAATTTAATCACACAAAATCGATTTTCAGATAAATATGCCATAAAATCACATAAATTATGATGATTACAGAACATCAATAAATTTTCGATTTGGCCGCCGATAAGGCCTTCAATTTGCAGTTTAATGCATAAGACAAGAACAGATAATTTGGCAGTCAAACAGATAGATTATGCATTTAAACAGTTACAGTCAATCAATTAGTCTTAGTTCTCAGTCAGTCGTTTCAGTATTTCAATCAATTCAACTATCAATCATAATCAGTCTCAGTTTAACAGTAATCAGCGCCTAATCAGTAATCAGTGGTGAGGGTTATTACAGTCTCCCCTCCTTATAAAGAGTTTGGTCCTCCAAACTCGAATTAACACATGACAACAGAGACGATGTTTAGCATAAAAGTAACTTTCACTCTATAACAGGAGCATAATCAGATTCATAAACAAGTTCATGGCCCAATATCAGTCTTAGCAATGCACAGAAACAAAATCAGAAATCACGTATAAGGATTGGGGCTCATATTAAAACAGAATCTTATGCACATTCAATTTTCAGTCAAGGACAGATTCGGATACATGTTCATTTCCATATTCTTGTCCAGGGCATACATAGATGCCACAATTCTTACTTAAGCATTCGGGGTGCACTCATTAGCACTACCAGAGCAGGTACAGAACAGATACAGTATAGAACAGATACAGTGCAGGACAGATACAGTACTTATCGGGGTTATAAATTTGCGCTGGTCTCAGTTTCATAAGTAATTTCCCCCGTTAAGTTACAGAGTTTCGATTCATCCTCTTCCGAGTTGTTCACCCAGTCTTAGTTCAATTTGGTTCTCAATTCGGTAATCCATCACAGTCAGTCTAGTTCCTTCGGGAGTTATTAGGAATATAAAGCGAATTGTACATTACTCCCATAGCAGTAGGCATAATTCTGAAGTAAGATTTCATTTACTATTCATCAGTTCCAGTTCTCACAGATTCAGTCATAGCACATGTCAGTATGACAGCAGTCATACAGATTACATATACTTCCAGACAGTCAGAGTTTATGATAAAAACCAGTCTATTGTCAACAGATCCCATCAGTCCTGAAGTACGGTAATCACCAAAACAGTCATTTCCCAGTCAAACAAGTTCATGGTCATAACAGTAATACCGGGTAAGTCATCACATGTCACATTCCCAGTTTTCCCACATTGTAAGCAATCTGATAATAGCTTTCTCATTAAGGTTTCCCCCAGGTCAATTCGATGAAAGTTCGACCAGGTCATGTCAGATGCAAGTTTTGTCAAATCATTACAAGTAAAAGTTCAAAGCACAAGCACCCAACAGAAATTCTATCAGTTACACAAAGGGTTTCATTAACCCACCGTTCTATCAGATTAGATCGGATAGCAGTTCCATTCCTATTATTTCCAGATGAGGCACATTAGTTCGGACTCCATTCGTTTAGGTACATAATCAGTAGTTTCACAATTTGTCAACCGACATCAGAGTCTTATAGCATTACAATTCATATCAAAGCAGTACATGTCATATACAACGTGTTCCTCCCAATAAGTTTACAGGCAGTGCACAGGCATGCAGTTATTCACATCGAGAGGTAAACATCACAGTCAATATATCAATTTCCAAATAATTCCTTCATATAAGCATATGGTATACAGTAATACATCACCCAAGGTTCTTGGTGACACATAACAGTGAGTTGCCCTACGAGGGTTCCAGATCGGTCATACAGTCACTAAAGCATAGGCTCGCAGGTTCAATCAAACAGTCATGTCAATTTCTCACAATCACAATTCACAGTCTAGAGTTCATCATTTGGGGTCTTTATTCAGTCATGCAGTTCCAGGGTCATAGTCCCAACGGTTAAATTATTCACAAATAACATAACAATCATTCCGAGCAAAGGTGAGCAGATATGTATATAAGTCTAAACAGTTTCCATAGCACAGGTAAATGTTAACATAAGGTTTTACAGTGTCGCACATATAGTCCGCATCAACGGTAAATTTCACAAGATTCATTATCCACAGTCCATTCCTCTCAGTCTTAACAATATTACAAGCATGGGAACATGTATACAGGTGTGAGTTCAAAATCAGTTTTTTTTTTTTTTTTTTTTTTTTTTCATGTAGGCATCCGTCCACAAATTCGTAAGCAGAAGTTCCTCTTTACAAACCAGTATGGGTTCCTAGTTTCAGCAGTCTCACACACACAAACAGTTCGTACAAGCAGTTTCATCTATTTTAGGTAATACCTACGTCAGTCTTTTCAGTTTTCCAAGCATTCTCCGGAACTAGGGTCTAGAGTTAGACTCATTCATGTTCAGTTGAGTTCGTGGCAAGATTTAGGCAAATGTCCTTCCTGACCACGTCTAAACAAGTTTCGGATAGGTGGCGGCAACGCCCCAGTGGTATTTCCCACATACAGGACAGATAAGTATATCATTGTTCACATTGCTTCTTTGACCTTCATTGGTCAAAGCTATTGCCCGAGATTTTCCGTTCACGGAGGTCATTTTCACTTTCTGTTACTTCTGTTTCATTCTTTCTAATTCAGTTGGTGATGTTGATTTGGATATTTCAATGCTGCTACGTTATCTCAGACATTATACTCTATCCAGGACATCTACACACTTTGACGGTTTCAAAACATCGATTCAGTCAAATACATTTAGGTCACGCCCACCCTCAGTTCTTTTCTAGTCAGTATCTATCATGTGGGGTGCCTATCAAACTAGCTAGGTAAATTTCACCTCACGTTTGACCACAGTCTTATCACCTTACTCAAGTTGTTCCAACTCGGGTGCTTTCCTATCTCGGATGCATTGCGGAAAGTATTTTTTTCAAAGAAAACTTCATATGTTTCCTCAATCTCTAAACCCAAGTCTCAGTTTTCAGTGGTTCAGTACCTCCCAGAAATTTTTGGGGTTTCGGTTTATTTGGGTTTTTTTTTTGTATCTGTGTCATCAGATCATAATCAGTTGATTCGAGCACGTATGTCGGCCTTTTTATCTCCTCAAATTTTCAGTTAAGACGTCAACCATTCCTTCTAGCCTGTTACCTCTAACATCAGAAGATTCGGCTTCGCCTTCGTTCCTCATCCTTTCCCTTGTTTCGCACAATAAGGTGATTATCAACATAGGAGAGGTTCTTACCGATTTCACGTTCTATCTCATATCAGACGTGTGTGTACTTTCATTTCAGCTCAGGTACGGTCACATGACCCTTCACTTTCGCACGTTCATTTTCTCATAGATTTCCACAGTCAGTAGTAACGTTAACATTACATGTTATTCCATTTAACTTCTTTAAGTATGCATATAGGCTTCGTTTCAGTTTACATAGGCAGGACAGTAATCATAAGCATAGACAGCTGCATAATTGAACATATTGATCACATTAGCATATAATTTTCATATCATAGCCACACACACTTTTCATGCTCATGCGATGCCCTAATTACGTTTTTAGGACATCCTATAGCTCATTTGGACACGTGCGTGCGGTATAACTCGTGGTTAAGTATCGCTCTGATACCACTCTGTCACGACCCAAACCTGCCCCTATGGGTTTAGTACCGTAACCGGCCAGTAATCCGAGATTACCGAAGGCCTACTGAACAGTAATACAGTAAAACAAAGTACAGGGGCATGGCGGAAACCAATACAGTAAATAAACTATGTCCAATGAGCTGTGACAGTCTGTATGCCAAAAAGATTTTTCATACATATAGACATTCAGTACAGAACAGTATGCACAATATTTACAATCATTCAGTACAGAGGCTTAATCCCTATTAAACAGTACAGTACAGTGCAAAATATTCAGTCTACACAGTAGTACATCACAGATACAGAGACAGGCGGGGAGATTAAAACACCCCTAAGCCATAGCTTGAACGGTACTGGAACCTCAAAGTGAGGCACAAAGGTTGGCTTGACAAAATTGGAGTTTACCTCGACGCTTCTAGCAACAGTCCGGTGCCTGTACACCTACATATATATATATGAGCAGTGAGCTAAAGCCCAGTGAATAACATAATGCGTAAAGGGGTTAAGAATAAATGTCCTTTCAGTATTGAAAATAGTCATTTCAGTCAGTTTGTCAGTCATTCAGTTTGTGGCTCATATTTCAGGTCATAACAGTCATTCAGTTAAAGTAGTGATATGTGGTACATCCATTGGCATAACAGTACAGTAAACGGTAGGTCTTAAAAGACTGGGTCTTAAAGACCAAACAGTAAATGATGGTCATCAGTGGCAGTACAGTAACAGTAACAGTACTATTTCAGAGAACAGTATAGTACTTGTGGATTCAAGAGGTGTCTCGCACAGACTCTAGAGGTGGCTCACACCGTAGCACTTAGTTCCGTAGATTCTAGAGGTGGCTCACAGTTTAGCACTTAGTTTCCGTACAGCACTTTGGTCCATATCAGAAATACAGAATGGCCATCATAACAGTAAACAGTAGTGGTCCCAAACTTGGGAACCGACAGAGATCTCTCTGTCACAGTAACAGTAAACAGAAGGTGCCAAGGATGCCACAGTACAGTTCAGAATATAAGACATATGTTCATTCAGTACATAGTATCAGCTCAGTGAACAGTTCAATTCCGTAAACAGTATCAATTCAGTAAACAGTATCAATTCAGTAAACAGTTCAGTAACCAGTTCAATTCAGTAAGCAGTTTCGTAAACAGTTCAATTTAGTAAACATTTCAGCTCAGTGAACGGTTCAGCAAACAGTTCAATAAAGTAGACAGCTCAATAAGGTAAACAATTCAATAAAGTAAACAGTTCAGAAGATAATCATTTTTGAACATATCTTTACACAATTGTTACTCACAGAGTTCTGGGCTACAGTAAGCTAGAGCGTCTCCTCGGTAAGCCAACCCTACACAGTTAACAGATTGAACACACACTAAGCTACACAGTTGGGAAAGATAATAACTTAATCCCTAATTTGCCTCGGTGTGGTTCTACATCTATATCCTCATTAAGATGTCTTAAACTAGGCCTAAGAATGCCTAGAATGAAATGAGGATGCAAGGATGCACTCAGAAAACAGTTTCAGAATATTCAGAAAAACGGTTCCCCGCTCGAGCGCAGGTTTCCCCGCTCGAGCGGACATGCAACAAAGGTCCCCGCTCGAGCGTCAACTCCCCTGCTCGAGCGTGTGACACAAGCCTCCGCTCGAGCGTACAATACCCCGCTCGAGCGGACTGTAAAACAGTGAGAGATGCTGGGAGCTCGATTTCCCCGCTCGAGTGGCACTTCCTCCGCTCGAGCGGATGACCAAAATCTGGAAAATCCAGATTCGAACTCTAAGTTCAAAACCAAGTTTCAAAGCATCAAAATCGATCCTCTTGGGCTGAATTTCTGGAAAACTCTTGTAAACTCATAATATTACATGATTCCAAGCTCAATTTATAAAATCAAAGCCCAAGGGTAGTTCAATTAAACTCCTTTTCAAAACAATTTTCATAAACATGATGAACATGCAATATCCATGAATTCAATCAATTCAAAGCCTCAAATGTTAGCTCATCTGAGCTCATTTCTTCAAGAACAAGATGAAATCATGGTCTTTAACATGAATATGAACATGCATGCAAGATTCCCATGAAATCAAACCTCACAATGCAAGGATAAACACATGCATGCATGAAATGAGCTTCAATTCAACACCATTGGACTAATTCATGCCTTAGATCACTAAAGACCCATGCATCATGCAAGAATAAACTCAAATGCACAATAAAGAAGGTCAATGATCTACCTTAGGTCTTCAATTAAGAGTCTAGGAGTTCAATGTTGTTATCACTCTTCAATTCCTCCAAGATGCAAGCCAACTCTCATGTGAAATCAATCTTCTTGTTTTCTCTCTCTCTAAGTCGGTTTTGAGCTCTCAAAATGAGCTAAAGAAAGTCTTGTTGAATGCTTGATAAGGCTAAAAAATGTTATAATAAAAGGGCCCACTAGCATGGCAATTCCGTAAATAACGCAACTCTTTGATTTAGTTTATTTTAATCTAATTTAATCACACAAAATCGATTTTCAGATAAATATGCCATAAAATCACATAAATTATGATGATTACAGAACATCAATAAATTTTCGATTTGGCCGCCGATAAGGCCTTCAATTTGCAGTTTAATGCATAAGACAAGAACAGATAATTTGGCAGTCAAACAGATAGATTATGCATTTAAACAGTTACAGTCAATCAATTAGTCTCAGTTCTCAGTCAGTCGTTTCAGTATTTCAATCAATTCAATTATCAATCATAATCAGTCTCAGTTTAACAGTAATCAGCGCCTAATCAGTAATCAGTGGTGAGGGTTATTACAGTTTCCGATGAGAAAAAGTCAAGCTTTGTAACGCCCTCAAAATAATACATAAAACCCATCATTTTAGACATGCAATGATATAAGAGAAATCAACCCCTTTCTATTCATTAGAGTAGTTTTTACAACAATATCACATGTTAACAACAAAAGCAAATGCCCTACGGGCTTACAGCTTTCCAAGTCAACACTTGGTTACAAAAAGAAGAGTACTAACTCTATACAAAATAAGCGCTTGGCTTGATATACATGTAATACAAATAAAATAATCAAAAAGAGTCTTCAACTCCCATAACCATCCAAGCTATGTCCTTGGAGGTGGCATGCTGCCTGTACTTGAAAATGATGCCCCATATAGGGTGAGCCAACGCCCAGTAGAGATATGCTAAACATAATATGAGCAGTAACTAAGACATTAGCAATTGATAAATGTTTGACTCACATAAACCAATTCATATGCCACTTTCATTACATGACCGCAGTGTCCATGTTTCATTTCATTTTCCATTTCTTATCAAATTCACAACTCACAACAACGGCTCAGAACCTGGCCAACAATTTACATGAGATAGAGACTCATATTAAACATTTCCCATTTCACAATAGATAAGCATACAAGCTGTATCCACACTTCAACAGATAAGCATATGAGCCATATCAACACTTCCTTAGATAAGCACATGAGCTATATCAACACATTAACTGATAAGCATATGAGCTGTATTAACGGAGTCCATCCCCTATCTCCTCCCAAACAATATCCGGTTTAGAAGTCCATCCCCTATCTTCCCCTAAACCGAGGAGTACATCCCCTATCTCCTCTCACACACACAACATATATACACATAGGTCATATACATAATCAATCAATACATACAGTCAATGTATTCTGTCAACCGTCATACTCTATGGCACATCCAATTAATTAGTTTTAGTTTGCTTAATCATCATGCATTGTCTACAACAATCATAGCTACCCTCCACCAGTAGTCCAAAGCAATTATTTCTAAATAGATAATAAAAGCACCAACAGATAAAATATCCATATTTCCAAAACTGAGCGATGAATAAATCCAACTTCACTAATCCATCTTATAATGAGCCAATTTCATTCTATTCAACTCAATTCCATATTTTCTCAACAAATGTCATTAATTACATTAGTGACTCAAATATACCCAAACATGGCATGATTCCCCTTATCCTCAATATTGACTCCAAGAATCCATATATTACCAACAACATCAACATACTCATTTCGAAACCCAAATACATATTTATGGTCCAAAATAAACAAAACCCTCTTTTCAAAGTTATGCATTTGAAACCCTAGTTTCCAAAATCCAAAACCATTTATACAAAATACTCCATATCTAGGTCAAAACCCATAAGAGTGAGTAGGAATCCCTACCTCAAGAGATGAATACCGACGAAGAGGATGAAGAAAACGAAGATGCTCCAAATCCCAAAATTCTCGGATCAAAATGTAGCCCTCAACGATCAACACACTTTTTACAAAGGCCAAAGGGTGAGAGATTACTCTAACTAGATCAATATCTAGAGAGAAGTGGAGGTTTTAGTGAGAGAAGCTCTCCAATGGCTGTTTTCGAAAAGTAAGAGAGAGAATGGAAAGTAGAAAGTGATTTAAAATAGCCTAGCTGACAACAGATATACGACTCTCCCGTTCGAGCGTAGAACATGACGCTCGAGCCTCAAGAACAAAAAAACTGGGTCCGCTCGAGTGCAAGAATTCCCGCTCGAGCGCCAAGACACAAGAATAAAGTACATCCACTCGAGCGCGAAAATCAGTCCGCTCGAGCGTAGATTACCCCTTCCTAGAACTTTCACAGGCAAAGTACTACCCGCTCGAGCGCGACCGCTTGAGCGTAAAGAAACCCGCTCGATCGTGAAAAACACACTTGCAGAAGTTTTGTAGAGACACGAAATACTGGGAGTGTGTAAACCCAGCTCAAGCGCAAGAAGGCCCGCTCGAGCGGATAACCAAAAACCAAACTCCGCTCGAGCGCAGAATGACCCGCTCGAGCATAACACCAAAAACTTGGGCAACAACACTTGAGACCAAAACTCAACCTACCTGTTCGAAACATGCCCAACACATCCTAAAACTCAAACATGTGGAATTAAAGGATGACAACAAGGTATACAACCACCAACACCACGGAACCAAAGTTCGGAATACAATAAGTACAGAAAGGGAAAACCGGAATCGCTATAACCTTCCCCCCTTAAAGAATTTCGTCCCCGAAATTAAATACAAGTTTTCAAAAACAAGTTTTCTCCATTCCCAACAATATTATAACATAATATTAAACATCCCGACCCATTACCGGTCAATCTCATCTCTTCTCAAGAGGTAATTTACATTGTATATAACAACCTGCATTATCAACATGCATTCCTTCGAAATTTACCAATTTCAACACATTCTCCACAATTCTATAACATTTGTAACATTAATATCATGCTTGCATTTCCACAAAATATTTAACATACACAGTGTTAAAACAAACTTCCATTTTAAGGCAAGTTCTACAACATTTCCATAAACTAAAACATTACCATGTTTTACAACTTAAGACATATACAATGCTCTTAAGGTTCAGTAATATTACAAAATCTCAATACATGATTACACATCAACAAACAAGTCCGGATATTTCTCGCGGACCTCCAACTCACGTTCCCAAGTGGCTTCCTCCACTCCGTGATGTCTCCACAAAACTTTCACCAAGGGAATGGTCTTGCTTCGCAAGACTTGATCCCGCCTATCCAAGACCCGAACCGGTCTCTCCTCATACGAGGCATCCTCATTTACCTCTAAGTCCGTCCAATCCAACACGTGCGATGGATCCGGCTTGTACTTCCAAAGCATACTAACATGAAATACGTCATGCACTTCGGATAACTGCGGTGGCAAGGCCAAACGATAAGCAACTTCCCCAATCCTCTCAAGGATCTCAAAGGGATCGATAAACTGAGGGGATAACTTCCCACTCTTCCCAAACCTCATCAAATCGCGCCTCGGTGATATTTTCAAGAAAACATGATCACCCGATTCAAATGCCAAAGGCCTCTTCCTACGGTCGGCATAACTCTTTTGGCAGCTCTGGGCTGTAACAAGCCTCCTACGGATAAGCTCAACTTTTTCCGTCGTCTCCCTAACCAATTCCGAGCCCAACAAAGGTGCATTACCCACCTCGGCCCAACACACTGGAGACCTACAAGGTCGGCCATACAAGGCCTCAAACGGTGCCATATTGATACTAGTCTGAAAGCTGTTGTTGTAGGCAAACTCCACCAAGGGCAAGTGCCTCTCCCACGTCCCACTAAAATCAAGAACACAACCTCGAAGCATATCCTCAAGGATCTGAATAGTACGCTCGGACTGCCCGTCGGTCTGAGGATGATAAGCCGTACTAAAGGTCAACTTAGTGCCTAAGGCACTCTGCAAACTCTGCCACAATCTAGCAGTAAAACGAGGGTCTCTATCTGAGACGATCGTTACTGGGACCCCGTGCAACCTCACTATGTCCTGAATATACAAATTGGCAAGATGATCTACCGAATCTCTCACGCGCATAGGGATAAAGTGCGCCGACTTAGTCAACCGGTCTACAACCACCCAAATAGCATCACTACCCTGCTGAGTCCTCGGAAAACCTACAACGAAGTCTATAGTGACATGCTCTCACTTCCACTAGGCAATAGGCAAGGGTTGCAACAATCCCGCTGGCCTCTGATGCTCGGCCTTCACTTGCTGACAAGTAAGGCACTTAGACACAAACACAGCCACGTCCTTCTTTATACCCCGCCACCAAAACTGGCGACCCAAATCCCGATACATCTTAGTGCCTCCCGGATGCACCGCAAGGCGTGAATGGTGAAACTCTCCGAGTACCTCCTCTCGACAAGACTCCGGTACAAACAAACGGTCTCGGTATCTCACACTCTGGTCGGGATACACAGACAAACCCTTCTCAACCTTCCCACCGGAGATTTTCTCCCGGAGGGATTCTACCTCAAGGTCACCACCCTGTGCCTCTAACACTTGACTCACTAGTGTAGGCTGCGCAACAACAGAAAATAAGGCCGCAGTCTCAACAGATTCGCCCAAAAGCAAATCGAACTCGCCAAGTGCCCCCAACATCTCCCATTCCCGGATGGCTATACAAGCTACATCACTAATGGATTTTCTGCTAAGGGCATCGGCCACAACATTGGCCCTTCTCGGGTGATAGTGCAACTCAAAATTGTAGTCCTCAATGAACTCCATCCACCTTCTCTGCCTCAAATTCAAGTCCCTCTGTGTAAACAGGTACTTCAAACTCTTATGGTCCGAGAATACCTCGAACCTTTCACCATAAAGGTAGTGCTTCCAAATCTTCAAGGCAAAAATCACGGCTGCTAGTTCTAGGTCATGTGTAGGGTAATTCTTTTCGTGTATTTTCAACTGACGTGAGCCATAAGCTACCACTTTTCCCTCTTGCATCAACACACAACCCAAACCCTCTTGTGAAACTTCACAATAAATGGCATAACTTAAGCCTCTCTTCGGAATAATCAAGACCGGAGCGGTAGACAATCTAACCTTCAACTCCTGGAACGACTTTTCACAAGTCTCACTCCATACAAACTTGACCCCTTTCCGCGTCAATCTAGTCAAAGGCGAAGCTAGCTTGGAGATATCCTTCACAAACCGGCGGTAATACCCCGCTAATCCCAGAAAAATGCGGATCTCAAAAACGCTCTTAGGCTGTGCCCAATCTTGCACTGCCTCAATCTTGGATGTGTCAACAGACACCCCTTCCCCAGATACCACATGGCCTAAGAACTTGACTTCTCCTAGCCAGAACTCGTATTTCACAAACTTGGCATACAGCCAATGGGTTCTAAGCAACTCAAGCACCACTATCAAGTGTTCCTCGTGCTCCTTCTCAGAAGGTGAATAAGAATGTCGTCCATGAAAACAACTACGAAACGATCCAAGAATTCCCGGAAGATTCGGTTCATCAAGTCCATAAAGACTGAAGGTGCGTTGGTGAGCCCAAATGGCATCACCAGAAACTCATAATGGCCATACCGCGTACAGAATGCCGTCTTTGGAATATCCTCCTCCCTGACCCTCAACTGGTGGTAACCCGATCTCAAGTCTATCTTAGAGAAGCAACGGGAACCCTTCAACTGGTCAAACAGGTCATCTATACGGGGCATAGGGTACTTATTCCTGACCGTAGCCCGATTCAACTTCTGATAATCGATACACAATCTCAAGGCACCATCTTTCTTCTTAGCAAAGAGGGCCGGTGCTCCCCACGGCAAAACACTAGGGCGAATGAAGCCCTTATCTAGCAATTCCTGGAGCTGAATCTTCAACTCACTCAACTCGGCTAGGGCAAAACGATAAGGTGCCATAGAAATCGGCACCGTGCCGGGTACTAAATCAATAGAGAACTTTATCTCACGGTGAGGTGGCAAACTGATAAGGTCCTCGGGAAAGACGTCCGAGTACTCACAAACCACTCTCGGCAATACAGTCTAGGTCTCATCACACTCACTACTCAAAAGGCTAGCAAGAAGACCACTAAGCTCACTCCGCCCTCGCGGATCATACACCGGTGACAACACACTACCAACCCGATCCCTCAGAAAATGGAAACACTCCCCGCTCAGGGTATATACTGTGACCCTCTGGCGGTAGCAATCAATGACAGCCCGGTATGACGATAGCCAGTCCATACCCAAAATAACATCAAATCCCGACATGGGCATAACTACAAAAGGAAAAGGAAACGGAAGCCGACAATCGACGACTTCTATATCACAACCCCTACATCCTTGTTTCAAAATCAATTCACCCCCAACAGGTGATACAACACATATAGGGGATGCTAATTGTGCCAACTCCAACCTTAAAACAGATGCAAATGCAGCAGATACAAAGGAATGAGACGCACCCGTATCAATCAATACACTAGCAACCGAGTTGTAAAATAGAAAGGTATCTCTCACGATAGATGGAGCCGGTACTAGGTCCTGCGCGGTAACAGTATACACGCGCCCTGTAGGCCCCTGATCCACCTGCTCACCTCTAGGAGCAAAAGACTGCTGCACAGACTGGGATGACGAAGCTCCAGGATTGGCCCTCGAGGCCTGCACAGACTGAGCTGGCTGATAACTCTGCATCTGCCTAGAACCAGACGCTCCCGAAGTGGCACTCAACTGTGGGCAATACCTCTTCAGGTGCCCAGGCTGACCACACTGATAGCAAGACAAAGGCTGGCCCCTGCCCTGACTCTGGCCCTGAGGTCGAGCCGAAGAAGAATCAGCTCGCTGACCCCCTCCCTTCTGCGGGCAAATCGAAGACTTGTGACCCAGCTGGCCACACTTGAAATAGGTGATATCTCCCTGATTGCCTCTTCCCGAGCCTGTACTCGGCACTGGAAAGGTCGATCTAGCAACACCACCCTGAGACTGCAGAGGGTTAGAACCCCTCTGTCTCCTGCCATCACCCTGGCCATCCTGGCTCCTCTTGGAGCCTCTCTGCCCTCCCTCCTCCTCCTGCATCATAATCTCCATATGGGCTGCAGCATCAACCAAACGCCTAAAATCCCGGGTCATCGAACCCCCAACTCTCATCTTGAGTCCACGCCTCATCTTCTTCTCAAACTCGAGGCAACGACGTTCCTCGGACGCCACAAGTTCAGGTGCAAACCTGGACAAGCTAGTAGAAGCAGCCTCAAACTCGGCCACTGACAAACCCATCTGCTTAAGCTATCAAAACTGGTCTCTCAGCTTCTCTCTGACAGCTGGAGATAAGTACTTCTCCTAGAAAGCATTCACAAAAGCCTCCTACGTGCCACCAATACGGCCCCTCATAAACTTCCACCATTGACCCGCATCCCCCTTAAGCTGGAAAGATGCCAAGGTCATCTTCAACGCTCCGTCCTCGATGCCAAGCATCTCAAACGTCTTTGTTATCTATTCCAACCACTCATCCGCCTTAAGTGGCTCTTTTGGATCCCCAATAAACTCATCCGGATTAGACCGGAAGAACTCCCTCTTCAAGAAGGAAGGCCCCGCATCAACAACCTGGGCCTGCACTGGATTCTCAGCTCTGAGAATTCCCATAGACTCCCTCAAAGCATCGGCTATCCCACGGGCTAAGGCGCCCATAGCTTCCTGACCTGCTGGCGCGGTCAAATTGGCTTGGCCAACTCCCTCTTACATCGTCGGAATCTCATCCGGTATAGGCACTTCTTACCTCCTAGGCCTACCACACCTACCACCTTGTCCTCGTCCTGACATCCTAATAAAGGTAACGAAGAACGTTAGCACATTCACAAATGTGCCGAAGCTAAACACTCGCGTCCTAATACATGGACAACTGTAATTCACTCCATGTAAGCACATAAACACATAAGCACTTACGAATTTCATTTCCGGATAATGATAGTCCCGGGGCGTTACTAGAGTTTCGGTTAGAAACAGCACTGATCAAGTGCTTTTCCAACAAGACTCACAGAAACCCAAGGATCCAATCAACATCCTAGAAACTAAATCCCATACCCAAGTAGTCACATAAGCATGTTATCACATAAGCACATAACATTACACATAAGTCTCTAACAAGCGAGACAAACCCATTGTGATACTAATCACTTCCCACGTACCCAAAGTATTCAAACCCGGTACGCTCTGATACCAAGTTGTAACGCCCTCAAAATAATACATAAAACCCATCATTTTAGATATGCAATGATATAAGAGAAATCAACCCCTTTCTATTCATTAGAGTAGTTCTTACAACAATATTACATGTTAACAACAAAAGCAAATGCCCTACGGGCTTACAGCTTTCCAAGTCAACACTTGGTTACAAAAAGAAGAGTACTAACTCTATACAAAATAAGCCCTTGGCTTGATATACATGTAATATAAATAAAATAATCAAAAAGAGTCTTCAACTCCCATAACCATCTAAGCTATGTCCTTGGAGGTAGTATGCTGCCTGTACCTGAAAATGATGCCCCATATAGGGTGAGCCAACGCCCAGTAGAGATATGCTAAACACAATATGAGCAGTAACTAAGATATTAGCAATTGATAAATGTTTGACTCACATAAACCAATTCATATGCCACTTTCATTACATGACCGCAGTGTCCATGTTTCATTTCATTTTCCATTTCTTATCAAATTCACAACTCACAACAACGGCTCAGAACTTAGCCAACAATTTACATGAGATAGAGACTCATATTAAACATTTCCCATTTCACAATAGATAAGCATACAAGCTGTATCCACACTTCAACAGATAAGCATATGAGCCATATCAACACTTCCTTAGATAAGCACATGAGCTATATCAACACATTAACTGATAAGCATATGAGCTGTATCAACGGAGTCCATCCCCTATCTCCTCCCAAACAATATCCGGTTTAGAAGTCCATCCCCTATCTTCCCCTAAACCGAGGAGTACATCCCCTATCTCCTCCCACACACATAATGTATATACACATAGGTCATATACATAATCAATCAATACATACAGTTAATGTATTTTGTCAACCATCATACTCTATGGCACATTCAATTAATTAGTTTTAGTTTGCCTAATCATCATGCATTGTCTACAACAATCATAGCTACCCTCCACTGGTAGTCCAAAGCAATTATTTCTAAACAGATAATAAAAGCACCAATAGATAAAATATTCATATTTCCAAAACTGAGCGATTAATAAATCCAACTTCACTAATCCATCTCATAATGAGCCAATTTCATTCTATTCAACTCAATTCCATATTTTCTCAACAAATGTCATTAATTACATTAGTGACCCAAATATACCCAAACATGGCATAATTCCCCTTATTCTCAATATTGACTCAAAGAATCCATATATTACCAACAACGTCAACATACTCATTTCGAAACCCAAATACATATTTATGGTCCAAAATAAACAAAACCCTCTTTTCAAAGTTATGCATTTGAAACCCTAGTTTCCAAAACCCAAAACCATTTATACAAAATACTCCATATCTAGGTCAAAACCCATAAGAGTGAGTAGGAATCCCTACCTCAAGAGATGAATACCAACGAAGAGAATGAAGAAAACAAAGATGCTCCAAATCCCAAAATTCTCGGATCAAAATGTAGCCCTCAACGATCAACACACTTTTTACAAAGGCCAAAGGGTGAGAGATTACTCTAACTAGATCAATACCTAGAGAGAAGTGGAGGTTTTAGTGAGAGAAGCTCTCCAATGGCTGTTTTCAAAAAATAAGAGAGAGAATGGAAAGTAGAAAGTGATTTAAAATAGCCTAGCTGACAACAGATATACGACTCTCCCGCTCGAGCGTAGAACAGGACGCTCGAGCGTCAAGAACAAAAAAACTGGGTCCGCTCGAGCGCAAGAATTCCCGCTCGAGCGCCAAGACACAAGAATAAAGTACATCTGCTCGAGCGCGAAAACCAGTCCGCTCGAGCGTAGATAACCCCTTCCCAGAACTTTCACAGGCAAAGTACTACCAGCTCGAGCGCGACAGCTCGAGCGTAAAGAAACCCGCTCGAGCGTGAAAAACACACTTGCAGAAGTTTTGCAGGGGCACGAAATACTGGGAGTGTGTAAACCCCGCTCGAGCGCAAGAAGGGCCGTTCGAGCGGACAACCAAAACCCAAACTCCGCTCGAGCGTAGAATGACCCACTCGAGCATAACACCAAAAACCTGGGCAACAACACTTGAGACCAAAACTCAACCTACCTGTTTGAAACATGCCCAACACATCCTAAAACTCAAACATGCGGAATTAAAGGATGACAACAAGGTATACAACCACCAACACCACGGAACCAAAATCTGGAATACAATAAGTACAGAAAGGGAAAACCGGAATCGCTATAAGCTTATTGCTATTCGATTAATAGGAAGAGCTTCCTCTTGGTGGGAACAACTTCAACTTAATTGTCGGCGATGTGGCAAAGAGAAAATTCGTGATTGAGAGAAGATGAAGAAGAAGTTGAAGGGTCATTTCTTGCCATTCAACTACCTTCAAAGTGTTTACCAAGTAGTTCATGTTCTCAAGCAAGTGAGAAGTGTGGGTGAGTACACGGAGTCTTTCTATCAACTCATTGCTCGAGTTGATTTAAATGAGAGTGAAGAGCAATTGGTGGCTCGTTATGTGTGCGGTTTGAAGCCTTCGATCCAAGATGTTCTTGCCTTGCATATATTGTGTAATGTTTCTGAAGCCTATAATCGAGCCTTAGCCGTGGAAAAGCAACAAAGCTGTTGTGTCTTTCAAATGGGGCAATACTTCCAATGAGGGTTTCGAGGTGGTGCTAGGCCAAGTACTTCTCCTTCTAGCTTTGCCAAAGCTAGTCCTCCTTCCAAGTTTATGGATAAGGGTGTTTCTTTCTCTCCAGCTCCTTGTTCTAATGGTGCTTCGAGAAACCAAAATCCACCTAAAGGTGGAACTTTCAAGTGCTTCAAATGTGGAGAACCAGGCCATAGATCTTTCGATTGCCGCAAGAATATGGGTACTAATCAGAACAAGGCACTTTTTATTGAAGAAGTTGAGGAACATGGTGACTATGAGAGTGCTATAATTTATGACACTTTGGACAATATTGAATTTGGTAGAGATAATGATGAAGAAGAGGGTCTTGCTCTTATGTTGAAGAAGACACTTCTATCACCGAAACTAGAGAGCCAAGAAGATTGGTTGTGTACCAATCTCTTCTTTACCACTTGCAATATTGGTGGACGTGTTTGTAACATGATCATTGATAGTGGAAATTATGAGATCGTGGTTTCTCAATAGGTGGTGGCTAAACTTAATCTTCCGGTGGAGGACTATTGTCACGACCCAAACCCGCCCCTATGGGTTTAGCACCGTAACCGGCCAGTAATCCGTGATTACCGAAGGCCTGCTTAACAGTAATAACAGTAATACAGAATACAGGGGCTGGCGGAAGCCAAAATAGTATAAAGTAAATGTCCAATGAGCTGTGACAGTCTGTATGCAAAAGTCTTTTCAATACACATTCACATTCGTAAGCAAAACATATTTACAGTACGTCATATACACATCATCCAAATTAGGGACCTAGTCCCTAAATAAACAGTACAGTATAAGTTTCATACAGTCTACACAAAACAGAGACAAAAAAAAAGGGATTCCAAACACTCCAAAGACAGCCTTCGTTCGCTCAGGCTTGGAACCCCGCAGTGAGGCACTGTGGTCGGCTTGACAAAAAAAAGAGTTTAACCCAACGCTCCTAGCTCCGGTCCAGTGCCTGGACACCTACATATTAAATATAAACAGTGAGCTAAAGCCCAGTGAATAACATATGTGTAAAGGGGTTAAGGATGAATGTCCCTTCAGTATTTTAAACAGTCATTTGCCTTGGTAAATGAGTTATACAATCAGTGGCTTGTATTTCCTGCCATATCAGTTGTTTAGAAACCATAGTGATCATACGTGGCACATCCGTTAGCAGAACAGTACAGTAGGTCTTAATAGGTCGAACAGTCAGATAATGGCCATCAAAACAGTAGACAGTGGGAGTTCCGGACATTGGAACTGGCAGAGATCTCTGTGACAATAGCAGTAGTAGTAACAGTGACAGTACAATAGCAAATACAGTATAGCACAGCAACAATAGCGGTATCAGTACAGTAACAGTACAGTAGCAGTACGGTAACAGTACAGTAGCAGTAACGGTGGTAGTACAGTAACAGTACAGTGGCAGTAACAGTGCAGTACGGTACATAGCAGTAGTAGTAGCAATAACAGTACAATACAGAGTAGTGGTAGCAACAGTACAGGACAGTACAGAGTAGTGGTAGTAGCAGTATAGTAACAGTACAGAGCAGTAGCGGAAACAGTATAGTAACAGTACAGAGCAGTAGCGGAAACAGTATAGTAACAATACAGAGCAGTCGCAGTAACAGTATAGTAACAGTACAGAGCAGTAGCAGTAACAGTATAATAACAGTACAGAGCAGTAGCGGAAACAGTATAGTAATAGTACAGAGCAGTATGGTTGATCATTTAGAGAATAACTATAATTGAACATGTCTTTACAACATTGTTACTCACAGAGTTCTGGGCTATAAGCAGCTAGAGTGCGTCTCCGAGTGCCAACCCTAAACAGTTACAGAACGAACACACACTAAGTTACACATTCGGGAACAAAGACTTAGTCCCTACTTAGACTCGGTGTGGTTCTACCTCAATATCTTCATTAAGATGTCTTAAACTAGGCCTAAGAATGCCTAGGATGGGATGAGGATGCAAGGATTTACTTTAAAAACACTTTTCAAAATTTTCAGAAAACAGGGGTCTCGCTCGAGCGTGACTATCTCCGCTCGAGCGGACATGCTGACAAAGGTCTCCACTCGAGCGTGTATTCCTCCGCTCGAGCGGACTGTACACTACAGTAAAAGTACTGGATGTGTGAAATTCATGCTCGACGGGCGCTCGATACCCGCTCGAGCGTGAGACACAAGGCCCCGCTCGAGCGTCCTTCTCTCCGCTCGAGTGGACTGTAAAACAAAAGAAGGTGCTGGATGCACGAATTTCACGCTCGAGCGCCAGTCACTCCGCTCGAGCGTGAGTTCAAAATCTGGAATTTCCAGATTTGAACCTCAAGCTCAAACCAACTTGTAAAGCATAAATTTCGATCCTCTTGGGCTAATTTTCTGGAAAATACTCTAAAACCCATAATATTACATGTTTCAAAGATCAATTTGAGAAATCAAAGCCCAAAGGTAGTCCAATCAAACCCAATTTCAAACAACATTTAATGAACATGACTTCAATGCAACATGCATGAAGTTACTCAACTTAAAGCTTCAATACTTGCTCTAAAGAGCCAATTCTTTCAAAACAAGATGAAATCATGGTCTATAACAATAATATGAACATGCATGTGGGAGTTTTCATGAAAACAACCTCCAAACTTAGCAATGTAAACATGCATGCATGATTTGAGCTACAATTCAACATGCTAGGACCAAATCTAAACTTGGATCACTAAGGACACAAGAACCATGCAATAATCAATTCAAATACAAGTTTAAGAAGGTGGATTTTCTACCTTAGACCTTGAATTCAAGATGTAGAAGCTCAATTAAGTAACACCTCTCCAAATCTTTCAATTCTCTTAAGTTTTCCAAGCCAATTGAAGATGAAATCAAGCTTTCTCCTACTCTCTCTCTCTCAGTCGGTCAAGGCTTAGAAAATGGTTGAGGAAATGTGTTGTAATGCATATGAATGAGTCTCAAAAGTGTTAAGCTAGTGGCCCACTAGTGGTGGCAAAATGGTGAATAAACCAACTCATGCAATTTATATCATTTAATCTAATTTAATCATACCAAATCAATTTTCAATTAAATATACCATAAAATCACATTAATTCTAAATAGCATAAAATATCAATCGATTTCGGATTCGGCCGCCGATAAGGCCTTCAATTTACAGTTTAAACCATAAAACATGAACAGATAATTTCACAGCCAAACAGATAGAAATGCATTTAAACTAATACAATCAATCAATCAGTTCAGAACTTCAGTCAATCAGTCAGCTAACATGCTTAATCATAGATTAGCACTAATCAGTGGTATTATCAGTAAACAGTGGTGAGGGTTGTCACAGTCTCCCCTCCTTACAAAGAGTTTGGTCCTCCAAACTCGTATTACTTTCACAGACATTGAACATATTTCCAAACCTCGGATTATATAAGTTATGTATGTAATGTAGTGTCCCTAAATAAAGTTTCATACGCTGATCTATCACGTAAATTTCCGAAATAGAGGAACACATCGGATTCAGAACAGATGCATATTAGGGTCGTATTATATTCAAATCCTGTGTGGTACTTCCTTTAGCGTAGCATACCATGTTGGTCAAGCATGTCGAGATCCATAACGGAACCTCTGTTACCGGGAACACATCTCATACATGGGCCACGGTATTATTTCCCCTGGGCGAGGGCCTGTACTAAGGATACCACAATTATGTTTCACGAAAATTGGACAATCATTCATTCATTGGCTTGATAAATTGTCACATGGTAGCTTAGGGCGAAACTTTTAACTTTTTCAATCGTTACAATGTCCTCCTTCTGTTTAACACTAGAGTTTAACTTCCTTACAATGAGTTTGGCTATCTTAGTTAGGATTCGAAATCAAACTCCAATTATGTGTCTTTAAGATCATATCACCATTCCTTTTTAACTACCATTCAGATATGGAGCCACTAGATCCTCTTCTCTAAGTCATTTTAAAACGTAATCTCATTTTTCCTAAGTCCGACAATTCCGAGTTAGGTTTTGATAGCCAAGTAATGAATCTTAACGATATCAATCATTTAAGTATGAGCATTGCAGTATCAGGACAACATGTATGTCATATTTTTTTTTTCCAACATTATCAGAAGGCTCAATAACAGTATAATTTCAGTAAATTAAGTTACACTTACTCGGGCGCTGAATAGGGAAATTTTCATTAGCTCATCATTAGCTTAACTCATCTAGTCTTTCAAAGTCCCTTGGAATGTTTACTAACATCCACTTAATACGAAGGATAGTATTCTTGACAGGTAAAGGAATAACCGCCCCGGAATCGTGGCACACCCGTTCATGACCGTCGGTAGCCAACCCAGAATCGGTTAGACAGCCCACCCAAAAAACCATCGGTGGTAAAATATAACCTACCCGTACAAGACCGTCGGTGGTACCACCCGTACAAGTCCGTCGATGATAAAACATAATCCACCCGTACAAGACCATCGGTGGTACCATCCGTACAAGACCGTCGATGGTAAAACATAATCCACCCGTACAAGACCATCGGTGGTACCATCCGTACAAGACCGTCGATGGTAAAACATAATCCACCCGTACAAGACCGTCGGTGGTACCATCCGTACAAGACCGTCGATGGTAAAACATAATCCACCCGTACAAGACCGTCGATGGTAAAACATAATCTTATCAGAAATAGAGTCTTATACATATTCAGATTTCAAATCAGAAATAGATTCAGATACATGCTCATATTCATATTGATGTTCAGATTTTGCATAAGGTCATACGTAGTACACCCAGTAGCTATCAGATCAGATTGGTCCAGAGACCCGCATACATAATTGGTACCATCGACCATAAAGGTCTATATCTTGCGCGCATGTGGCCATGGTATTGTTACCCCCAGGCAAGGGCCATATACAGATTGGCCGCGGTATTGTTACCCCCGGGCGAGGGCCATGTGAACTAAGGGTACCACAAATACTTTTCAGAAAATTGGATATTCATTCATAATTCGTAAGATAGCATTTCAGAAAACAAATCATACCATACCAGTCAGAAAATACTTAAGTTAAACATAACTTTACAGAGTTATTACTCACTTATAATCTGGTCGAGTGATTTGGAACATCCCTTAGGTTTCGGACAATCTTTCACTTGATGTCTTATTTCTCCACACCTGAAGCATGCCCCCATGAGTCGATAACATAGTTGCTTATGACGTCTGAGACATATTGAACATGTTGGGGCAAGTTTACTCCTTTTACGACCTTGGTTAGGATTGCTCGTCTCTCCTATTGCAACACCCCCAAATATATTCTTTGATTTTTTTCATTTCCTTCACACTAAGCTTTTTCTTTTGATCTTGTACTTTCTTATGGCACGTTTGCATAGCCTTCATCACATCTCTAACACTCCTTCTACTTTGTCTAGACGCTTTGACAAGGATTCAACCTCAACTTCCTTCACACCTTTCTCCATTTTTCCTAATGACAGAAGAGGATGGTCAAACACAAGAAGATGGTTGATAACACTTGGGTTAATTTAACTAACTTAGATTATAACACACACAGCACATATCACGTACCAATAGATATACACATATAAGCATATAAGGACATTGGTGGAATAACCTATTCATTCCCATGGAATTTACCAAGAATTTCCAATTCGAAGCTACGTTGGCCAAACGTGATTCCAATCGGACTTCAAGGTTATTCGACAAAGGCATGAGACTCTATGGTTTGACATAAGGGGTTCTCGACAAAATGTACCATTTCACAAGTCAAGTAACTTTTCTCGTCCTCAATTACTATAATTCCATATACTACATTGATCATTAAATTCCTCATTTTCCCAAATATTCTCATAGTCCAAGTTGACATATAACTCGTCTAGCTTCCATGACTTTCGTCAAGATTCTAATTCTGCATGACACTATGTCTCCACAAATCGATATACTTATTCTCACCAAAGTACTAGTCGGATATTATGGTTTCCTTATAATAGTAGAAATTTCAAAAATTTTACCATAATTCTTAGCTTTCAACCTCATTGCTGAATTGATTCAACCCATTCCAGTTTCCTTATAATTAGCAAAAGAAAATCCACAATTTCAATATCTGAACATATCACATGAACGTATATACACGTCTTCTTGCATGTATAACCTCTTACTTACTTATTCTATGCACGAAACTTAAATCAGTTGTAAACATTCTAACGCTCAATGGACACGTGCGTGAGATATTAACTCGTGCTCTGATATCACTCTGTCACGACCCAAACCCGCCCCTATGGGTTTAACACCGTAACTGGCCAGTAATCCGTGATTACCGAAGGTCTGCTTAACAGTAATAATAGTAATACAGAGTACAGGGGCTGGCGGAAGCCAAAACAGTATAAAGTAAATGTCCAATGGGTTGTGACAGTCTGTATGCAAAAGTCTTTTTAATACACATTCACATTCGTAAGCAAAACATATTTACAGTACATCATATACACATCATCCAAATTAGGGACCTAGTCCTTAAATAAATAGTACAGTATAAGTTTCATACAGTCTACACAAAACAGAGACAAAAAAAAAGGGATTCCAAACACTCCAAAGACAGCCTTCGTTCGCTCAGGCTTGGAACCCCGCAGTGAGGCACTGTGGTCGGCTTGACAAAAAAAAGAGTTTAACCCAACGTTCCTAGCTCCGGTCCAGTGCCTGGACACCTACATATTAAATATAAACAGTGAGCTAAAGCCCAGTGAATAACATATGTGTAAAGGGGTTAAGGATGAATGTCCCTTCAGTATTTTAAACAATCATTTGCCTTGGTAAATGAGTTATACAATCAGTGGCTTATATTTCCTGCCATATCAGTTGTTTCGAAACCATAGTGATCATACGTGACACATCCGTTAGCAGAACAGTACAGTAGGTCTTAATAGGTCGAACAGTCAGATAATGGCCATCAAAACAGTAGACAGTGGGAGTTCCGGACATTGGAACTGGCAGAGATCTCTGTGACAATAGCAGTAGTAGTAACAGTGACAGTACAATAGCAAATACAGTATAGCACAGTAACAATAGCGGTATCAGTACAGTAATAGTACAGTAGCAGTAACGGTGGTAGTATAGTAACAGTACAGTGGCAGTAACAGTGCAGTACGGTACAGAGCAGTAGTAGTAGCAATAACAGTACAATACAGAGTAGTGGTAGCAACAGTACAGTACAGTACAGAGTAGTGGTAGTAGCAGTATAGTAACAGTACAGAGCAGTAGCGGAAACAGTATAGTAACAGTACAGAGCAGTAGCGGAAACAGTATGGTAACAGTACAGAGCAGTCGCAGTAACAGTATAGTAACAGTACAGAGCAGTAGCAGTAACAGTATAATAACAGTATAGAGCAGTAGCGGAAACAGTATAGTAATAGTACAGAGCAGTATGGTTGATCATTTAGAGAATAACTATAATTGAACATGTCTTTACAACATTGTTACTCACAGAGTTCTGGGCCATAAGCAGCTAGAGCGCGTCTCCGAGTGCCAACCCTAAACAGTTACAGAACGAACACACACTAAGTTACATATTCGGGAACAAAGACTTAGTCCCTACTTAGACTCGGTGTGGTTTTACCTCAATATCTTCATTAAGATGTCTTAAACTAGGCCTAAGAATGCCTAGGATGGGATGAGGATGCAATGATGTACTTTAAAAACACTTTTCAAAATTTTCAGAAAACATGGGTCCCATTCGAGCGTGACTATCTTCGCTCGAGCGGACATGCTGACAAAGGTCTCCGCTCGAGCGTGTATTCCTCCGCTTGAGCGGACTGTAAACTACAGTAAAAGTACTGGATGTGTGAAATTCATGCTCGACGGGTGCTCGATACCCGCTCGAGCGTGAGACACAAGGCCCCGCTCGAACGTCCTTCTCCCCGCTCGAACGGACTGTAAAACAAAAGAAGGTGTTGGATGCACGAATTTCACGCTCGAGCGCCAGTCACTCCGCTCGAGCGTGAGTTCAAAATATGGAATTTCCAGATTTGAACCTCAAGCTCAAACCAACTTGTAAAGCATAAATTTCGATCCTCTTGGGCTAATTTTCTGGAAAACACTCTAAAACCCATAATATTACATGTTTCAAAGATCAATTTGAGAAATCAAAGCCCAAAGGTAGTTCAATCAAACCCAATTTCAAACAACATTTAATGAACATGACTTCAATGCAACATGCATGAAGTTACTCAACTTTAAAGCTTCAATACTTGTTCTAAAGAGCCAATTTTTTCAAAACAAGATGAAATCATGGTCTATAACAATAATATGAACATGCATGTGGGAGTTTTCATGAAAACAACCTTCAAACTCAATAATGTAAACATGCATGCATGATTTGAGCTACAATTCAACATGCTAGGACCAAATCTAGACTTGGATCACTAAGGACACAAGAACCATGCAAGAATCAACTCAAATACAAGTTTAAGAAGGTGGATTTTCTACCTTAGACCTTGAATTCAAGATGTAGAAGCTCAATTAAGTAACACCTCTCCAAATCTTCCAATTCTCTTAAGTTTTGCAAGCCAATTGAAGATGAAATCAAGCTTTCTCATACTCTCTCTCTCTCAGTCGGTTAAGGCTTAGAAAATGGCTGAGCAAATGTGTTGTAATGCATATGAATGAGTCTCAAAAGTGTTAAGCTAGTGGCCCATTAGTGGTGGCAAAATGGTAAATAAACCAACTCATACAATTTACATCATTTAATCTAATTTAATCATACCAAATCAATTTTCAATTAAATATACCATAAAATCACATTAATTCTAGATAGCATAAAACATCAATCGATTTCGAATTCGGCCGCCGATAAGGCCTTCAATTTACAGTTTAAACCATAAAACATGAACAGATAATTTCACAGCCAAACAGATAGAAATGCATTTAAACTAATACAATCAATCAATCAGTTCAGAACTTCAGTCAATCAGTCAGTTAACATGCTTAATCATAGATTAGCACTAATCAGTGGTATTATCAGTAAATAGTGGTGAGGGTTGTCACAACTATCCACATCTTTATTCCCTATCTTGGTTCAAGCAAGACAATGAGATCAAGGTGACCAAACGGTGTTTGATTGCGTTTTCTATCCGAAAGAAGTACTTTGATGAGGTTTGGTGTGATGTCGTGCCTATAGATGAGTGTCACATTTTACTTGGGCGTCCTTGGCAATATAACTGACAATCTTTGCATGATGGCAAAAGGAACACTTACGCTGTTCTCAAGGATGAAAGCCATTTTACCTTGCCTCCAAAGAAGGAGAAAGTTACTTCTAAACCATTTTCTAGTTCTACCTCCTTGCTTGCCTCCAAGGAATATTTGAAAGAAACTCAGGATTTTGGGGTTATATTGGCCTTAGTTCTGATTGTGCACACGGATGCTACTAAGGAAAAGGTTGATGTGACAACTCTTTTGGAAGAGTATGCCAATGTCTTTTCCCAAGAGTTTCCTCCCGATTTGCCTCCCATGTGTGACATCCAACATCGTATTGATTTGTTACTCGGGTTGACACTTCCAAATAAACCAGTCTATCACATGTCACCAAAGGAGAAAGAGGAGCTGCAATGGAAAGTAGACGAGCTTTTGGTTAAAGGGTATATTTGGCCTAGCCTTAGTCCTTGTGGTGTTTCAGCTCTTTTGATACCCAAGAAGGATGGGTCATGGCGCATGTATGTGGATAGTCGTGCCATAAATAAAATTACCATCAAGTATCTCTTTCCAATTCCAAGACTAGATGATATGTTGGATTGCCTTGCTGGGTCAAATGTGTTTTCTAAAATTGATCTTAGAAGCGGTTATCATCAAATCCACATTAAGTTGGGTAATGAGTGGAAAACGGCTTTTAAAACACGTTATGGACTATTTGAGTGGCTTGTGATGCCATTTGGACTTACTAACGCTCCAAGCACTTGTATGAGAGTGATGACACAAATGTTACAATCATTTTTGGGTGTTTGTGTAGTGGTTTATTTTGATGATATCTTGATTTATAATCGAAACTTGGAAGAGCATTTGTGCCATCTTCGACAAGTCTTTAAACTTTTGAGTTGAGAAAAGTTCTATGGCAACACTAAGAAGTGTACATTTTCCGCGGATCAAGTCATTTTTTTGGGTTATGTTGTGTCTTCTCGTGGGGTGCTTATGGACACAAAGAAGGTCAAGGCAATTGTAGATTGGCCTACTCCTTCTAGTATTCAAGAAATGCGGAGTTTTTATGGGTTGGATACCTTCTGTAGGAGGTTTATCAAGAACTTTAGTAGTCTCGCTGCTCCTTTAAGTAATATTCTCAAGTTTAAGACTTTTGAATGGTCTAACGCCCTCAAAATAATACAAATAACCTAATTCATAAGATAAATGAATATAATATAATTGATACACTTTCATATATTATAGTTCGTATTACAAAAGGTATTACATGCATTATACATTCATAAACGTTCATCCTGAATCTACAGCATGTAATACAAGTTAATAACAACAAAATAAATGCCTTATAGGCTTACATCTTTCCAAGTTATCACTTGGTTACAACAAAAGAGAGTTATAAGGTCTATACATTTAAAGCCCTTGGCTTGAATAAACACTTAGACGCAAAAATGACAAAATAGAGCCTTTAGCTCATACATCCTCCCAAGCTATGTCCTTGGAGGAAGCATATCACCTGTGCTTGAAAATGGTTTCCTAAGTAGGGTGAGGCCAAAGCCCAGTAAAGATAAACTAACACAATATATGAGATTTAACTGAGATATAAGTGTCAGATAAATGTTCAATGTTTAAAACCAACTTGCATCTTTTCCATGATCATTCAACATCGACATCCATATCTCAATCCATTTATATTCATTCATTTCAAGTTAATTTACTAATCAGATTCATTGTTATCCAATCAACTAAAATGAGACTACAACTCAGTGGTTCACAATTCAATATAACCATTACTCAAACACTTTAATTTTCTTGCCATTTTACGGATTCTCGTCCGAGGGAATCGGTACCCATATATATATATATATATACGATTTCGGGACTTTCACCCAGAATACTCCGGTCAACTTAATTTGAAATGGAGTCCATCCCTTATCTCCTCCCAAACAATGGAGTACATCCCATATCTCTTCCCAAACAATAATACATATACAATGTATTGAAAGCATCGTCATATACAATGACTATCCACAACACATATTCAATGCCTCAATCATATCATCACATTCAATGACATAATTTAAATAATTAGTTTTAATTTACCTAATCCTCATGCAATGTCTACAACATTCATAGTTATCCTCCACCGATAGCCCAAAACAGATATTTCTAAACAGATAATTTATCGAATTTCCATAGGTGAGTGATTTTAACAGATCCAACTACACTATTTATTCACACATCCTCCTAATTTCACATTTTCCATATCAATTTCATTATTTATGCAAAATAATTATCCAACACAAATTAGGGCAAAATTCTCTCATTTTTCAAGCATCAACCCCAAGGCCAAATTTCACCATTTTAACACTAGAGAACCTTATATACAAAGCCCCATTGTCATTTTGTAAAACCAACATGGAAAACCCCTCTTTCAATCTTGAATCCAAACCCTAACTTTACCCAAATCCTCCCAAATCTCACCATTTATACATAATAATAAATACCTAGGTTAAAAACCGTATTAAAGTGTATGATATTCCTACCTCAAGTGTAGAAGCTCAAAGGAGATGAAGAAGAACTTCAAAAATGCCCCAAATTTAGTTTGACTCGGATCAAAGGGAAGCCCTTGAGATGCTCTAACTTTTTAACAAAGGGACTAGGGTTGAGAGATGCTTAGATCTTGGAGTATTTGAAGAGAGAGAGAGAGAGAGAGAGTATTTTAGAGAGAGAGTGCCGAATTAGGGTTTTTAGCAAAAAAGAAATCAAAAAGTGATATAAAACTGCTCTGCTGCGAACTGATATACGCGATCCTCGCTCGAGCGAAGGAGTTATCGCTCGAGCGACCAGACACAACAAGTGATCTCGCTCGAGTGCAAAATACATACTTTCAGAAGTTTTACAGAAGCACACCGTCGCTCGAGTGCAAGAAGCCTTACTCGAGTGAAGAACTTTACATTTTCAGAAATTCTGCAAGTCTGGGAAAAATACTGGGAACACTCAAAGCTCGGTCGAGCTCAAGAAACCTCGCTTGAGCGCAAAAGCAAATTTCACAAGGCTTGCTCGAGCGCAAGAAGCCTCGCTCGAGCGAAGAAGTAAATTTCTGGATAACAACAACTTGAACAACTAACAACTAACCTGCTCCAAACATGCCCAAGACATTCCAATACTCAAACCCAAAGACAACAGAGGGAGAACAAGACATGGATAACAATATTAAATCACGAAACCTGAGTCCAGAATACAATGAAGGTCGGGTCAAAACTGGGATCGCTATAAATGGAACAAAGAAGACGCCGATAGCTTCCAACTTTTGAAGAAGGTACTTACCGAAGCTTCAATTTTGGCACTACTGGACTTTGACAAAACCTTTGAACTTGATTGTGATGTCTCAGGATTGGACATTGGGGGCGATCTTAGCCAAGAAGGGCGACCAATTGCCTTCGTTAGTGAAAAGTTGAACGGGGCCAAGCTCAAGTATTCTACTTATGACTTGGAATTTTATGCCATTATCCAAGCCATCAAGCATTGGAGCTACTACCTACCTTACTTATAAGGAGTTTGTGCTTAACACCGACTATGAGGCCCTCAAGTACATCAATAGCTAATCCCATCTGAATAAGAGACATGCCAAATGGGTTGCTTACTTGCAACAATTTACATTTTCTTTGCGACATAAATGGGGGGTTCTTAATAAAATGGCCGACGATTTGAGTAGGTGAACGTCTCTTTTGGTTGAGATAAAGAATAAAGTTGTGGGTTTTGATGAGTTTCGCACCTTCTATGCAAGTGATCCTTATTTTTTCAAGATTTTTGATGCTTTGTAAATTGGGGATAGGGCTACTTATTCAAGCTACATGATTAGCGATGGCTTTCTTTTCCATGGCCTTAAGTTGTGTGTGCCTAGTTATTCATTGAGGATGCATTTATTGGTTCAGCATCACAAATTGGGACATTTTGGCAGAGGCAAGAAACTTGGGTTACTTCAAGATGCTTACTATTGGTCAAACATAATGAAGGACGTGGGCAACTATGTGAAGCGGTGTCAAATTTGTTAAAGAAGCAAAAATTTGTTAAAGAAGCAAAGGGACTGCAACTAATGTAGGATTATATATGCCTTTACCGGTGCCGGATGCTCGTTGGCAATGCATTAGTATGGACTTGGTGTTGGGTTTACCTCCTACACAAAGGAGGAGGATTCTATTGTAGTGGTGGTGAACCGTTTCTTTAAGATGGCACATTTTATACCTTACAAGAAGACTATAGATGCTACAAATATTGCTATTTCTTCAAGGAAGTCTGTAAGTTACATGGGGTGCCTACCTCTATTGCCAACATCATTGTAGATTAGTTCTTCGTTGTGGGATTTGATTGGATTGTATCTTCTAGTTTTGGTTTCATTTCTAGTGCGTTAATTGTGTTTTGTTGTCTTCACTTGAGGACAAGTTCTTTTGAGTGGGAGAGTATGATGTAAGATAACATGTGCATAGCATGTGACAGTTAGTGGAGGGAAAATTGTAGCGTAAATTTAAAAAAAGATAACCACTTTGTAAGAGCAACTCCAAGGGAAGAGGCATATTGCTCCTGTTAAGTATTTTGACTAATATTACCCTAATATTCTCACTCCAATAGTCTGGCTAAAGGGCTTCCTATTTTCCCTCTTGCCTTCTCCGCTGGCTACAATTGGAGAGTGATTAAAGGCTCTCCAAACTCTACAGTGAAGGTCTTTCCTGCAAAATCGATCTTCTCCTTCAGTGTTGTCTGCAACTCCCTCTATCTGACCCCTTCCTCAAGGTATGGATCTTTCTATTTCTATGTCTTCCCCTTTTATGCAACTCATAAACCCCCTCTCTTTATCTTCAACTTTTGCCTCCCATATCTGTGAAACCCAAAATTGAAACCCCTATCTGTGAAT
This sequence comes from Camellia granthamiana, assembly GCA_036172215.1. Taxonomy (NCBI): domain Eukaryota; kingdom Viridiplantae; phylum Streptophyta; class Magnoliopsida; order Ericales; family Theaceae; genus Camellia; species Camellia granthamiana. The sequence continues at coordinate 151,961,673 of CM069905.1, read as the reverse complement.
CCTATTTTCCTTTTTGATTTTTAGTTCCCCTTCTATGAACCTCATTTTTACCCATCTCTGCGAAAGCCCCTTCCAAACCTGTCTTTGAACCCCCATCCATTCTTGTTCGTCTATTCTCTCCTCCTAAAATCCCACTACTTCATCACAAAGCAAACCCTCTCTCTCTCCTCTAGAATTCCTCGTAAGGTATGTGAAAGTCCTCTTCAATTCTTTTGATATCACATCTAAATTTTACTTTGTTCATTCTTTGCATGTTCTTTTGTTTGTTTTTCACATGTATGTATCTGAGATTGGTAGTCTTGTATGCTGCTGTTACAGTTGTTTAGATTCATGTATGTGAAAACAATGCTGATTTTAATTGATTTAAATATTTTTTTTTCCTTTTCTAAATTCAATTATCTTAAGAAGCCAATTTGATGGGCTTTGGGAAAGA
>CM069905.1:151778694-151961040 GCA_036172215.1 Camellia granthamiana | reverse complement strand
TGACCCCTCTTAGCTCTGACCAAGAGCCAAAACCACAAGCACAAAAGGCTACAAAACATGCAAGATTTAGGGCCTAAAATGGATTTCAAAGAGAGGTGGTGTATAGAATGGCCAAATGAGGTTGAGCTCCTCTACAATGTTGTAGAGGGGCTCAAAATAAGCAAGAAAGAAGTAGGGGTCGGACCCCTAAAAACCAACACAAATAGGTCAATTTTAGCATGCAAAAATGTGACAAACTTGGTGAATATTGAAGGAACTAGTATATAGAAATACCAAATGAGGTTGAGCCCTTCTACAATGTTGTAGAGGGGCTCAACTTTAGCACAAAAGCAGTAGGGGTCGGAGCCCCAAAAACAAATGCAAAGAGGCTAAAACTAGCATTCAAGATTGTGACATACAAGGTGTATATTGAAACAAGTATATCATGGAAACACCAAATGAAGTTGAGCCCTTCTACAAAGTTGTAGAGGGGCTCAAAATAAGCCTAAAACCAGTAGGGGTCGGAGCCCCAAAAACAAAAGGAAATAGGGTAAAAATTTGATTCAAGATTATGCAAGAAAAAGGGATTTGAATGCTTACCCTTGAAGATCTTTCTTTCTTTGCTTCTTGACTTGAATTTGTTGACTCTTAACCTCTGAAAAAAACTTCCTTGCTGCTGGAATGGTAGTGGAGATGGTGAGGCTTGGTGTTGGTGAAGAAATAATGCAAGACTTGAAGAAATTTGGAGCTTTTTTGCTATGAAAATGGAGGTTTAAGCTTAAGTGTTCTTGAAGGATTTTTTTCTCCTCCCAAAATGAGGTTCGGCCAGCTGCTGGAATGGACAAGAGAGAGGGCTTAAAAGGAGGGCCAAAAGGGTTGAAATATCTTGCCTCAAATATCTAGATATTTTGAGGGCAAAATATCTAGATATTTTGAGGGCAAAAAGAAAAGATTTTGTTCAGCCACGAAGTGGGCATCTGAGACCGCAGTGTTCTTCAGAATGATGAAACAGAGATACCTGCCAAAAATCGGAGAAAACCGATGCAAAATGAATGCTCGGGGCCCAAAACCGCGCGGGGTCCCGAAAATGGGCTGCCGGGCACCGGAAGTGGTGTTCGGCTGCGAAGTGGGTCTCAGAGACCCCAGTGTCCCTCGGAAGGGCCAAACAGAGGTGTCTGCCAAAAATCAGAGAAAACTGATGCAAAATGAAAGCTCGGGGCCTAAACCGCGCGATTCGGGGTCCCGAAAATGGGCTGCCGGGCACCGGAAGTGGTGTTCGGCTGCGAAGTGGGTCTCAGAGACCCCAGTGTCCCTCGGACGGACCAAACAAAGGTGTCTGCCAAAAATGAACAGACATCGATGCAAAATGAATGCTCGGGGCCAAAACCGCGCGGTTCGGGATCCCGAAAATGGGCTGCCGGGCACCGGAAGTGGTGTTCGGCTGCGAAGTGGGTTTCTGAGCCCCCAGTGTCCCTCGGACGGACCAAACAAAGGTGTCTGCCAAAAATGAACAGACATCGATGCAAAATGAATGCTCGGGGCCAAAACCGCGCGGTTCGGGATCCCGAAAATGGGCTGCCGGGCACCGGAAGTGGTGTTCGGCTGCGAAGTGGGTTTCTGAGCCCCCAGTGTCTCTTAAATGGGAGTAAATGAGATGCATGCCAAAAACCGGAGAAATCGGAGATGGTTGGGCGGTCCCGAACCGAGGCACACGGCCTAACGGCTCCGAAAACCGGGAACCGGGCTCCGAAATGGGAAAAATGGCCTACGGCCACAAAACGTAGCCTACGGTCACTGAGAGATAGTCTACGGGACCACTCCCTCCCCTAGGAAAGAAAACAGAGAAAACCGAGCCTGGTTCGCAAACCGAGACAAGGCACAAAAGAGAGTTCGGAAGTCCGGAGGCAGGGCGCACGGCCGCGACTCTGAGACTTCTGAACGAGCACAGTAGGCAATATCACCGAGCGCTCAATCGGTGACATCTGAGTCTTAAGGTCGGTCAAAAATGGGGTGTCTACAATGGGCTTTAGGAAAGATCAAATTGGGTTGGTTTTCCTTTTATTTTTTTTTATCTAGTTCTTTGATTTGCAGGTTATGTTTATGTGTTTTAATTGGGTTTTGAGTAAAATTCCTGTGAAATTTTGAGGTGGTGTTATCCTATCTCCTTGAATATAGATGATGTTTAGTTTGGTGGGGAGTGTGTAATAGATAATTAGACAATTGTTATCTCTAGTTGAAGAGGCTGTCCTGATTTGTGAGTTTTATTTTCAATGATCAATGTTAGTTTTTGATGTGTCCTTAATAAGGATAGCAAATATGGAGATTATTAAAATGCAGGGAAACAATATGGTAAGGGTGTGCACCATATATACCTTATAACTAAAAAAAAAATGGTATAACTTTAATTTTTTGTTTTGTTGTCGTTTAATCTAAGCATTTTGAATTCACTACGAAAAAGAATCTTGAATTAGATAGGATAAATAATGGAGGAGTGCATGTATGCAGCTTTTCATTTTTATTCTGTGTTTGTCTGCCATGTTGATGAATGTATTAAGTAGACTGGTAAATAGGGCTCAAGGAGTTCTAAACAAGATTTTAATTTTCATGAATGGAGATTTATAAGAGTACATTGCTCAAATTTTTGTGTATGGAATCGAATTTAGTTTTCTTTTCGAACTTTGGATGGTGTTGACATTCCTTGAAGCTTTTGCTATTTCATGAATTATTAATGGTGAATAAAGTGAGATAGTGCTAATGGTTTGTCGGTGGTGATGTGGGTTTCCAACAAATGTTCGGTATGCAGGCTTGAGATTCTAGCTTTAATTGTAGCAGAATTCTTCATTGGGAGCAGAATGTTAGCTCTTGTTATATATCATTAAAGAGTTGGTTGCAAATATCATTGAATCCTTTTTCATGGAATTTACATGATCTCCATTTATCTATCTAAAATTATCATTGAATCATTTTTAACAAAACAACTAGTGATTTTAATTTTTTTCAAGAAGTTGTGTAGTCTTTTGCAGAAATTTTTTTATTAATTAATTTGCTTACAACTGGGAAGCTTAGTCATTTCTCTAACCCAACATATGTTGCCATAATTCTCTTTACCTTATCTATAGATGAATCATCAACAAAATGGTACATATTATACCAACCTGATAAATGATGGGACTGACTATGAATTTAGGGATGAACCTCTTGATGGAGGGGACCGATCTTCCCCCAATCTCTCCTCAAATAGAAACCACCAAGAAATCACAACAATGTGGCAACTTCACTACAGAAGAAGACAGTATGTTCATATGGGCATGGCTTAACATTAGCTTAGATCCAGTGCAAGGGAATGAACAAAAATCAAAGGCATATTGGCTAAGAGTGTGGGAGTATTTCCACCAGTTCAAAATGTTTTCATGTAATCGTAGTCAAACTTCTTTAATGAATCGTCGGTTAGCGATTCAACTTGCCACGAATAAGTTCACTGGGTGTTTTGCCCAAATCCAAAGGTTAAATCAAAGTGGAAAGACTGAAAAAGAATAGGTATTAATGCCATTGAGACTTTTATACTTATTATTGTTGGAATTTTCTGATCTCATGATAATTAGTGTTCTTTTATCTATTATTCAGAATCATGATGGGAAGAAATTATACAAAGAGTTGTATAAATCGTCATTTCCATTTGAACATTGTTGGCATGAGTCAAGAGATCAACCAAAATGGGGAGAGGAATATAGCATGAAGAAACAAAAAACAAAAAAAGTGGCAACTCCCGCCGTTGGTTCTCCTTGTGCATAGGATTCAATCAATTTAGAGGATAATGATGCCTTACATAATGACAATGTAGACTTAGAAAGACCACCAGGTAGGAAGACTGAAAAGGAACGTTTGAATTAAAAAAAGAATAAAGATCGTGGAAATGAAGAAGGGTCGCCTATTTTAATATTATTAGAGGAGTTAAAGGAAAATAGAAAGAAAATGAATGACAAGAAAATAGAGATGTATGAAAGGTCATATATTCAAGAGCAAGAAAAGATTGATAATGAGAAAAAGAGGATGCGAACGGAACAAGAAAAGATTGATAATGAGAAAGAGAAGATGCGAATGGAACAATTGAAGGAGGGAGAGAGAATAATGTCAATAGATTCGAGTGCTCTGCCTCCATTGCAAGCGGAATACGTTCATCGCCACCAAATGGAAATTCTCCAAAAAAAGATTTAGTTGTTGGAACTACCCAAAAAGATTTAGTTGTTGGAATTATGTTTTTGACTTTATTTATTGTTGGATTTGATTCTCTATTGTAGGCAGAACTATGCTTTTTATGTAGTTTATGTTAGAATTAGTTATTATATGTTAAAACTATTTTGGAACTACCTATTGTTGAATGCTTGAACTAGTAGTAATTTAATTACTGAGTGGAATTCTTGTTGAATGCTTGCTAAAGTACTCCATGGCTAAATATAATTGCTTGTTGTATGTTGGATTGAAGTGCTACTTATTTACAAGACATTTCTATTAGTTGATAAATTAAATACATATTGTGTAAGTTGCTGATGTTTTGATTTTGGAAGTTGTTTGATATGTTTTATAAATTTGACTTTACAGAAAATTGAAGTTGTTAGGCAGGAACTTGCAAAGCTTAAGAAGCAAAACACAACCTAATATTTATTTTCAGCAGTTTATCTCTCATCTTTATTTTTCTTTTAATTTCCATGGCTCGTAATAGTGCAATGAATATGATTATTGATGACTCTGATTCTGATAGTGAATTGGAGATATTTGCAATAGCTGCCTCAAAAGAAGAGGAACTAAATAATGAGAGACGATTGGGATTACATCGTGGTTCCATTCAAGGTCATGCAGTTATTTATTGTAATCAAATTCAAGGCCACAAGAGACTTTATCAAGACTACTTATCGGAAACTCCTACATATCCTCCCAATTTATTCAGGAAGAGGTTCCGGATGAGTTGATGTCTCTTTCTTCGTATTTTATTTATGGTGGAAGCATATGATCCTTATTTTGTCTAGAAACAAGATGCTGTTGGAGTTCTTGGTTTGCCTTTCCTTCAAAAGATGATAGCTGCTATAAGGATGCTCACTTATGGAGTAGCGGCAGATTCTGTAGATGATTATGTGAGGATTGGAGAAAGCACTGCAATAGAAAGCCTACAAAGGTTTGTTGAGACAGTGGTTGCAATTTTTTCAGATGTGAACTTAGGACACCAAACAAAGATGACATTGTTAAATTACTAACGGTAGGAAAAAATCGTGGGTTTCCTGGAATGTTGGGGAGCATTGATTGTATGCATTAGAGGTGGAAGAATTGTCCTACTGCATGGAAAGACATGTATTGTGGTCACATCCATGAACTAACTATTATTTTAGAAGTGGTGGGTTCCTATGATCTATGGATATGGCATGCATTTTTTGGATTACTGGGATCTCATAACGACATCAATGTGCTAGAACATTCTTTTGTATTTTCTCTCCTTGCTAAAGGGCATGCTCCTCAAGTTAATTACTCAATCAATGGAAATGACTATACAATGGGATATTATATCACTGATGGTATATATCCTCAATGGTCAACATTGGTTAAAACAATCCCATCTCCACGAGGTAATAAGCAAATACATTTTGCTAAAGCTCAAGAGTCAGAAACGAAGGATGTTGAACGAGCATTTGGAGTGCTCCAAGCATGTATTGCAATTGTGCGAGGACCTACACATTTTTGAAAAGTTGAAACCCTTAAAATTATTATGAAGACATGTATAATATTGCATAATATAATTGTTAAGGATGAGCGAAATGAACAAAATATAAACTGAAAAATCTAGAAATCCTAGATGTTGATTTGTGATTATGTACCAATTTTAAGCAGAATATAACAATCACAATCAAACAATCAAAGCCAAATCGACACAACGATTTTAAGTGGAAAAACCACAATTGGACACTCCAATTGTGATTAAAAAATCACGGGCAACAGCCACAAAACAATCCACTAAGAAGATTTAAAGGAATTACATAGGTATACTCTCAATTACCTAGCGAATCCACGCCTAATTGAACCAACCTCTATGTGCCTCTTCCAATCCCGTCTTCACCTTGGAATTGTCTTTACGATGAGCCACTCCAGAATCCATCGAAGTTTCAGGCTCGAATTCTTCAGAATCCACCGAAGAACAACTCTCTCTCTCTTGTGTATAACAAACAAAACCTTTGATGTACTCTCTTTAAACCATGAGTTGAATACTCAATAAAATATCAAAGAAAACTAACAAAATATCCCCAGATATAAACCTTAAGAACCAAAAAGAAGATCTTGAGGAATTAATTTAGTTTTGGGAGAAAACCAACTACTTATAGAAAACCAAAGTAATCCTAGTTTTGGAAGAAAACTAATTTCTTAAAGAACTCCAAAGTAATCCTAGTTTTGGAAGAAAACCAATCTCTTATAGAAATCCTTGTCAAACGGGATTGCCAAGAATAAAACCTAACAATCTCCCCCTTTGGCAATGCCGTGACAAAACACACCTAACAAAAAAAATCCTAATCATCCAACCCATTACAGCCAACAAAAACAAACTTCTTTCTCAAGAGCCAACAAAAACAAACTTCTTTCTCAAAGTCATGATTTGCAAAACAACTATTAGTGCCACAATCTCCAAAACAACTATTAGTTCCACAAGAGTATATGAAAAATAAACATATGACTAGATTATCTTGAAGCATGAGATGGAAAACATGAATAGATGCGACTTGGAGATTTTAAGAACATGTAGCATGAAAACACGAACAACACCTTTTTTGTCACGAATTGACAAAGGAAGCTCAATCAACTAAAGCAAGATTAAAAACCACACAAACAGAAAAATATGAACAAGAAGAAACCGACAAAAATTAATATGGTGGAGCAAGCAAGGAATTTCAGATTTGTACCTTGAAACATACAAGATTATCCAAGAAGCACCATTACAAGAAAACACAATGTACACAGCCTCTAGAAGATTCCTCATAAAAGAAAGTGATGCATTATGTGAAAAGCATAGATCCCATGATAAAAGTGTGTGTGTGACTCTTGGAGTTCGACAAACACTAGATTCAAATCCTAGTAGTGATATGAAAGCTGAACCTCCGACAAGAGAATCTAAGCACAACTAAGGAAAGTCAAACCACTAGGAATCAAGGGGTATTTGTTGAGTAATAGCGGAGGCTCCCCCTCAATCAATTAATCTCTTTTTTTTATTTTCACATTTTTTTTCTTGCTTTTGCACATTTTTGCTTCTTCTTTTCTTTTTCTTTTGCACACTCATTGGCGGCTGACACGCTCAAGAGTATGAAAACCGAACCAGAGAAGCATGGATATAAAAAGGATAGCCTGGTTGGTGACTCTGAGGTAGTCTTTTCCTCATAGCTAGACTACAAAAAACTGAGGGGAGAGCCGTGGAGATGTAAAAAGATGGAAAGTGGTTAAGAGACTCAACATCACCCATGATATGCTAGTATAGGTCAATTCCTTTAGAAAAACAAAAGATACAATGCCAGAAGTCCATAAAAAAAATAATCACTAAGGCGGAAGACTCCGATATTTGCTAATCCAAGAGTGTGTACAAAATGAGACATACTAATCAAAAAACACACACTTCAAAATGAGTAATGACCACAGAAAGCACACACATATTAACATGTAATGGATATTCTTATCAATTTCAATATGCACCAAGGACCACTCAAAAAATTTTAAGCTTGCAAAACCATACTAAGAAAATCTTTTTGGGTTTTTTTTTTTTCTTTACCCAAAGCAAGACAAAAAACAAACATGCACACATTTTTTTTCTCTTTAAAAAAAAAAAACAAAACACACAGAAACTCAAAAACTAAAACAAATAAACAAATTAATACAAATCAAGTTTTTTCATCCAAACAGCTTTAGTATAAACAAAGTTGTGAGCATTGCGGTTCTTGGGTGGTGTCTTGACGTTGTGGTTCCCTTTGTTTTCAATGGGAACCCGTCTCGACTTGGTTTCCAACTTCCTATTTCTAGGTCTAGGCAAATACACTCTCCCATGCAACTTATAACAATAAGGGCGAATATGACCATGCATACCACAATGATGACAAATAAAAATAGGGTGTACCTTCTTTTCTTTTACCTTACCAACTCTAGGAAGTTTGAGAAGTCCATCCTTATGTTGAATTTTTTGTTCTCCCTTTCCTTGAGTTCTTGTATCATGAGATGTAGATGCCCTCTATTTTTGCTCTTTGTTATCACCAAAGCCAATGCCACTCTTGTCACAACACATTTGTTGAGACCCAATGATATCCTCCAAAGTCTTGGATCCTTTGTTCCAAAGACCAATGGTAGCCATAGCACACTTGAGCTCTTCCTCTTTCTTGATCATTAGTTCTTCCAAGGCAACTTGAGACATCTCGAGAGATTCAATCTTTTCTTCATACATTGCATAGATTTGCTGTAGCTCATTCCTCTCTGTCTCACAAGTCAAGAGCTTTGCACAAAGAACTTGTCGATCATCAGCTACCTTGATGGCATTAATCCTGGCCTCGGAAGTCTCCTCCTTAAGTTTGACATTCTCACTTTCACATGCTTTGAGTTTTGTTGTGAGTTTGTTATTTAATTTGGATAACTTAAGAGACTCCTTATACAACTTTTCATAAGCTTGCTCAAGCTCTTTATCATCACTCTCCAAGGATTCATCATCAGTGGCATTCTCAACCGGCCTCTTCAGTCGAACCATTGAATTTCCCTCACGAATTGAATCCATTATCACAAATCAAACAAGATCTCGTTTTAAAAGATTTTTTTTTTTAAAAAATAGAACGACCTGCTCTGATACCAATTGAAAAATCTAGAAACCCTAGATGTTGATTTGTGATTATGTACCAATTTTAAGCAGAATATAACAATCACAATCAAACAATCAAAGACAAATCGACACAACGATTTTACGTGGAAAAACCACAATTGGACACCTTCAACTGTGATTAAAAAATCACGGGCAATAGCCACAAAACAATCCACTAAGAAGATTTAAAGGAATTACACAAGTATACTCTCAATTACCTAGCGAATCCACGCCTAATTGAACCAACCTCTATGTGCCTCTTCCAACCCCGTCTTCACCTTGGAATTGTTTTTACGATGAGCCACTCCAAAATCCACCGAAGCTTCAGGTCCGAATTCTTCAGAATCCACCGAAGAACAACTCTCTCTCTCTTGTGTATAACAAACAAAACCTTTGATGTACTCTTTTTAAACCATGAGTTGAATACTCAATAAAATATCAAAGAAAACTAACAAAATATCCCCAGATATAAACCTTAAGAACCAAAAAAAAGATCTGAAGGAATTAATTTAGTTTTGGGAGAAAACCAACTACTTGTAGAAAACCAAAGTAATCCTAGTTTTGGAAGAAAACCAATTTCTTAAAGAACTCCAAAGTAATCCTAGTTTTGGAAGAAAACCAATCTCTTATGGAAATCCTTGTCAAACGAGATTGCCAAGAATAAAACCTAACATAAACTGTAATTATGATGCAATCAATGAAAGTCTCCCTCCAGTAGTGTCGCACGAGCACACACCCAAACTTTATGAATTCATTCAAATCATCATCGCATCAGAGATAGACAAACTCATTCTAAACTCCAAATAGACCTAGTTGAGCATTTGTGACATCTACATGGAGATTTGTAACAACTTGAATTAGAAATAGTTTATTTATTTTGAAGTTTATTCATAACTTTGCTATTTATGATTTTTTTTTCTTATTTTATTCATTGACCTTTGTAAGGTTTTTGATTAGTTAATTTGTGTTCTTTTGATTCTTAATTTGATAAATTACAATTATTGAAGAACTTCCTTTCTATTGTTATTTTTTTTTTTAAATTCTTTATTGTTTTCTTTTATTCTTCGCCTCCCTTCCCCTTCAAGATGGTTCCACAAAATTCATATGTTAGTATATATTCACGTACTATACATTTTATTAAAAATAAAATAAAATATTAGTTACAAATTATTTTTTATAATATTTTTAAAACTAATATTAAAAAATATTATTTTCAAAAATATTATCGCAAATGTCACATTGGCAACCATATTAGCATTTGGTGTTTATGTGACATTCTATGAAAAATACAGTAATATATATAACATTTTTTATTTTTAAAATTGGTTAAGTTAGTTTGAATGACTAGTTAAAATAAAAGGTATGATTGGAACACACAATAGCTAAACTAATTAGGTAAAATAAAGAGTGTAGTTGGAGTTACACTAACAACATTTTGATATTGAATATTGATTGATTGAGAAATTGCTCTCTCTAAATTCTCTCTCATTCTTGATTGGGCTCACCATCACTCCCCCGCCCCCATTCTCATTAGTTGGGTCAATAGATTTTCACTCCTTCCTTACGAGTACATGGGAGTTTGTGCAAGTAGAAAGTTGATGAAATCGGCTGTTGAATGAACAATTTTAAACTTCTCCCCAAATGTTTTATGCATTCCAAGAACAATCTGTTCTTGAAGCTCCTAGAGCCAATGAATGCCCTGTTTTTGGCAGGAATGTCAACTTGACTAACTATATGAATCAAATTTTGGCACGAATGTATAGAAGTTGGTAGCTTGTAGTGATAAGCCTTCCATGTTTCAAGTCTTTTTTAGGTTCAAAGGAAAGTACCCAGTAAATCTGCAATCAGTAGATGCCTCATTTGGTCAGGTGCCTTGAATGGGAATTCTTGTGATGACCCTTGGATTGCCACAATCAGTTTCCACTCAAATCTCTCTCTCTCTCTCTCTCTCTCCATACTTTTCTCAAAATTATTGTTAATCCTCTATATATTTGATGAATGCTTGATATTGAAGAGGAAGCTTGTCCTTTTTATTCGTGTTTAAATCTTAAATTTATGATTTTTTTGGAGAGAAAAAAAGGAAAAGAAAGGAAAGCTAAATTTCTACGACGGTTCTGTTATTGCGCCACGGGCCATCGTGACTCCTCGGTCATGCATACTTATGACGGTTCTGTTATTGTGTCACAAGGTTGGTTACCGATGGTACAAGAAACCACTAAAGATACCAAATTAGTGTTGATTGTTTTTTTCTTTTATGAACGTGTTGATTGTTGAACCACCAAACAAAAAGTCACGTAGAAGTTTATGTCTGGTTTTGAATTATTTTCATGTTTTTACCTATAAGATCATGACATGTGTAATAATATATAATAATGCATGGATAATCATAAATGAATAATAAAAAGTTATACCAAAAATTATTTAGCAGTGTATGAAATTTGAGTTCGTAAAGAAATTTACCGAGGAAAAACAGAAAAGGGAAGGGATGTAAAACAAACTCAAGATCAATTTAAAGAGCAAGGATCCTCTAGAGTGAAATTTCCCTAAAGTTTCCTAGAGTACTACATTGTGTGGTTGAGATTTACTGGCAAGTCACATCAGAAAAATTGATGTGACTTGCCAGTAAATCTCAACCACACAATGTAGCACTCTAGGAAAGTTTAGGGAAAAATCACTCTAGAGGATCCCAATTCAAATTTAAATACTGTTAATCAATGTTTTTAGAGCGTGATCAGGTAATTGGCTAAGTGGTTATAAAGAAGGCACTTAGGTACCAAAGTGAGTGAGATTTCAAATTGCTTGGGACCCCCAATTTGGAGACCCCAAATGTGTGTGATTGGTCCATGTGTGTTTTTGTTTTTTTTCCTGTCTCTCACATGGGATGATGTGGGGGTGAAATTTTTGTGAGGGTCTCAATCATTCATTACTCTTTATAGAAAGACATTGACCTTCATTATAATTTAATTAATAACGTATTAATTGCTATCTCGATATGAAATAAACTCATGGGGAAAATTTCACAACTAATAAGCTTAGTATGAGAATTTTCTTTCTCACAAATTTTTACTATTTCTCACCATTTCTCACTCAACTTATAAATTAAATATGAGAAAAGAGTTCATTTTTTCATCATTTCTTATCAATCCTTGCCAAATCATCATCACCCCATCCAAACGGAGAGCATTAGTCAACCAAACCGAATAATAAACCAGGACGGATTCAGGATTGAGACTTTGGAAGGACTACTTGATAGTTTGAAAAATTGAGGACTACTCTATATAATTTTGAAATTATGTAAAAAAAATTTGGGGCCCACGAACTCCTGGATCCATCATTGATAATAAATAACACATTTTGGTTCATTGAATTCATGCAGTCAACATCACCAGATTCATATTTTCATTTCATTTAAGTTATAATTTAATGCTAACACTTCACATTCACATTGTTCATTGCATAGAAGTTATAAGTTTTGAGTTTTGGGAGTACAGATAAGAGACTAATTGCTCCCAGTAGTTGTTTTCAAGTTTGATAGGTACAAGTAGTTTTCTACATGTCAATTACACACAACCTAACCCATCATGAAATAGTAGAGATCAAATAGGAGATCTCTCTCAACAACGTTTTGACTTTTCCTTCATATCTTCACCGCCTAAACTCCAATTTTCCATACTTGTGAAATTTAAAAGTCGAAGTCAATGCACTCTCTCTCTCTAAAACATTTGTTTTTTTGTATATCATGCAATATGATTAGCAAGGAAGTGAAGGCTCAAGTGAATCACAAATCAGAAGAATATGAGGAATCTCTGCACTATTTGTATCGGAACTAGTAAAGGGTATATCATATTATCATATTATCATCATTCATGTTCTTTCTTCTTCAAATTTTCAGTTTTTAAAATTTTAAAACTAGTGTGTTTCTGATACTCGGTATTTTTTTTTATTATTTCGTAGATATGAAAATGGGTTTTGTTGGACTATGCAGAGCAAGATCAAAGTTGAAGAGAAAACCAAAAGGTTTCATGAAGAATGAAATCGGAATTCATGAAGGGATAAAGACTGTAGGGGTGGACAATTATTGTGACTTCTCCAGTAGTTCTGATCTCTGCATTTGCATAGTCACTTGGAATATGAATGGACAGGTGACCTATTTCTTGCTCAGTAATGGATTTTTTTTCATATCCTCCTTCAAACAAATATGATTTTATATATGGGTAGATATGTATCGAGTTTTTGATCTTTTGATATCGATAAATTCCAATAGCGATGTCAATTTCACCTGCCCCGCCTTGCCCTGCCCCTATCTCATGGGCCGCTTCATACTTGTTTTCCCATATCCGTACTATTAGTACACAATTAATATGGTTCGGCAACTATAAAGTCAATGATTTTAAAAAAAAATATTGATGTGGCATCTAATTTTTTAATTCATATTGCTCAATACTTAAAGCTGTTACATAGCAATTGATACTTATTGGTCTCCTTATCCCATTTTTTAAACCTTGGAACTCAACTCATACTTACTAATTTTTGGTCCAATTTTGATTTTTTTGGGGGTGAAGCAGGTCTCATATGAAGACATAGAAGAACTGGTTGGGAGAGACAGGAAGTTTCATCTGCTGGTGGTCGGCCTCCAAGAGGCCCCTCGGAACAATATTTCCAGGTTGTTGCAGGCAGCTCTAGTTGAATCTCACATGTATGTATTACATATTGCAATTTTGTCTTAATTTACTTTCTTCGTTTCATCGCTGTCTATCAATTCTTAATTTTTTTTTGGTTCTCTTAAATTTTAAAATTTTTTGTTGCTCAATTTTTATGGGTTGTCCATTTCATTGAAATTGACGTACAAAACAAGAATAGTCACCATCTTCTATGAAAATTTAGAGCTAAAAGAACAATAATGTCGTCACGTATGTATGACACCTCACTATTATCTGTTCATATACCATTTGCCCTATCTAGAACACCCTAAAAATTGCAAACTCATCACAACCATATGTTGAAGGATATTGTTCTAGCTAGGAAGTTTTTTTATATTTTTGAAGTCTATGTCACAATTTGACATTTTAATATCTTTAAAAACACGTGGACTCTGCTTATTATGTCAAATTAATTATTTTATTTTATTTTTCTTCTTTTCAAATTATGAAGCCTGTTAGGGAAATCCATCATGCAATCTGTGCAGCTGTATGTGTTTGGACCAAAGAACTCAGAGTTGTTCATCAAAGGTGAGATTTGTTTTGAAAATTAATCTTGAAAATAATAATTGCTAACTCTTACATTTAAATGCGGGAATTAATTTGTAGAATTGAAAATGGATAAATATGCTGCTGGGGGCTGTGGAGGATTAATTAGGCGAAAAAAAGGGGCTGTGGCTATCAGAATTAACTACAATGGAACCCTTATGGTCTTCATCTCTTGTCATCTTTCTGGTAACTCTCTCTCTGCGTCTCATATTACACTAGGAATTTGTTTAAAAAAAATTTATTATAAATTTTTTTTTTTTTTAAAAATATTTTTTTACACATGCAGCTCACACCCGCAACGTGGAAGAGAGAAATTCTCAATTCAGGAACATATCAGACTCCCTCTTCTCCAAAATTTGGAACCCTTTTTCAAGACCTGCCCAAATCACCATATGGTTAGGAGATCTCAACTACAGACTTCAGGGGATTAATGCATTTCCAGCCAGAAGTCTAATTCAGGAAAACCATCACAAAGTGAGTTATTTAACTTACTTTTCATATTAGGCAATTTCCCATGGAACTCTACAGTAGTCTGCAACTAGTCCTAATTGTGAAAATTAAAAACAAATTTCTAAGTTGAGAGATGAGTGTGTTGCAAAATATATTTTTGATGTTTCGTTTTTCTGTGAACTCTGCAGCTACTCACCGGGAAAGATCAACTCTTAAAAGAGGCTGAAAAAGGGCAGATTTTTAGCGGATATTGCGAGGGAACATTAGCATTCAAACCAACATATAAATATGACATCGGAAGTAACAGTTACGATACAAGTAACAAAGTATATATATATCTGTTTTTTTTTTTTGGTCTTGATTTTTTTTTTTTTTTTTTTCTGGGGTGGTTATCCTTCATTGATATGTTTTTCTCTTATTGATAGGTAAGAGTACCATCATGGACAGATCGGATATTGTTCAAGATAGAAGACGTTGACAAGATCAATGCGACTCTACACTCCTATGAATCAATAGACACTATTCGCAGTTCCGATCATAAACCAGTTAAAGCACACCTCTGCTTACAAGTTAACAAGTAGTTCTCACTTATCCACGTCAAATCAAAGCACTTGTTTTAAGTGCTTTTGCGTCTTAAAATTTGAACTCATTTTTCGTACAGATTAACACTATTGTGCCCTTGGTCGTTGAATGTAATATAAATTCTTAATTGACTGTATCATATTGGGCAATTGTCCTCTGCTAGGTGTGTAAACAATATGGACAGAAAATTTCACATCTTTTTGAAACAGTTTATTTAATTGTGGCCTTGTGTTTGATGGAGAGTTGGACCCCTTTTTTTTTTTGTTTGTGTAGTATTGATGGTTAGGTTCTAGCCCGGTATGGTCATGCTTGTCCTTTGTATCTGTTTTGAGCTTTTATATATTTCATACGCTTTCCTTCCAATAAAGATGTACATGATCTAATGTAATTGAGAAAAATTGGTTGAAATTTATTAATTTTTAATTAAGTATAATTAATATTATTGATTCGAATTTCTGTACTTAAATAGAAGAAGATCAAAGGCTTTAAGTCTTGTTACAAATAAAACTTTCCCTCGGATTTGTATTTTTTTGTGAATAATTTTGAATGGAGTTATTTAGGTGTGTTTGGTAACGTTTACATTTTCAGTTTATATTTATAAAAATTTTATAAACTGATTTTTGTTTATTTTTAGAAAAACATAAACTACAAACGCGTTTGGTAATTGACAAAACCTTTAAAAAATTTTAAAAATATAAAAAAGAGTGAGAAATGACAAGTGGCAGCAAGTGGCGGCGGAAGACGGTGGGTGGTGGGTAGCTGGTGGCGGGTGGGTGGTGGTGGTGGATGGGTGGGTGACGGTGGCGGGTGGTAGCGAGTGGGTGGTGGCGGGTGGTGGGTAGTGGTGGTAAGTGGGTGGCGGATGGCGGCTGGTGGTGGGTGGTGGTGGGTAGGTGGCGGGTGGGCGGGTGATGGTGGCGGGTGGTAGCGAGTGGGTGGTGGTGGTGGCGGCGGTGGCTGGTGGTGGTGGTGGTGGTGGTGGTGGCGGCGACGGCGGTGGCTGGTGGTGGGTGGTGGTGGCAGGTGGGTGGTGGGTGGTGGTGGTGGTGGTGGTGGTGGTGGTAGCGGTGGTGGTAGCGGGTGGTGGTGGCAAGTGGGTGGCGGATGGCGGGTGGTGGTGGGTAGTGGCGGGTGGTGGTGGTGGTGGATGGGTGGGTGATGGTGGCGGGTGGTAGGTGGTAGCGAGTGGGCGGTGGTAGTGGTGGTGGTGGGTGGTGGTGGCAGGTGGGTGGGTGGTGGGTGATGGTGGTGGTGGTGGTGGTGGTGGTGGTGATTGTAGTGGGTGGTGTTGGAGGGTGGGTGGCAGGTGGCTGGTGGTGGCAGGTGGTGGATGGTGGTGGCAGGTGGGTGGTGAGTGGTGGTGGCTGGCAGTGGAGGTAGTGGCGGGTGGTGGGTGGTGGCGGGTAGATGGCAGGTGGTGGTGGTAGTGGTGGTGGTGGCGAGGGGTGGGTGGTGGTAGCAGGTGGGTGGTGGGTGGTGGTGGCGCGTGGTGGGTGGTGGTGGCAGGTGGGTGGTGAGTGGTGGTGGTGCGGGTGGGTGGTGGTGGCGGAAGACGGTGGTGGAAAATGGTGGCGGGTGGTGGCTAGTGTTGGGTGGTAAAAAAAAAAAAAACTCAAAACTCAAAACGGAAACACATTTTTTGTGTTTTCATTTTTTGGCCAAATTTATAAACTGAGACAATTGATTTATAAATCAAAAATTTTACCAAACAAGTTTTTATTTGAGTTTTTAAAATTTTTGTAAATATAAACAGAAAACTGAAAACGTAAGTGTTACCAAACATTGTCTGTATGTACTATTTTATGCTGCAGCAGTGCTGCAGAGCTCTAATTAGAGCTGCACTGCAGTAGCTCTAATGAGCTAGCGCACATATTAAAAAAAAAAAAAAAAAACAGTGAAATAAAAGACAAAATATGAGGAAGAAAAAAACAAATTAATGCTCTATTAGAGCTCTCTTTTTAAAGGTCTAACTCATTTTTCTTTATGCTGCATGTATATGCTTGTCGTTTTTAATAACTGTCTGCCCACTGATGTATAAATAGAAATTACATTGGAATGTGAGTTGTCTTCTTGATATTTTAGTTTTTTTAGTTTGGGTTAAAAAGTCTTGTTTGGAATAATTTTTTTGATTTTATTGACTTTTATAAGAGAAAAAATAAAATAATTATAATTTAATTGTGATATTTAATTTTATTTTATCATTTTATGACTATTTTTAACTCTAGATTGAAATGCGAAATGGCTGAAAGGAACAGAAATTACAGAAAGTGGGTCCTTTACCTTTTTAAAAAATTTGAAATTTGGCAGTAGATAACAACTCCCTTCTTTGAAACGTTAGAAAAGTCAAAAGGCCTAAAAATAAAAAAGGAAAAAAAAAGAAAAGAAACTTTGTGGGAACTGATAAATTAGTAATGATGTCTTTCACTCCATGCTTGTTGGAGGGAAAAATGATTAAAAAAAATTTGTTTATTGTACACAGACTCAAAACGGTGTAAGACTCAGTTTTATATGAGAGATATGTTTGATTTTGTCATTTATTTTTATATTCCTAAATTTATTCTATTTGTTAGTGTAAAATATGTTATCATGACTAATATTATTGGTGCGTTATAATGAATCAAAAAGAAAACAGTTACCCAGGATCAATTCCCAACATTAGAAAGTAATCCAATGCCACATCAATAAATCTAAGTCACTAATTTGTTGCGTGGGAATGGGAGCGCAAAATAGTCTCTAATTAAAATAGCTTGAGATTAAGAAGATTAGTGAGGTGGAAGAGAGAGAGAGTAGAGAGAGTTAGGGAAAGGAGTGTGGGCCCTACTTATATATGGATACTCTCCCCATCATTAGAGCTGTATTAAAACTCTCAAATTAGAGCTCTCAAACATTAGAGAGTAGAGAGAGATAGAGAGATGAGTGTGGGCCCCATCGCGCATAGGTACTCTTCACATCATCAGAGCTATATTAGAGTTCTCAAATTAGAGCTCTCAAACATTAGAGAGAAGAGAGAGATAAAGAGATGAGTGTGGGCCCCATCTTCACATGGGTACTCTTCACATCATTAAAACTGTGTTAGAGTTATAGAGTTCCATTTAGAGCTTTAGTATTATAGTTATGTATCATTACTGATTTATGTAAATAAATCTCTAGTATTTAACACATTCACACATCAGTAGAAGCAAAAATAATGAAAAATTTTAGACCAGTTAAGTCTTAAAAATAATTACAAATAAATGATAAACTTTATAAATATTTTCCCATGAATGTGTAATAACTTTATAAAATTACCATTGAATGGTAATTTTTTTAAAAAATTAAAGAGAACATCAGTTCAGTATCTTATAAATTTTTTTAAATAAATTTAAATAGATTTGGGCAGAGCCATCAAATAACCTGAACAATCGAAATAAAATTGTATATATAAATATATAAAATTATTTGTTAATTTATTTTTTTAATAATAAATAAATTAATTAAAAGTTTAATATTAATGAACAAAAACAAATACATCTTTTAAAAAGGGATTTTTTTTTTAAGATTCCTGATATTAAGATTTTATAAAATAAAGGACATATAATATTTTAATAATAGTTAAAATCCCTCAACATTTTCACATAGAAAATTAGACTTAGAAAAATTTTACTCGACTCAGAAAAATTTCAATTCACATAGAAATTTCTCAGTGATCATGCTACAGAAATTTCAAAATTTCTCTGTGAAAATTGAAATTTCTCTGAGTCGGGTAAAATTTCTCTAAGTCCAATTTTCTCTGTGAAAATGTTGAGGGACTATAGCTTATAAAAAAAATATTTTGGATCTCTTCTATTATACAAAGTTGGAGAGAGATGTTTCACTAATTTTTCTTAAAATGGGGTATTTAGTCTAACATCCCTCTCCAACTTTTAGTAATAGGAGAGGTCCATAATATTATTTTTTATGTAACCTAAGGTTTTTCATTTGAGTTTGTATATCTCTCTCTCTCTTTTGATACATTGTAGAAAGAGAAACCCACCACACCACCCAATGATCTAACACTACAGGAAATAACACCTTTGGCGGCTAAAAATGCCGACTAAAAAAAATTTAGTCACCAAAGGTATACACATTAGCTACAAAAAAAAAATTTGGTCAACAAAGATATACACTTTAGCTACTAAAAAATATTTGGTCGGCAAAGGTACCGTCTGTAACTACTAAAAATAATTTAGTCGGCATTTATTGTCTTTTGGCGACTAATTACATTTTGGTCGTTAAAAAGTGGATTTTGGGTGACTAAAAAAATAATTTGGCCTCCAATAACTGATCTTTTATTTCACTTTTGGCGACTAATTGTGTTTAGTTGTTGAAAATAGGATTTTAGGCAACAAAAACATAATTTGGTCCCTAATTGTACAATCTTTTCTTCACTTTTGGCAACTAATTGTGTTTAGTTGTTGAAAATAGGATGTTGGGTGACTAAAAAATAATTTGGTCCTTAAATGGACAATCTTTAGTTACCAAAATTAATTTAGTCGGTAATTATTTCACTTTTAGTGACTAAAATTTAGTAGCCAATTGTAATTTAAGATTTTTGGTGGGAAGACTTCAATTTTTGGAGGAATTGATAAATTAATTGGTGACAAAAATGTGAGTATAGTTAGGAAACAACGCCTTATTAGCAATGACAGATTATTTCGTCGGGAACAAATAATTAAACTAGGGTTCATACCTCTTTCTAACTCTCCCACGCCTCTTTCTTTCTCATTCGATCTGTTACTCTCTCTCACTCCTCTGGCTCTGCCTTATTCTTCATATTTAATCTTTGTCGGTTCGTCTCCATTGCCGTTGGGTAAGAAGCATCGTCGTCGGCGCATAGGAGCATCATTGTCGCAACACCATCGATCTATTACCCTAAGTATGTCTTTCTTTCTTTCGCCCCCTCTCTATCCCTTTGTCTCCCTCTCTGTATACCGACTGGGGATTCTTCATGGTACATAAACTCAATTCTCTCATTCCCTCTCATTCCCCTTCTCGAACCCTTTTATCATTTGTTTATGTCATAAAGCTTAGTGTCGTTGGTAAATGTTGAACCCTGTTAATTGTTATAACCTGTTTTTGCTAGTGTATATTATAGTGTATATATATATATATATTGGTATGCAACTAGGTCGATTTAGATTTATCTGGGTTTGCTTTGCTGTGTACCTATGAATTATCTCTTTCCTTTCATCTCCAGAAAATTTTGTTCCCCTCCAAATCTCCAAACCTCTCTTGCACCAAAAGCGAGAGAGAGAGAGGGAGAGAGAGAAAATCTAATTATCATCACAATCTTGATCTTAATCATGGATTGAGAAAAGAAGCAAAATGGGTAAGGACGAGGAAGAGATGAGAGGAGAGATAAAGGAGAAACTGGTAAACGAGGAGCACAAGATCTGGAAGAAAACACTCAATTCCTCTACGATTTAGTCATCACTTATGCTCTCGAATGGCCTTTCCTAACCGTCGAGTGGCTTCCAGATCTCCAAGAGCCTCGAAGAAAGAACTACTCTGTTCAGAAGATGATTTTAAGGACTCACATCTTTGAGAACGAGCCTAATTACCTCATGCTCACTCAGGTTCAACTTCCTCTTCAAGATGTCGACAATGATGCCAGCCATTACGATGACAACCGGTCCGATTTTGGAGGCTTTGGTTGTAGTAATGGCAAGGTAAACTGTCTCAATTTTAGCTCTCTTTTTTTTGGGAGGAGGAGAGGGGGGGGGAGGGCGGTGTTGTTATTAGGAATTTTACGAGTTTTGGGGTTTACTTGGAAATTAAATTTCTAGGTTTGGATTGTGAATTGGTAGTGAATTTAGTGTTGGGATTTAAAAGATGAAAGCTTGGAGTGAAGTGTTTGACACTCTAAAAGGTGTGTTATTGGTATTCAGTTAGTTTAACAAAATTCCTTTTTGGGATAAAAGATACAAAGAATGGAGATGATTAAGGGCTTTTATGGTTGTTTTTCAAATGGGGATTAGTCCATTTTAGAAATGGGAATTTTGAGTGTTTTAGGGCTTGGGTTTAGGGTTTAATTGGAAATTTAATTGTTAGGATTATTGGGTTTTGATTGTGAATTGGTAGTGAATTTGGTGTTGGTATTCAAAAGGTGAAAGCTCGGAGTAAAGTGTTTGATACTTTGCAAGGTGTGTTATTGGTATTCAGTTAGTTTAAAAACATTCCTCTTTAGGATAAAAGATGGAAGAAATGAAGATAATTAGGGGCTTTTATGGTTGTCCTTGAAACGGGAATTAGTCCATTTTAGAAATGGTTCATATACAAAGAATATAATCAGAGTAACCATAGTATTAACATGCAAAAACTAGAATGAATGCACATTATGTTTCATGGAATTTTGTTGAAATTATGCACCTGCTGTTCTATGTGATATTTGATGAAACAGGTTCATGAATGTGTTGTAGAAGATGTAGCATGGCATCTGAGGCACGAATATTTATTTGGTTCAGTTGGGAATGACCAATATCTGCATATATGGGATCTCCGAACTCCATCAGCTGGCAAGCCAATTCAATCTATAATTGCTCATCAAAGTGAGGTAGGTGCCCACAATTCAGAAGTCTCTCGTAGCATTCAGATGTACATATATAGGCACATATACATACACCCTTGTAGCTCTACATGCCATGTACTCATGAGTCGGGATGAACTTTACCTTGTATAAAATTTGCAATTCTTTCACTTGTTAATGACTATTTTAGGGTGTCATATTTGAGTAACCCCACCATTGGATTAGAAGATTGTCTTGCCATGTACATCATGGGTGTTGAATATCAAGTAGATCAGATAAGCATAGCTATCTGATCCATATTCATATTTCACTTGATAAAAATTTCAAGCAGATTTTGATTTACAATTGGAATTATATCGAATAGCTCTGAATCTTTGATCCATTTGATATTTGGATGTATGAAAGCATGAGATGAATTCTAAATACAATGGTGGGCTTGGCACAAATGGGGTTTCCTTTGTATTTGCAAAATCTAAAATCCCGAAGATATTGATTTGTGATTATGTATCAATTTTAAAGAATAAATAACAATCCCAATCAAATAATCAATGACAAATCAACACAATGATTTTAACATGGAAAAATCACAATTGGAGTGCCTTCAATTGTGATAAAAAAAACCATGGGCCAAAACCACAAAACAATCTACTAAGAAAACACAAAGGAATTACACAAGTGTACTCTCAATTACCTAGCGAATCCACGCCCGAATCGAATCGACCCCTATGTGCCTCTTCCAGCCCCGTCTTCACCTCGAAATTGTCTTGCCCAACGTTGAATCCACAACGCCGATGTTGAATTACGATGATGAGCCACTCTAGAATCTACCAAAACTTCAGGTCCAAATTCTTCGGAATCCACTGAAGAACAACTCTCTCTTTTGTGAATAAAACAAAACAAACAAACCCTTTGATATAATCCACTCAATTCATGATATAAACTCTCACAGATATTAAAGGAAACAAGTAAAGAAGCTCTAGATGAAAAACCCTAATACCAAAGAAGAAGATCTGGAAGCCGTAACCCTAAAATCTGATAGAACCACATATTTATAGAAAACAAGGCCGCGATGGTCGCTCAAGTCTAGGAATGCTCGCTCGAGCGAGAAGACTAAAACACATCTTTTTCCAGGTGTCTTCGCTTAAGCCACCAAAGTGTCACTCGAGTGAGAAATGCAGCTTCTTAGTAATTTTACAGTCAGTTCAATTCCCGACATAATCAGCGAAATGGAAAACATGATATAATTAACATCACAAACTCCTCTGCATAAGCACAATTCGGGTTGGATTCACATCTAAAACTCATAGCCTCACTAAAATAAAAGATTGAATAAAATTACAACTAAAAGGAGTTTTGTCAAACGGGGATTACCAAGAATAAAAACCTAACAGTATTGATTTGTCTTCCTGTATTTGGTATTGCTCTGGTTGTAGTTTTTTAAATGGCTACTACCCGAGTTTTGATTTAATTGCATTCAGAGTGTATAATTTTTATCCTTACCAACACTCTAGTTGGTGTTCAATCATTAATTACCCTATGAATGCTTATACTATGTTTGCCAGGGAATAAGTGGACAGGGATGTGAAGAGGGATTTATTCGCTTT
Organism: Camellia granthamiana; assembly: GCA_036172215.1. Classification (NCBI taxonomy): domain Eukaryota; kingdom Viridiplantae; phylum Streptophyta; class Magnoliopsida; order Ericales; family Theaceae; genus Camellia; species Camellia granthamiana. Next base: position 151,937,772 of record CM069905.1, on the reverse strand, counting down.
CTCATATTTATTTGGAAGAACAAGAAATAGGAAAGGAAATAAGGAAGGAGGACTTTTACCTATAAGCCCATATTATGTGGAAATGAGCAGAGGAAAGGCTGTTAATTTTCTTGGAAAAGTTGTACTTAAAAAAATGCTTCTTCTTTTGTAAGGGCATAGTGGTAGAATCATACACCAACCTTGCTTTCCTTCCTACTAAAGCAAACAAAAAAAAGGGATAGTTAGCTTCCTTTGTCTAGGGAGCAAGGGTACCTTGCATTTTTGGCCTGGTACATATCTAAAATTTGGCTTGGTATAGATTACCTTTGGATATGGTACAACTTAGTTTTTAGTGCGGTATAGATTACTGTTTTGTCATGGTATAGATTACCTTTCGGATATTAAATTTACTTAAAAAAGTTATGTATGGAGTGCGGTACAGATTACTATATTCGCATGCACCACAAGAAACTACACTTTTGGCGACTAATTTTTTAGTCGCCAAAAGCCCTGATTTTGGTCGCCGAAGATATTCCCCGACTAAAACTTTTAGTCGTTGGCTTTGTCGCGGGTACGTTGTCGGCAAAGGTAATGGCTACTAAAACAATTTTTAGTCGGCATAAGTGCAAAACAAATGGCGACTAATACGTTGGTAGGCAAAACTGTAGGGTATTAGCGACTAAATGTCGTTTAGTCGCGGATGACTGCCATTGGCGACTAATTCTTAGTCGCCCAAGGGGTGAATCAATTCATAAGTAACATTTTCAGTTACTATTCGTTTTGTCGCCAAAAAATTAAATTTTTATCTACGGCGACCAAATTATTAGTCGCTAAAAAGTTTTATTTTTAGCTACCAAATTTTTAGTCGCGGAAAAGTAGATTATTCTTTAGCTACTACAGAGTTTAGTCGCGCATTACATAATGAATTATGTTTTGGCGACTAAATATTTAGTCGCCAAAATTGTTGTGAGTTTTACCTACTACAAATTAGTCGCCAAAACTACTTTCAATTTGTTTTGGCTACTAAGAATTTAGTCGCCAAAAGTTTTTTTACTTTTTGCTACTAAACAATTTGTCACCAAAACTTTTTTCATTTTGTTTTAGCTACGAAATGTTTAGTCACCAAAATATTTATTTCTTTTTTTGGCTACCAATTGTTTTGTCACCAAAAATATCAATTTTTTTTGTTTTGTTTTTTTCATTTTAATAAATTTGTTCACAACCTATATGTATTCACCACAACCTGTGATAAGTATACAAACAAATCAATATATATATTATCACCTATTCCATAATGCATGTTTCACTTACAACCATCAAACAAAAAAAAAACACCTTACAATATAATACAAACCAACTAATATATTCCAATTACGAATAATAACATCATACATTCCAAATGTCCTACCAAAACAATGTCCTGTACACACAACATTCTGACTATAGTATGTATTATAACGACCATTTGGCATGGTACAAATTACCATGGTAATATGTATCATGACAAAAGGTAATCTATATATATCACCAAAGCAATTAAAACAAGTTCCAAAAATTATATGTAAGATTCATCCAAATTCCACACAAAAAGTACAGGACGTCCAAAAACTTTCCAATGTTGCACAACTGTGAATTATCTTCCACACAAAAAAATAGAAGATCCACATGTCAATGCCAATAGCCATCTACACAACAAAAATTACACCCATTAGTTCCATTGTAAACAAAAATTTTCAACAAAAAATTACAACCATCTACAGAACACAAATTGCAAGGATGTCAATTGTAATTGAAATTGTATTTATTAGGGTTACTTTGAATTTAGGAAGTATTTGTTAAAAAAATTTCACTATTCAAACTAGGACACACGTTTAACCAAGCGGCCCGGACTGGGCAATGAAGTCCACATTACGAGTGAAGCAAAGCCCATTAACAAAAAGAGGCGCTTTGAATCTCAACATATTCGTTTCAATTTAGACAAATGAAAGGCCACTAAGACTACTAATTGACCCAACAACGAGGTACCTATGGCTACAATGAGAGTTCTAATCAGTCCACACAACCAGAGGAACATCTTTATCTGAACCATTTTTAACATGATCAGAAAGAGGGATGAATAGAAGAGGAGAATATGAATCTAGGAAGCAAGGAAGGCATTACTCTAGTGAGATGAATACACTTCGAATCTATGTTCATTTGGTCTTTAAATCTTCTCATGTGGGATACATATAATCTAATGATGAAAAAATATTTAATGATGAATCAAGAAATACAACAAATAACATCTTCTTGGAAATTTTTTGATGAATAGAGCCAATATTATTACTTCAAGTATCATAAGTTCACCTAGTAAATTCATTTAGTCCAGGATAATCGTCCAATATTAATTTACAGATATTAATAATTCAGTTAGTAGGGTGGGTCATATGAATTATTTAACAGGATAGCCTAGACCATTTCTTCGAATCCAAGCATAACTGGACCTGAATTGCTGTGCAGGCTTTATGATATGGATGGTGCCTTAAATCCTTTAATTTTTCCTACTCATTGGAGTATTTTTTGTTAAGGACATGGCAATTATTTTTTCTTATACCGTCTCTTGCTTTGGGTGTACTGTGTTAAGAAATGAAAATGTTTTTGCTCAGTTGCAGTGGCTTAGCTGGACATTACGCTGGTTCTTCACAAGCAGATCATGGAGATAAGTAAGTCTTTATGTACATAGTAACACAGAAATGCATGCTACATGACAAGCATTCATTTTGATAAAAGCTCTTTGTTCCCTCTCTGAACGCCGGTAGGAAATTCTTTAAAGCATGGTTAGTTCTTGAATCTATGTTCATTTGGTCTTTAAATGTTCTCATGTGGGATACATATAATCTAAATTTGTTTCTCATTGTGCATGGCTGGCAGTTGATACTTCTAGATGTGATATGTGCCATGTTAGGTTCTAGGTTTTAACTTTTATAAGGTTCAAAATAAGAGGCAGAATTCTCTTTTTTTATCCTTATTATAACATCTGCCTTGCATTATTGTTAGTTTTTAATTTTTTGGAATATTATTGTCTTACTTCATATAACTTACATGGCAGCATACTTGTATCTAGTGTTTGAGATGCCACATTGAAGCTTCATATTAAAGTTTTTTTTTTACCAAACTCGTGTCTTTCTAACCCATTAGTGTTTGTTTTGAAAACACGTCTTCTCATTGACGTCGTCATTTTTAAAACATGCATAACCATATTGGATGCTGTGTTTTTAAAACTCCACTCTAAACCTAAAGTCATATTTTTAAAACTTAACTTCATTAAACAACTTCGATTTTATAAAATAAGTACGAAAGTACTTGTAAAAGTAGATCTAAAGTGTCCAGACCAAGTTACCTTATGGAAATTAGATTACGGTCCTTTGTGTAATGTATCGAAACACCAAGTCGTCTGCTGCTAAGTCTACTCACATTATGCCTCAAAACCTATTCCAAGCACATAATAACAAAAAATTTGCATAGCAACTTTAGAAAACAATTCTATGTCAATATGATCTATATTTTTTGTAGAATTTGCATTAGCTTATGAATAAAAGTATGTTTACCGAATAGTAGGATGACCACCTGAACCCTCCAACAGGGTTGTCAACCGTGACACCACATCGTTCAGATGATTCAGTTGTACTTGTTGTGCCTCTCGTGCTTTTTTTTCTTCTTCGACTTGTTTGATCAGCTCCTCTCTTTCCCTCGTAATGTCCTCCTGCTCTCTTTGGTGCTCCTCTTTCTCCTTGAGCAACTCCTCGTGATCTCTTCGGCGCTCCTCTTTCTCCTTGAGCAATTCCTCGTGATCTCTTTGGTGCTCCTCTTTCTCCTTGAGCAACTCCTCGTGATCTCTTTGACGGTCCTCATGAAGAACCTCCAATTCCGCTCTCATTGCCTCCACTTGTTTATCACGTGCTCGTGCCGCACTAGAAGTTGTGGAAGAGGGTTGTGGCCCTATCCCACATCCACGCAAGTAATTTTTCTTTGCCCCGAGCACTTGCCTTGAAAGTTCTTCGTGGGTCAATGGCAACCCCGCATTGGTAGCTACGACTTGTAGATTCACCATATCATCCTGTCATGGCAAAAAAACAATGAAGTCAAGATGGTTAAAGGAATTGAAAACAACTTTAGTAATTGATATGCAACAAAATTGGTTTCAACATTCAATACTCACATGTAGCTCACCACATTTTGGGTCAATCCGGTCTCCCGTCTTCTTGGACTTGTGTGATTTCTTATAAAATTCGGGGAAATCTATATCTCCATCCTCATTTGCTTATTTGGTTTGAAAAATTTCCATTGATGAAGTAGTACATAGTAATATTCAAAAAAAAAAAAGGAACAATCAATCATCGATTACATTACTAAATTAACAATTTCTCACCATAAGCGACATTGCTATAGGAAATGATCACGATCCACTTGTATGATTATAGGGGAGCATACCCCTATTTGCTTTACCAGCTTTAGAGCGTTTCTAACAAGACAAAAAATAAAAATAAAAAATAATTAGTAAAGATTTTTTACATATTAACACATAAATTAATTTCAAGAATGGGGTTTCTAATTAATTTGTTACCAAGTGCGATTCGTCTTTCCAAGCAACATCAATCAAATATTTCCAGTCCTCGAAGCTCACTCCACTAGGCGGATGACTATAGGGGTCATCAACACCCTTTTCCTCAAGTTCGAGGAACTCTTGCTTTAGATTGTACCTCCAGTCCTTGTATAGCAAATATGCCTTTCTATCGAGGATTTCTTGAGCTTGCTCATCATTAGCAAAATCATCGCCGATAACAAACTTATCCTACAAACATAAAAACAGAATTAGTACATCAATTAATTTGAGCAATTACAAATAACTTAATAAATACATTATGGCAAGATGAATCTCATACTAGCACGCCTTGGACGACCGCATCTTTGGTACTTTCATCGATTTTTCTTCATGATTTCACGCTCTGAAGAGGGCACAACCGTCTAATTTGCAATCCTAACTCATTCGTCGCTGGGGTGGCATTCCCTCCTGTTATTGCGTTCAACACCCGATTGACATACACATGTAATTTCTCTCCTTTTTTCCGTTCTACTTATTTCTGCACTCCTTTGCCCAATGTAGGTCTCGTACGCGAGTTGACCTTTTTCGCCCTGGTGCAAAAGGGTAAGCAAGTCACAAATTACAACTCTTGCTAATCAAATACGTGAGAGGATTGGTTGCTGCTTCATTACTAAAAAAAAGGAAACACCTAATAAGGAAACACCTAATACTATTAATTATTTAGTTACAGCCATTGGTTGAAGTCCCATTCAATTGGTAACAGTTACACCATTCATGGCTTTGTATCAAATTTCAACCAAAATCAGACGGTGCATTTGACTGATGCTCTGTTGCAACTGCGAAGTCTTCATCTGTTCTGTTCATCTGTTCTGCTCAGATGGCTGTCTGCCCTCTATGAGCTTATAAACTGCATTCTGTTCTGTTGATCTGTTCCGCTATTCATCTTCTGTTCTGCTGTTCTGCAACACTGCTGTTCATTTGATGCTCTGCTGCTACACTGTTCTTCATCTGTGTATCTATTGATCTGTTCTGTCCAGCCTTCAGGATTATTTCCCAACCACCCCCAAAATGTTCAGTACATATGGTTGCAGCTCTCATTGATGTTAATATTAATACACATGGGTGGAAGGTGGAGTTAATTAGATGAGCATGCACAACTGATCATGTCCTTACCAATCAATATCTCCAACAAAATGAATTGAAGGGTTGGGCACTGCAAAGTAACCCCTATTTTGGATTGACAATTTTTTCTTTATTGCCTTATGTAGACACCCCATTTTTGACCGACCTTAAGACTCAGACGTCACCGATTGAGCGCTCGGTGATGTTGCATATTGTGCTCGTTCAGAAGTCTCAGAGTCGCAGCCGTGCGCCCTGCCTCCGGACTTCCGAACCCTCCTCTGTGCCTTGCCTTGGTTTGCGAACCAGACTCGGTTTTCTCTGTTTTCTTTCCTGAGGGGAGGGAGAGGTCCCGTAGACTATCTCTCAGTGGCCGTGGGCTACATTTCGTGGTCGTAGGCCATTTTGCCTATTTCGGAGCCCGGTTCCCGGTTTTCGGAGCCGTCAGGCCGTGTGCCTCGGTTCGGGACCGCCTAACCATCTCCGATTCCTCCGGTTTTTGGCATGCATCTCATTCACTCCCTTTTGAGGGACACTGGGGTCTTAGATACCCACTTCGTGGCCAAACACCACTTTCGGTGCTTAACGGCCGGTTTTCGGGACCCCGAACTGCGTGTTTTGGCCCCCGAGCATTCGTTTTGCATCGGTTTTTGTTCATTTTTGGCAGGTACCTCTTTTTTATCACCAGGAAGGTCACTGAAGGGTGGGAGGCCATCAATTATCTCAGCAACCAGTTATGCTTCTCCGGCGCCCTCCGACGCCCGTTTTTCTCACTTCCGGGCTAATGTTGAACACCCTAGGGCCATTTTCTTCAAGCCCAAACCACATATTTGTGTTGTACACACATGGGAGGACCCTAAAAACATATGGCCGGCCAGTAACTCCAATTGGACCTTTTGAACCCCTCCTAAAAGTGGCTTGTTCTCTCTCCTGTTTTACATTCTCCAAATTTGAACCACATGGTTGTGTTGAGGGGACCTGGGAGGACACCAATATCTGGTGGCCGGCCATTAACTCAACTTGACCCTTTTGACCCCTAGCCGGCCGGCCATAGGGGGTGGCCGGCCGGCCACCTGCAGCAAAATTACCTGGCCGGCCATACTCCCCTCAGTGCATACTTTACAGCTGTATAGCTGTTTGTCCCAAAAGATCTTTGTATCCGGGGGATATTTTGGAGGGAAGCACTTGGGTGCATTTCCCTCCACCTTTACACCCCTCTCTTGGTCCATATAAGGAGCCTCCCAGCTCTGTCCCTAGGGTTGGAAAAATTGGTTTGAGCATAAACACTTGTATCCCTCTCTATCTCTCTCATTTTCCTCAAGTTTGGTGTCATTTCTTCATCATCTTCAAGCTCTACCACCACCACTCCATTCCAGCAGCAAGGAGAAGCTTTTCAAAGGCTAAAGGTGTTGCAACTTGGTCCAAGAATCACCAAAAGCTTTGGTCTTCAAAGGTAAATCCATTTCCCCTCTTTTTTAGCACTTTCTTGCACCAATTTCTTAGGCTATTTGCTTACTGTTTTGGGCTCCTACCCTAACTGAAACTAGGTCTTTTTTGATCCATTCTTCATGTTTGTTCAAGGGCTCAACCCTGTTTGAGCCCTCCATTTGGCACTTGCTTCAATACCCCTTGGTATGTCACATTTTTGCATGAAAGTTCTAGCCTATGAGTGATCTGTTTTCGAGCATAATGTAAACTGTAAATGAGCCTATTTTGAGCCGCTCTTCAACATTGAAGAAGGGCTCAATCCTGTTTGGGTCCTCTATCTTGCACTTACTTCACAATCTCTCCTATTTACCGTAAATTTGCAAGATTTGTTTGGCCTATATGTAAATTGTTTTGGAGTTTGTCATGAACTGTGAGTAATCTTATTTTGTGTCCCTCTACAATATTGTAGAAGGGATAAATCTTGTTTGGGGCCTCCATGTTATACCTACCACTATATCCCTCTTTGGCCCCCATTCTTGCATGCTCTTTTAGGCTTATCTAGCTTCTGTTTTCGACCACCATCAGAACTGGAAATAGCCATGTTTTGACCCCCTGGACATATTTCATTAAGGGTCTTTTCTTGTTTGATGAATTTTTGGGGTACCTCATGTTATAGCCTTTGTTGGCTTCAATCTTGCATGGCATTTCTAGCATGTTTTCATACTGTTTTTGGGGTTGTCATCTACTTCAAATGTGCATATTTTTAGTCCCTCTTCAGTGTTGTAGAAGGGTATTTTTCCATTTGGGCATTGCATATATCACTTACTTCAATACCCCTCTTGGGGAGCCTTTTTTGCATTCTTGCTTAATCCTATGCGTGCTTGCTGTCTAGCCCTTTTTATGACTGAAAAATGCTTGTCTTGGGGCTGCCTTACTACTGTATTTTCATTCCATGTCCATGTTGTGCATGCATTGCATAGCTATAGGCCATTTCGGGTGCCTAATTTCGCATTTCGGGGCCATTTTATGCATCGGGTGTACTTTTGCCTCATTTTGGGACTGTTTTGCATCATTTGTGAGTGCTGAAATTCATTGGCATGTTTGCATATCACTTCCATGCCATTTCATGCCTTAGGGCCATTGCCTCGGTTCGCGTGCCCGTGTGCACGCATTTCGAGGCACTTCATTTTCATCCATCGGCCTCTTATGTGAGTGTGGCTGAGGCTCATTCATGTTAGTGTAAGTCCATTTTGCATTCTTTATGTCATTTTAGCATCATTGCTTTCCGTATGCCATTGCCTCGGTTTGCGTGCCCGTGTGCACGCATTTTGAGGCACTTCACTTTTATCCGACGGCCTCTTATGTGAGTGTGGCCGAGGTCCACTCATGTCAGTGTAAGTCCACTTTGCATTCTGTATGCCATTTTAGTCTCATTGCATTCCGTATGCCACTGCCTCGGTTTGCGTGCCCGTGTGCACGCCTTTCGGGGCACTTCATTTTCATCTCACGGCCTCTTATGTGAGTGTGGCTGAGGCTCTCTCATGTTGGTATAAGTCCAATTTGCATCGTGTATGCCATTGCCTCGGTTTGCGTGTCTGCGGGCACGCACTTCGAGGCATCTTGTTTTCATCCATCGGCCTCTTATGTGAGTGTGGCTGAGGTCCACTCATGTTAGTGTAAGTCCAATTTGCATTGCGTATGCCATTTCATGCCTTAGGATCATTGCCTCGGTTTGCGTGCCAGCGTGCACGCATTTCGAGGCATCTCATTTTCATAGCATTGTGCATGCTAGGTCATATCTTAGCTGCATTTCATGCATATCATGCATATTGCATCGTGTTCGGGATAGGAGTTAGCCCGGGCACGGGAAACGAGGTACGTTCCGCACTCCGAGTGACGGAACGGATCTCAATTCCCAAGTCACCGACGCTCCGGATTATCCATGATGGAGTTAGGTTTTGTTGTAGCATTCACATGCATTCATCCTATATTGAGTTGTACAATCCGGCTCCTCGGCCATCATGCATTGATATGCGTGATTGGTGGCACGAGGATCGAGGCATGCATATATTTGTGAAATACATTGCTATGCCCCCTTCCTGCTCTCCGTTGCAGCAAAATGAAGAATCAGTAACATTTCGGAGTCTGGCACGCATTTCGAGGAAAGGTGCAAACAGAGGCTAATTGGGGCATCCCAGTGGGTTTCCGCGCAAGGCAGCCCAGCATATATCATCCATCAGAATCAAGGCAGTCTCTGGCTTGCATGCCAGTTTACAGTTTTCTTAGTTAATTTTTTAATTAATTAGGAATTTGTATATTATTTGGACTGTAATATTTTGGACTGTATTATTCTTTCATCTGGGACTGTATATTTATTTGGACCCTCTGCGCGAGGGCATAATTGTAATAAGTGTAGGTGAGTGTGATGTATGTCTCCCAACCCCACGTCTTTCTTCCCTTTTATTTACCTGCTTATGATGGTTAGATATAGGACATATTTCAATTAGCATATAGTATGACAGCATGTTTGCATCATTCATCTGTTTTGCACGCACCGGGCTCGGCGCATCATACAAACTGCATTTGTATTTCAATTCCAAATTGAATACGTGTTAGTTGTAGCATTCCATATGCCATGTTTAGAATAGCCGAGCCTGCTATAATTGCATTTTTGCATGTGTTGCATTAGGCATTTCTGTATACTTAGGATCATGCATGATTTCTAATCAGCTTTTGTTTTGGCTTGGAGTACTCGGTAAGTTTTATGCTTTAGCATCCTTGCATGCGTGTGAGTGTTGCCATGAATAGCATGCTTACCATGAGGCTAATTGCTTATGTGATATAACTGCCTGAATGCCTGTGGGTGAAGGTTGGGTTATCTGAATTGGAATAATGCATTGATTGTTTGTTTTAAGCCCACTAGATTGTGGCAACACCATGTTTTCCTAAGCCCACCCGAGGGTGGCAAAATTTGCATTTTAAGCCTACCTACGGGTAGCAAACCATTTTCAAACAAACAAACATGAAATGTTTTGTTCCAATTCAGGCGACTCGGTCTATACTTGTATGCTGTGCGCATCACATAGTAACCTAGGCTAATAACCGGAATAAGAACTCACAATGTTTTCAAAATAAGATATCATGATTAGTAGAGGCCGGTCTTTGACCGGGCGAGCGGGGGTGCTCACGAAGTGACCTTCCCCAATCGTACCCAAGTTCCCGAGCCGAGGCAACTTTGGTGATGACGGACACGTGGCCTTTGGCACCGAGTCAGGGTTTCCTAAATTTCCCATTAAAATATTTAGGTGGCGACTCTGTATCTGGCAAAGCAGTCCATGTTTGGCACTTCTTTCAAAAAATCTGTTTTCAAAACGATTTGCCGGATTTAGACTCTTTGGTTCGAGATTTAGAACCGTGACATTTGAGTCCTTCGAACTGTAGTGACCCAATATCGAACCAGAACGGGGGGGACTCGCACTCCTCGCCCCGGGATGCGTTCGGGGACGTCTACAGTTTCTGGCGACTCCGCTGGGGATTTAGAGAACTTGACTCGAACTCGTGATATCTGGTTTTGACTACACTTGTGTGTTTCTTTGCATTGCATTTGCATTGGTGCGCCTAGGACACCGTGTTTGCCATCTGCTATTCCTGAGTGGTTTGCCGGAGGCTTGTCTTGTCAAGGCATGTCCATAAGGCTGATCGGTTACGGGCTCTGCCAGTATGGGAACACAAACCCCAGTTTTACCGGGGCACCCTTTTTGACCATTCGACCTAGTGCATATTCGGATCCATAGTGACCATTCCAAACTAGAACAGGTTGCTTACCCGTTTATAGGTTGTTTGAAACCGCTACGTGCATAGTGAAACCCTAGTTCCTGACAAAATAGGACAGGGAAACCCTACCCCAACATAGGGGTGTTTGGCTCTCACTTATCTGTTATGTGCTTGTTAGAGTGCGTCTCTACAGGGAATGCATGTATCAGTTTATGGGTTTGGGCATCAGGCCTGCGGGCATCAGTTTTTGAGATTGGGCGTCAGGCCTGCGGGCATCAGCCAGTCATTTGAGAATCAGTTGTCTGCGGATATCAGATTCGGTTTTAGGAAACAGTGATATAGGGACAGTAATCAGTGATTGAGGACAGTGTATACCCAGCTTATCAACCGTGTGTTGTATGCCCGACTGTGTGTTGTGTATTTAATTTAAGCTGTTATGCTGTCCGTTTATCTGGTTATTTATTTCCTTTTCGCTTTATTTATCTTTTTGCTAGGGCAGGTTTGTAGCACAATTGCTTCTGAACCCGTAGATATACCCCAAGCACTTTGGACACGAGGTTGCCGACTCATTCGATCCGAGGATCTAGTTGACGGACATCCAGTGTTCCACTCTCTACCCCCGGTTGTTAGAAGAAGGCCGAGGAGGCGCAGTGTGTCAGAGCAGAGATTACCGGGGCAGCAGTCTACTTTAGCAGCAAACAGTCGGACTGAGGTTTCTGTTTCCGCTATAGAGATACACTTACCGGTTATTCAGATGGATCCGCCGAATACATCAGGGATGGAGGCGATGATGCGCCAAATGCAAGAGAGCATGAGACAGATGCAAGAGGATGCCATCCGCCAAGCAGAATTTTCTAAGCAACAGGCCACAGTCATGGCCCAACAGGCTGAGCTCATTACCAGGCTCCAGCAGCAAACCGGAACATCAACCTCGCACCCGGCTCCTCCTCCACCCGGAGCTCCGTTACCCGAGCAGGCATCCACTGGTCAAAATGCCCTGCCAAATCCCCAGAATACCCCCCTGAACACCCAGAACACCCTACCCAATGTCCAGAATATTCAAGAGGACACAGGCCATCCAACGGGGCTGGCTCCGCCCCCGCTTCTGCCTCAACTGTCCAAGACTCATACACCTGCCAACCATCCAGACTCTCCTTTCGAGTTCGAGATAGACCATACAGCTCTGAAATTGAGCAAACTGGAGAAGCTTTTTAAGAAGTCCCAGGGGGTGAAGGCCATCCCAGACATCGAAGATGGATACACCGACGTGGCCGTAACATTGCCAGACAGATTTAAGATGCCACAGATTGATCGTTTTGATGGGTCAGGGGATCCTATGGTCTATCTCCGGCTGTTTTCAGACATCCTGCGGCCAATGGGCCTAACCCGACCACAAAAGCTTTCCCTGTTTGGCCGAACTTTGTCGGGTGTGGCAGCCATTTAGTACGCAAAGCTAGAAGATGACGTGAAAAGAAGCTGGGATGAGATGGCTGAGGCCTTCGTTGCACAGTACTCGTACAATACACAGATCGAGATTACAACTCGTGATCTCGAAACGACGAGGCAAGAGGCCAAGGAGACTTTCTCAGACTTCGTAACTCGATGGAGGGCAAAGGCATCGATGATGACCTTGAGGCCTACAGACAAAGATCAAATTAGGATGATTGTGCGCAATCTCCAACCAAAACTCATGCAGAAGATGATCGTACTCCCCTTTCCCACCTTCTCAGACTTACACGAGATGGGGGTACAGATCGAGGATGCGATGAAGCAAGGTCTGACTAACCAGGACCGGGAGCAACCCCGAAGGACATTCAACCTCAATAACAACGCAGGCCCGAGTGGCGCTACAAACACAAGGACTACGGAGGTCAGTATGGTCACCACCAATCCCCCTCCCCAGCCAAGGCCCATGGCGGCCACCCCCTTTTCCAGTACATCCGGGAGCAGTACCCAAGCCCCGAGATTCCACCCCAGAGGCCAAAGAACCTTTACTCCACTATACATGCCTTTGTCCAAGGTTCTGGGGGTCTTGATTAGAAAGGGACATCTAAAACCCCTGGAGCCGAGGCCGCCACCAAATCCACTCCCCCCTTCTCACAACCCAGCCAAGTACTGTGCGTACCACCAGCAGCATGGCCATGATACAGACCAATGTTTCCGGCTGCGTCACGAGGTTCAGGACCTCATCGACAAAAATATTATTCTACCTCCAGATAGACCTAACGTCACAACTAACCCACTCCCTACCCATAACCAAGATCCACCACCCAAAAGAGTCAACCTCATCTAAACTGGGGTCGTATCCTACGATCCTAGTATCTATATTACTCCCTCTCACCTACCCAAGCCGGAGGTGATCCTTCCTGATTGCACCGATTCCTTGTGCATGATGGACACCTTCACAACCCAATCTGAGTCAAAGGTGGTGACCACTGAAGATGGAACAGGGCAGGTTTCAGAGGAGAACAGAGTTGTTGAGTCTGGGATGGAACAGCCCGGGAATTATGCTGGGGGAGCCTATGATCCAAGCGAATACATTTTATCAGTGGGCCGGTCTGAGCTGAGTGTGGGGTTGCCAGAAAAAGCTGAACTGTGCATGATTCAGGGGGACAGACTTGAACAGGGGGCAGATGATCTAGCAACAGTGGAAGAGGACTTCGCCAACCTCCATTTCTTCAACGACCAAGAATCAGGAGAAGCAACAATCAACTGGTTTGAATATGAGGAGTCGGCGGAGGCCACCGGGTGGTTAGATGATCAGCCTGATATTGTGGAGTTTCAGCCAGAGCAGAGCCCGGCAGGGGCAGGGGTATCAATGATGGCCGGAAGGGCCGAGAGTCAGAATGAATTGCTGGAGAGCGCCGGTACAAAGAATCCCGCTCGGGACTTAAGCATTGTGGATGCAAAGACAATGGAACAACAAACTGCAGCAACGCAGACAGAACAGGAGAAGTTTTGGGATTCCGAGAGAATCAGAAAGGCAAAAGCCCATGAAGGGGCTGAGAGTGCTGTGGGCACAAGAACGGACAATGCTGTGAGCATATGGGATGAAGGTACTGAGAGTACACATTTGCCAGAACCAGACAGGTGTCTTTTGGATGCTAACGGGATGTGGTGGGAAGACGACGACTTATGTCTTGCCCACACAGACGAAGATTGGGGAGTAAATCAACCAGACAGCACCTGGTACCTCGATGAGGTGGACCACATGACCAGGAGTGGGCGGTACTTCAAGCCCTCGCACCTAGACCAACCAGAAGCATCTGGTAAAGACAAGGAAGCTGAGAAACAGAGAGAGAGACAAATTGAAGAAGAAGCTGTGTTGAGGCAGTTGAAGAAGATATAAGCAGACATCTCCATCTGGGGACTGCTTATGGCTTCACGGGTACACAGACAGGCTGTCCTATCTGCCATGGACAAGGCCAAACTCTCAATCGATACTACACCAGAGCAACTGGTCGGGCTGGTTTTTCCGGGAGGAGGTTCCCCGGCATTAACCTTTTCAGACAAGGAATTGCCGCCTGAGGGCGTGAATCACAACAAACCCCTCTACATCTCCGTGGAATGTAGAGACAAGTGGATACCGGTGGTACTTGTTGATACCGGGTCTGCTATCAACGTCTGCCCAGCCAGAACAGCATATGCAATCGGGTTGAAACCCGTGGACTTCATACCAACCACTCAGATGATCAAAGCTTACGATAATACTAGCAGAGAAGTGATGGGAACCGTCAAGATTCAGACAAAGGTTGGACCTGGACAACACGAGATAGATTTCCATGTCTTGGAGGTTCCTGCCACTTTCAACCTACTTTTGGGGCGACCGTGGTTACACCAGGTGAAGGCCGTCTCGTCTACTCTGCATCAAATGGTGAAATACCCCTGTGGAAAGGGAGTAGCCATCGTGTTTGGGAATTCATCGATCCATCCCCCTCCGGAGGTGTCTACACCAGTCCTAGAAATAGAGCACGGCATGGAGGATGTGTTTATATCAGGATTTACTCTGGCCGAGGCCCGGGTTGTGCAAAACATTATGGCTGTGAATGAAGGTATGTACGTCAGTGCTCAATCCGTCTACCTCATGAACAAGCTACAACACATCCCCGGAATGGGATTAGGAAGGAGCGGCAGGAAAGGCGTCGCAACATTGGCCGAAGTGCCACATAACCCACATACCTTTGGACTGGGTTATCTTCCCACCAAAGAGGACTGGGTAAGGAAAGGGAAAGAAATGGCCGGAAGGGCTAGAGCAAAGCAGGCTGGGAAGCCATTCGACTTGATGCATAGGCCCATCCAGGGCACCCTGAACGGACGCTTCGTCCGGGAGGGGGAGGATTTTCCATTTTGCGGCTTCCCAGAACCGTGGATAAACGCGGAGAAGAAGCGCGTGCCCGGTTTTGAGATCTTTTTCGACCTGCAACTACCCGGGGAGGATGTTACCGAAGAGCAGACGGACCCATCAGCTGAGGTTGAGCAGTGTAGGGCAGTGGATCCTGAGGGCACAGAATTTGAAATGGGGGTAGCGCTGGCATGTCTACTCTCTGATCCTCCGATCGACCATAAGTGCTTGGGGGATAACTCCGAGGTTTCCATGATTTGGGATGAAACTGCTGCGAGCCAACCAGCAGCTATCTTGGATGCATCTATCGCACCCTCTCTCACTTGGTAGTACGAGGAGGGATTTTTGTCCAGCAGCACCGGGTCAGGTAGTGAGCCGGAATCTGATTCCACCAAGTCTTGTGAGTCGGAATCAGGTTCCAGCTCGACTGAGTCTGAGTCTGGTACTCCTGGGGATGTTAACCCGGATGCCACAGTCCTGTCTAGGTCGTCTTTTTCCTTTTCATTTGAGTCTGTTGTAACCGATGAATTGGACGATCTGGCTGTGCCTAATGAGAATGAACTATCTGTGGTTTCCGAGTACTTTTCTGTGCCCCTAATTTATTGCATTAATTCAGACTTTCAAAATTTTGATGAAAACGAAGAGGACGAAGTTCCTCCGGTTTTACAACGTTTAATTGAGCAAGAGCAAGAGAGATTTGTTAAACCCCTAGTGGACGAAATCACTACCGTGAACATTGCTACTGAGGAGGACCCGCGGCTGGTCCAGATCGGGTCCACGTTGTCTTCGGAGGAACGCGAGCGCTTAGTCGCTTTATTAAAAGATTTCAAAGATGTTTTCGTGTGGTCCTACGAAGACATGCCTGGAATCGATCCTGAGATTGTACAGCATCGGATCCCCCTTGACCCCGAGGCTCGACCTGTCAAACAGAAACTCAGGAGAATCCGCCCGGACTGGGCTCTCAAGATTAAGGAAGAGGTCACCAAGCAAATCGATGCAGGCTTCCTGCTGGTATCTGAATATCCGACTTGGTTGGCCAACATCATTCCGGTGCCGAAGAAAGATGGCAGGATCCGGGTGTGTGTGGACTTCAGGGATTTGAACAGAGCTAGTCCGAAGGACGACTTCCCCTTACCGCACATCGATGAGTTGGTGGATTTCACAGCGGGGCATGCATTGCTCTCATTCATGGATGGCTTCTCAGGCTACAACCAGATAGTAATGGCACCAGAAGACAGGGAAAAGACCGCATTCACCACCCCGTGGGGGACATACTGCTATAGGGTCATGCCGTTTGGGTTAAAGAATGCTGGAGCTACTTATCAACGGGCCGCGACCACAATATTACATGATATGATCCACAAGGAGGTTGAGGTGTACGTGGACGACATGATTGTCAAGTCCAAGGAAAGAGAGGGCCACTACACCGCCTTGCATAAGTTTTTTCAAAGGATCAGGGAATTCCGGTTGCGGCTGAACCCTCAAAAGTGTACATTTGGTGTTACAGCGGGAAAAATGCTGGGGTTTCTGATTACACAAAGGGGCATCGAAGTCGACCCTTCCAAAATCAAGGCCATCCTAGAAATGCCCCCACCAAGGACTGAAAAGGAGGTGAGAGGCTTTCTGGGTAAAGTGCAATTCATAAGACGGTTTATCTCAAAATTAACCTTGACTTATGAACCACTTTTTGGTCTCCTGAAGAAAGGAAAGAAGTTCCAATGAGACGGCCGATGTCAAGCTGCGTTTGAGCAGATTAAAGAGTATCTACAGAACCCGCCCGTTTTATCGCCACCAGAACCGGGGAAACCGTTGATTTTGTATCTGTCAGTGACAGAGACCACGATGGGCTGCATGCTTGCTCAAGAATCAGAAGACAAGGTGGAGAAAGCCATCTACTATTTAAGCAAGAAAATGCTGGAATATGAGACCCGATATACACCGCTGGAAAAGGCTTGCTTAGCTCTGGTATGGGCTACCAGGAAGCTGCGGCACTACTTGTTAGCTCACTCCGTAATGTTGGTTTCACGACTCGATCCCATCAAATATCTTTTCGAGAAACCAGCGCTTACGGGTAGGCTAGCTCGTTGGTTGTTGTTGCTCTCCGAATTTGACCTCAAGTATGTCACACGCAAGTCAGTGAAGGGAAGAGCAGTAGCAGAGTTCCTTGCCGACCATCCGGTTGAAGGGGATGAAGCAGTGGAGTATTTGTTCCCAGATGAAGCCATTTTGCATATCGACGATGAAACTTGGACGATGTACTTTGACGGAGCGTCAAATCAACATGGGTATGGGATAGGAGTGTTGCTGATAGCGCCCGACAATTCCCGTATCCCTCTAGCCTTCAAACTCCGGTTCAAAGTCTCGAACAATGAAGCAGAATATGAGGCGTGCATCGCTGGCCTAGAACCAGCCATGGAACTAGGGGCAAGACGGCTGGACGTCATTGGGGACTCGAACCTCGTTGTGTCTCAAGCTAAAGGAGACTGGAAAGTAAAAGAGGAAAAGATGATGATGTATCACCAAACCCTGGATTTGCTAATTCCTCGGTTTGAGAAGCTAAGTTTTACTCATCTACTAAGAGAGAACAACAGGTTCGCAGATTCTTTAGCAACTCTATCATCCATGATAGACATCCCATGTGGAGTCCGGATGCGTCCAATCATCATTGACCAGAAATTTGCACCAGCCTATGAGTCGATTGCAGCCGTAGATGAAGTTCAGGACGAACACCCTTGGTATTACGACATTTGGAATTTCTTGGAGAAGGAAGCATACCCACCAGGGGTAAACGCCAAGGACAAAAGGGTAATAAGAAGATTGGCCGTTCAGTTCATCATCTGTGGGGGTAAGCTGTATAGAAGAGGTCATCTGGGAATGCATAAACTGTGTGTTGATGCCGAAGAGTCAAAGAGTCTAATGAAAGCCATCCATGGAGGGGAATGTGGAGCACATATGAATGGGGTAATGCTAGCACGGAAGATTCTCAGACAAGGTTACTACTGTTCCACCATGGAGGAGGATTGTATTGGTTTTGTTCGGCGATGCCATAAATGTCAGATCCATGCAAATCGCATGAACATCCCGCCATCAAAGCTGTACAACATGACTTCGCCATGGCCATTTTCAGTCTGGGGAATTGATGTGATCGGAGCTGTCACGCCAAAGGGGTCGAATGGGCATGAGTTCATCTTGGTAGCGATAGATTATTTCACAAAGTGGGTTGAGGCCCAATCTTATGCGGTGTTGAAGGCTTCGCACGTTGCAAAGTTTATCAGAAATAACATCATCTGTCGCTACGGAGTCCCAAACGAAATAATTTCAGATAACGGTTCCCACTTCAAGAAGGAAGTGATAGACTTGTTGGAAAAATACAATGTGGCTTTTTATAAGTCGTCTACCTATCGGCCGCAAACCAAAGGAGCGGTTGAGGTCGCCAACAAGAACATCAAGCGCATACTACAGAAGATGGTGGAAACCTACCGGGACTGGCCAGATAAGCTGCCGTTTGCTCTGTGGCGCTACCGAACTTCAATCAGAACTTCAACTGGGGCGACTCCGTATTCATTGGTTTATGGGATGGAGGCCGTTCTACCTATTGAGATTGAGGTTCCGTCATTACGAGTATTGGCTGAATGCCAGATAGCCGAAGCGGATTGGCAGCAAAATAGATTTGAGGAACTCATGCTTTTCGATGAAAGAAGACTGAAAGCACTGTACCATGTTCAGGGTTATCAACGCAGAATTGCCCGGGCTTTCAACAAGAAGGTTAAGTCCAGGAATTTAAAGGAAGGAGATTTGGTGCTCAAAGACAACCGAGCTCCCATCCACGACCCAAGGGGCAAGTTCAGACCTAATTGGACTGGTCCCTACATCATTAAGTCTATCTGGTCGGGTGGAGCTGTGGTTCTGATGGATCTGGATGGCTTGGAGTTTTCCCAACCGATCAACATGGACAAGTTGAAGAAATACTACCCTTGAGAGGCTCGCTAGGCCGAAAACCCGAAAGGGCGACCCAGGCAAAACTCAGAGCACAAAAAAATTGAAAAATATAAAAAACTGAGCTCGCAAGGTTGAAAACCCGCAAAGGGCGGCCTTGGCAAAAGTTAGAGCGCAAAAGGAGAGTAAAAATACCCGAGCGAACCTAAGCCTGAACTACGTAAGGCTTGATTCCCATCTTTGGGATACGTAGGCAGCTTCATCCTGAAGTTCAGCCATAAACATTTTCCCCGATCAACTTTGTTCATTTTGATCATCTCAGTCATCCTTGTCCATCAGCATTCATCGTAATCTCCGGTGCAGTGCTATTCAGACTAGGGGCAACTTTCCGTTGCCAGGAAGTGCTGTGGTACCATTCAGACTAGGGGCAACTTTCCAGTTGCTAGGATCCGGAGTTGTGCACCTCAGTGACAGATCTCAGGCGTGTCCAGTTCTGATCCTTATCGAAAATAGTTTTGAAAAGTTTTAATAAAAGTTGACTTTGTTCAAATTAATCTTTTCACAACTAAGACCATTTTTGGACCAAAACGGGAAATTTTCAGTACCACAACCTTCAATTTCATTGATTTCAAAACAGAGTTCTCTTGCTCTTGCATACAATTGAAGTTGCTTTTTATTACACTCATAATGAAAACTTGAAAGTACTAATAAAGCAATAAATCTGGGGCATAGTCAGGTCAGATGTCCCTGCGCCCCCTCCCGGAGCTAGTCGAAGCCTCCGATGCCGACCTAGGCCCAATCTGTGCCTCCTCATTGAGCCAATCCCAGCACTCATCAGACAAAGTGCAACTGAAAATAGGGGCGAGGGGCAGGAGCTCTCTAGTCCTCCAAGCCGTAGTATGTCGGGCGAGGTGTGCACCTCGGATCGGGAAGGCGACCGGATACTCTATCCCCTCCGGAGGGCAAGTCCGATCATGGCCGAACTGGCGCAGAATGCGGAATGGGAAATAGAATACACAATGGGTCAGGCCAATCAACCGGATCCCAGTATCCTGGAACATGCTATAGCTCATCGCCGGAAGGTTAAGCCAAGGACAGCGCCAAGCAATGCGTTCAGCTGACAAGTTGCACATCCATTCAACCTACCATCCCTCATCAAGGGCGTCAACCAGGCGTTGTCGAAAGAAGTAGCCGCGGGCTGAGTAAGTAGGGCAAGAGTCCACAACTTGCAATTTATCCATCAACCATATCTGGGGAGGGATGAAAAATGAGAGAATAAAGAATAGAGAGATGTGCGATGAAAGAAAAGTAAGATGAGGGTTTTGTGAGAAAAACCGAGCCTGAGGGCCGAGCGATGTGAGCAACTACATATGTGAGCTTGGGTGGGAAACATTACCTGCAACAGTAGTGGGCTCCGCACAAACCTGGTTGTCTCCTGGCGGTGGAAGGCATCCAAACCCAGCAGTGTCTCAGCCAATGTCATGGCGGTACAGCTCTTTCCTTCCCTCAAGCCTTGAGCAACTTCAATCAAACGGATGTTAGCTCCCCTGGAGCCCGAGACAAACAGAAAATGAGATAGCATGCACAAGCAGAGGGCATGTTGTCGAAAACCTTGCCGATAATGGTCACCGCGGTCACCGGCATCGGAGAATCGGTAAATCAGGCTCGGGATATCTAACCTCCCGTTACAAATCAGGGATCGAGCATCATGCGCGTTGAGACCACACATCCGCCCTAAAGCTTGGGCGTGGCCGAAACGAGACTGAGGCAAGATCTCTTCTGAATGTTCAGACTCCATCAAAACTTGAAAATCTTCAAAAGTGGGACATACCTCTTGCCCTCCAAAGCTGAAAACGTGCGTCACCGGGTTCCAAAATCTCGCCGCCGCATGGAGGAAAGGAAAGTGCAGTGGAGTCCAGCCCAGCGTGAATAGTGCATTCAAGCCGAAACCCCGGAAGTTCAACTTTTCCGAGCCAACTAGAGAAGAGATCCAACATGTGAGGTTTTCTGCGAGAAATGCCTCCATTTTTGTGCAAAGCAGTGATGAAATGAATGAATCTCGAAGTTGGAGCTTTTATAGAGGAGAAAACACTATTCAGGGGACAAGTGTCAAAATTCTGGAGGCTGCAGAGAAAAGTGGCCGGCCGGCCACCTATTCTAGCAGGCCGGCCACCTATGGCTCTCCAAAAGCAAAGTGGGGCCCACCATGCTCATTGGTCCTGTTTACCCTCCGGAAGGAAATTTGAGACATCTCGATGCATCGGGAATGTCAAAGGCCTCCATTTCTCTCAGTTTCGGATGCGTTCCGTCACCCAGATCATCTGAATGTACGCTTTGTTTTGCCCATCGAGTTGTTGTTTTGCTTATCGAGTTGTCGTTTTGTTTATCGAGTTGTAAGTTTTGTCGAGCTGTCACATTTGGTGTTTTGAGTTGTTACTCTTTTGTTTACGCAATTTTGTTAAGTCTTGTTTATCGAGTCGTTAACATTGTTGTATTTTGCTTATCGAGTTGTAAACTTGTTAAGATCTTGTCTTTTCTTAACGAGTTGAGTTGTTTATTTTGTTGTGTCGACTCATTACCTGACTCGGTGAATACACAGTGCGCACATTTCGTTCGATTTTATTTTTGTGCAAAATGATGCGATGCGATGCTAAGACTTTCAAATACAAACATCCTTTTCAAAAGCTGTTTCATTTCATCATGTTTTACAACAAATAAAGGTACGAGTTTTACAGGAAATAAAACTGCCTGATAATCTGCAAAGTGCTACAAACTACTAGCAAAAAGTAAAATAAAGCAGGAAACAGCATCAACGCCCTCGGGAACGGGAATGAGGAAGCCCCCTCATCCTCTTCTGCGGGACAACCTCTGCACCATCATCACCATCCGGGTCAGAGCTATCATCCTCTGGATCCCCCTCAGCCTCGTCTCCACTCCCGGAACCAAGACCGGAGCCTTCCTCCCCAGCAGATGTCTCTAACTCATGGTCTGCGACCTCCTCCTCCTCATCCTCACCAGGCTCCTCCTCAATAACATGAGCCCTACGTCTGTGAGACGACCCCACTCCTCGAGCCCCTCGAGAAGGCCTAGATGGCCCAGCTCCTCGGGACGGCCCAGATGGTCCAGCACCTCGAAAAGATCCAGACGGTCTACCTCCCTGAGAAGGCCCAGGCGGTCTAGCCTGTGGCGGAGTATATACAGGAGGCATCTGAAAATGAACAGTTCAATACATCAGTTCAAATATGAAAACCAGATGAAAGTACAGTATGTGAGTGGGGTGTGTGTCAGATGTGCTCTACACAAACAGCTCATCAATGCAGTAGAATGTTCAAGATCAGCATATCATCAGGAGTATGGTAAATACCAGAAAACTAAAAGGGTACCTGGAAGCCCATGATGGACAACTGCGCCTCTCTACGCAGGACCATCCCCTCAAGTGAGGCCAGCATCCCAAGCATCTCATCCATGTACTCAACTGGAGGCTACAGACACAAATGCAAAGCTATCAGTAAAGGAATGGATGTCCAAATGTCCGACTGATAAATCAAAGCTGTAAAACATACCGGTGGTGAATCAGGGTCTCTGACATATCTGTGACCAGGCATCGGAGGCTCTATAGGGATCGGAATCGGAGAAGTAGTCCCATACTGCCACCCCATCAACTCGGTCGGCATGTCTGGCCACCCAGGATGATGAAGAGTCGGAGGGATCGGGGGAATGACTCCCCCCCCCACCTCGAGACGTACCAGCCCTGCTGGAGGAGGGGATATCTGTAGCACGAGCCCGACTCGAAGATGGTACACCAGAGGGCCTCAGTGGCGGAGCGCGCACTCCTGTCAAGGGAGGCATCAGATATGTGTGACGATAAGTGGCGTAGTCTCCCTCTGTAAGATGTAGCAAAGCATCGGTGCCCTGCATAGCGCTAATGACCTCCTGGGTAGAAAGTCTATCAGCAGTCCGCATAGTGGCTGGAGGTGCTGCAGGAGGATCCTGAGAAAGATATCCCCACACCTGACGCAGGAAGCGTTCCCCCAGAAACCGTGCTCTACCAACCGGTCCCTCGAGCAGGATCCTGCACTGGGAGGTGCCTAATCCTCCGACATACTGAAATCGGAGACCATCGCCCAAGACTGCCCAGGGCTGCCACGTGATCTGCGGATAACCAGTGCATCAATCAATCAGAAATCGGGAATATACAAGGCAGATCAAAGATGAAAACGGCAGAAAACTGAGAGTTCTGAAATACCTCTGTCGTTCGCACGGTGTCAAAGTACTGTCGCAGATAGAGGAGAGTCTCTCGGGGTCTCGGTCGGTGCTCGCCCTCGAATACCAAGGAATACGGGGTCATGAGGGGCCCTGCCACCACCATCTCCGGGGCTAATGTCGGAAAATATACATAGACCCATAGCTGTGGAAAACAGTGCAGAATGTGAATACAAAATGCTGAGTGCAAAATGCAGGATGTAAAGTGCGCCGTGTGTGTGCAATGAACAAGTAATGAGGAGCAGAAATGTAAATTAAGAAGACAGAACGTACCTCCCAGGCTCGCCAGTAGCCACCAAGTAAGTCTCCCTGCCCGCGGGAGGTCGCGCTCATATAACAGTAAAGGGTAGCCAGGCCGGCGCCGCCCCAGTCGTACCGACTGACCTGTGATAGGTCCACCAGGGCACTCAAAAGATATAACCCGACAGTGTTCCCCCTATCTGCAAACAGAGTGGTGCCAAAGACGAACATAAGGAAACCGCGGGCGTCCTGCTCAGCCTCCGCAGGAGACTCAGGCTCCATCTCCGGTCTCCGAAAACGGGAAAAGAACCAAGTGTATCGGACTCTCCCCGAAGCTCTATCAACAGGTGGGTGAGTCCCCAGCAAATACATCCAAGCGGCCTCCCACTCGCCCATATCCTCGTCGTAAGGAATGGGCCAACCTCCTATGTCTAGGCCGGTGAGTACAGCAAAATCTAGCGGGGTCATAGTCAGATCCCCGGTGGCAGAAAAATGGAAGGAATTGGTGGTGTCCCACCACCTCTCCACCAAAGCTCCCAACAGAGTCCTACTGGCAGGACAGCGTGATAATCCAACGCAGAAGGCCCCAAACCCTGCTAGATCAACTAAGTCCCGGACAGCCTCCGAAAGCTCAACATACCAATCCCTGGCTACAGTGGAGCCATACCCCCGTACCGTGCGAGAGCCAATCTGCATTCAGAATGAATACACGTTTCAGCAAGTGAAATGAGTGAGCTGTGTGCAAATGAAATGAATGAGCTGTGTGCAAAGGAAATAAAGTTAGCTGTGTGCAAATGAAATGAATGAGCTGTGTGCAAATCAAATGAATGAGCTGTGTGCAAATGAAATGAGTGAGCTGTGTGCAAATGAAATGAATGAGTTTTGTTCAGTGGGCTGCGTGTTCACTTCAATTTGGGCTGCGTGTTTAGAAAATCTGAGTTAGGGCTACGTGTTCTACTCTCTATCTCAGTGGGCTGCGTGTTCACTTCAATCTGGGCTGCGTGTTCAGAAAATCTGAGTTAGGGCTGCGTGTTCTACTCTCTATCTCAGTGGGCTACGTGGTCACTTCAATCTGGGCTGCGTGTTCAGAAAATCTGAGTTAGGGCTGCGTGTTCTACTCTCTATCTATGTGGGTTGCGTGTTCACTTCAATCTGGGCTGCGTGTTCAGAAAATCTGAGTTAGGGCTGCGTGTTCTACTCTCTATCTCAGTGGGCTGCGTGTTCACTTCAATCTGGGCTACGTGTTCAGAAAATCTGAGTTAGGGCTGCGTGTTCTACTCTCTATCTATGTGGGCTGCGTGTTCACCTTCAAACTGGGCTGCGTGTTCAGAAAATCTGAGTTAGGGCTGCGTGTTCTACTCTCTATCTATGTGGGCTGCGTGTTCACCTTCAAACTGGGCTGCGTGTTCAGTAAATTGGTATTTGGGCCGCGTGTTCAAATTTCAAAATCAGTGGGCTGTGTGTTCACCTGTAATCTGGGCTGCGTGTTCAGTAAATTGATATTTGGGCTGCGTGTTCAAATTTCAAAGTCAGTGGGCTGCGTGTTCACGTCAATCTGGGCTGCGTGTTCAGAAATTGGTATTTGGGCTGCGTGTTCAAATTTCAAAATCAGTGGGCTGTGTGTTCACCTATAATCTGGGCTGCGTGTTCAGTAAATTGGTATTTGGGCTGCGTGTTCAAATTTCAAAGTCAGTGGGCTGCGTGTTCACTTCAATCTGGGCTGCGTGTTCAGAAATTGGTATTTGGGCTGCGTGTTCAAATTTCAAAATCAGTGGGCTGTGTGTTCACCTGTAATCTGGGCTGCGTGTTCAGTAAATTGGTATTTGGGCTGCGTGTTCAAATTTCAAAGTCAGTGGGCTGCGTGTTCACTTCAATCTGGGCTGCGTGTTCAGAAATTCGTTATTTGGGCTGCGTGTTCACCTGTAATCTGGGCTGCGTGTTCAGTAAATTGGTATTTGGGCTGCGTGTTCAAATTTCAAAATCAGTAGGCTGTGTGTTCACCTGTAATCTGGGCTGCGTGTTCAGAAATTCGTTATTTGGGCTGCGTGTTCAAATTTCAAAATCAGTGGGCTGCGTGTTCACCTGTAATCTGGGCTGCGTGTTCAGTAAATTGGTATTTGGGCTGCGTGTTCAAATTTCGAAGTCAGTGGGCTGCGTGTTCACTTCAAATATCTGGGCTGTGTGTTCAGAAAATCAAAATTTGGGCTGCGTGTTCAAATTTCAAAGTCAGTGTGGGCTGTGTGTTCACCATCAACTTGGACTGCGTGTTCAGAAAATCAGAGTTAGGGCTGCGTGTTCTACTCTCAGTCAGTGTGGGCTGTGTGTTCACCATCAACTTGGACTGTGTGTTCAGAAAATCAGAGTTTGGGACTGTGTGTTCTACTCTTAGTCAGTGTGTGCTGTGTGTTCACCTTCAAATTCGGGCTGTGTGTTCAACAAATCAGTGTTTGAGCCGTGTGTTCAATTCTTAACTAATGTGTACTGTGCATTCACAAATCAATCGATGAGCCTAGTGTTCAGAAATTCAAGTGTTCAAGTCACATATTCAGGATGCAAGCAAAGCACTATGTCATAAGCTAAAAACTGTGTGTTCAAGCATGGCAAAGCTACAAAATGCACGAAAAATACAGAAAATGGAGTAAAATACCTCTCGTGCGTCGTGAGAAAGATGATGCCCCGGCTCCCGCAGAAGTAAATCTCCGGGTACCCGATCATTGAAGTCGGTGAAATGACGAAAAATAGCCCGCGGAAGAATGTGTACTGATGGGGCGTATCTCCCGGGAATAAAAGGCCGGACCCTCGGGGGCAACGTCATGATATCAAAATCATCCCCGGCACCTGGAGGACCTCCACCGTGAGGAAAATCACCCGCCATTTCAAGAAATCTGCAAAAGGAGCAAAAATGAGCCAAAATTGGAAAAAGTCAACGCTCGGGAAATGGAAAAGTCAACAAAAGTCAACTCCCGAGAAAATCTTCCAAATATTAAGACAAACTTACCTCAAGTGGTGAAAATGAGAAAAGAAGCCCCCAAATCAAAATTTAATCGGCTCAAAGTGCTTAAAACTGAAAGATTTTGCGAAAACAACTTGCGTGGGAGGCTGAAAAGCGCGTATAAAGTGCAGATCTGAAGGAAAAAATGGTTTGGGGAGCAAGGGGAGGAGTTTTCACAGCTATGGGAGTGATTTCGGAATGAATGGATGAGAGGTTATATAGAAATGAAGCAAAAGACAAAATTGCCCCTACTTTTGGACAGGTGGCCGGTCGGCCACCTTTTCTAGCTGGCCGGCCATTTGCTTTTTTGTCCCTAGCCGGTGGCCTCCCCTAGGGCAACCACCTGGCCGGTGGTGTTCCCCACACCCCCACCTAGCTCTCTGCAAATTTTGAGGAAGATCGGAGTTCCCGGGACCTGAAAAAGTTCAAGAAAAGTGCACTTTCTGGCGCGAAACTGCTCCGCCGGAACTTCAGCTGCAATTTCTGACATGTGTCTCATCATTACTCATCAAAATCAAGGTGTATCCTTTTTGAACATGTTGTAACCTCTCCGGGAGGTGAATCAGAGGCCGCGATCGAGTTGCCTTCGCCGAAATGCGCGTTTCTTTACTCGTTGTTTCGCAACAAATGAGCACCCTGATTCGTGCTCATTTTGCATTGTTTTGCATATAACTTGCATTCTCATGAGCATTTTGCATTGTCATGCATGATTTCTTGGTGTACCATACCTCTGTGTTTGAGCGTGCGTTGTCACGCGTGTTCCTTTCTTGCATTGCGATGCATTCACTCGCCGACACTGCGTGTGTCAAACTTTCGGAACCACAGGAATCACATTGAATATATGTTGTTAGCATATTGTTCTTGTTGAATTTCTCTCTTTTGCAGGCACGATATTGTATGTACGGTTCATTTGAGGCTGGTGCGACCAGACGAATCGCGCAGGTATCGTATCTTCTCCGTGTGAGACGCGACGAGAATTGAATGATTCTCCGCATTCCTAACTGCATGAAATGTAGTTGCTGCTTTGCATTCTTGCTTAAAATTGTTGCATCTATTTGCGAATACTTGCTTCATTACAGCTTGCTGCATTTGCATGATCATCTGGCTCTGTGCATATCGCTTTGCATTTTGCCCCCTTTGCCTGCGGGCACGCCTGCGGGCACATATCTCTTTGCATCTTGTATGATTGTCTAAGTCTTCGGCCTTGTCAAAAATGGGTCGTCTCTGGGCTTTGACATTCACTCCCGTCACTTGTGACTTCCGAGTTCTGTCAAAGAGGGGCAACTGTAGACACCCCATTTTTGACCGACCTTAAGACTCAGACGTCACCGATTGAGCGCTCGGTGATGTTGCATATTGTGCTCGTTCAGAAGTCTCAGAGTCGCGGCCGTGCGCCCTGCCTCCGGACTTCCGAACCCTCTTCTGTGCCTTGCCTTGGTTTGCGAACCAGACTCGGTTTTCTCTGTTTTCTTTCCTGAGGGGAGGGAGAGGTCCCGTAGACTATCTCTTAGTGGCCGTGGGCTACATTTCGTGGTCGTAGGCCATTTTGCCCATTTCGGAGCCCGGTTCCCGGTTTTCGGAGCCGTCAGGCCGTGTGCCTCGGTTCGGGACCGCCTAACCATCTCCGATTCCTCCGGTTTTTGGCATGCATCTCATTCACTCCCTTTTGAGGGACACTGGGGTCTTAGATACCCACTTCGTGGCCAAACACCACTTTCGGTGCTTAACGGCCGGTTTTCGGGACCCCGAACTGCGTGTTTTGGCCCCCGAGCATTCGTTTTGCATCGGTTTTTGTTCATTTTTGGCAGGTACCTCTTTTTTATCACCAGGAAGGTCACTGAAGGGTGGGAGGCCATCAATTATCTCAGCAACCAGTTATGCTTCTCCGGCGCCCTCCGACGCCCGTTTTTCTCACTTCCGGGCTAATGTTGAACACCCTAGGGCCATTTTCTTCAAGCCCAAACCACATATTTGTGTTGTACACACATGGGAGGACCCTAAAAACATATGGCCGGCCAGTAACTCCAATTGGACCTTTTGAACCCCTCCTAAAAGTGGCTTGTTCTCTCTCCTGTTTTACATTCTCCAAATTTGAACCACATGGTTGTGTTGAGGGGACCTGGGAGGACACCAATATCTGGTGGCCGGCCATTAACTCAACTTGACCCTTTTGACCCCTAGCCGGCCGGCCATAGGGGGTGGCCGGCCGGCCACCTGCAGCAAAATTACCTGGCCGGCCATACTCCCCTCAGTGCATACTTTACAGCTGTATAGCTGTTTGTCCCAAAAGATCTTTGTATCCGGGGGATATTTTGGAGGGAAGCACTTGGGTGCATTTCCCTCCACCTTTACACCCCTCTCTTGGTCCATATAAGGAGC
The DNA here is from genome assembly GCA_036172215.1 of Camellia granthamiana. NCBI lineage: Eukaryota > Viridiplantae > Streptophyta > Magnoliopsida > Ericales > Theaceae > Camellia > Camellia granthamiana. The sequence goes on along the minus strand of CM069905.1, from coordinate 151,908,738 downwards.
CTCCCAGCTCTGTCCCTAGGGTTGGAAAAATTGGTTTGAGCATAAACACTTGTATCCCTCTCTATCTCTCTCATTTTCCTCAAGTTTGGTGTCATTTCTTCATCATCTTCAAGCTCTACCACCACCACTCCATTCCAGCAGCAAGGAGAAGCTTTTCAAAGGCTAAAGGTGTTGCAACTTGGTCCAAGAATCACCAAAAGCTTTGGTCTTCAAAGGTAAATCCATTTCCCCTCTTTTTTAGCACTTTCTTGCACCAATTTCTTAGGCTATTTGCTTACTGTTTTGGGCTCCTACCCTAACTGAAACTAGGTCTTTTTTGATCCATTCTTCATGTTTGTTCAAGGGCTCAACCCTGTTTGAGCCCTCCATTTGGCACTTGCTTCAATACCCCTTGGTATGTCACATTTTTGCATGAAAGTTCTAGCCTATGAGTGATCTGTTTTCGAGCATAATGTAAACTGTAAATGAGCCTATTTTGAGCCGCTCTTCAACATTGAAGAAGGGCTCAATCCTGTTTGGGTCCTCTATCTTGCACTTACTTCACAATCTCTCCTATTTACCGTAAATTTGCAAGATTTGTTTGGCCTATATGTAAATTGTTTTGGAGTTTGTCATGAACTGTGAGTAATCTTATTTTGTGTCCCTCTACAATATTGTAGAAGGGATAAATCTTGTTTGGGGCCTCCATGTTATACCTACCACTATATCCCTCTTTGGCCCCCATTCTTGCATGCTCTTTTAGGCTTATCTAGCTTCTGTTTTCGACCACCATCAGAACTGGAAATAGCCATGTTTTGACCCCCTGGACATATTTCATTAAGGGTCTTTTCTTGTTTGATGAATTTTTGGGGTACCTCATGTTATAGCCTTTGTTGGCTTCAATCTTGCATGGCATTTCTAGCATGTTTGCATACTGTTTTTGGGGTTGTCATCTACTTCAAATGTGCATATTTTTAGTCCCTCTTCAGTGTTGTAGAAGGGTATTTTTCCATTTGGGTATTGCATATATCACTTACTTCAATACCCCTCTTGGGGAGCCTTTTTTGCATTCTTGCTTAATCCTATGCGTGCTTGCTGTCTAGCCCTTTTTATGACTGAAAAATGCTTGTCTTGGGGCTGCCTTACTACTGTATTTTCATTCCATGTCCATGTTGTGCATGCATTGCATAGCTATAGGCCATTTCGGGTGCCTAATTTCGCATTTCGGGGCCATTTTATGCATCGGGTGTACTTTTGCCTCATTTTGGGACTGTTTTGCATCATTTGTGAGTGCTGAAATTCATTGGCATGTTTGCATATCACTTCCATGCCATTTCATGCCTTAGGGCCATTGCCTCGGTTCGCGTGCCCGTGTGCACGCATTTCGAGGCACTTCATTTTCATCCATCGGCCTCTTATGTGAGTGTGGCTGAGGCTCACTCATGTTAGTGTAAGTCCATTTTGCATTCTTTATGTCATTTTAGCATCATTGCTTTCCGTATGCCATTGCCTCGGTTTGCGTGCCCGTGTGCACGCATTTCGAGGCACTTCACTTTTATCCGACGGCCTCTTATGTGAGTGTGGCCGAGGTCCACTCATGTCAGTGTAAGTCCACTTTGCATTCTGTATGCCATTTTAGTCTCATTGCATTCCGTATGCCACTGCCTCGGTTTGCGTGCCCGTGTGCACGCCTTTCGGGGCACTTCATTTTCATCTCACGGCCTCTTATGTGAGTGTGGCTGAGGCTCTCTCATGTTGGTATAAGTCCAATTTGCATCGTGTATGCCATTACCTCGGTTTGCGTGTCTGCGGGCACGCACTTCGAGGCATCTTGTTTTCATCCATCGGCCTCTTATGTGAGTGTGGCTGAGGTCCACTCATGTTAGTGTAAGTCCAATTTGCATTGCGTATGCCATTTCATGCCTTAGGATCATTGCCTCGGTTTGCGTGCCAGCGTGCACGCATTTCGAGGCATCTCATTTTCATAGCATTGTGCATGCTAGGTCATATCTTAGCTGCATTTCATGCATATCATGCATATTGCATCGTGTTCGGGATAGGAGTTAGCCCGGGCACGGGAAACGAGGTACGTTCCGCACTCCGAGTGACGGAACGGATCTCAATTCCCAAGTCACCGACGCTCCGGATTATCCATGATGGAGTTAGGTTTTGTTGTAGCATTCACATGCATTCATCCTATATTGAGTTGTACAATCCGGCTCCTCGGCCATCATGCATCGATATGCGTGATTGGTGGCACGAGGATCGAGGCATGCATATATTTGTGAAATACATTTCTATGCCCCTTTCCTGCTCTCCGTTGCAGCAAAATGAAGAATCAGCAACATTTCGGAGTCTGGCACGCATTTCGAGGAAAGGTGCAAACAGAGGCTAATTGGGGCATCCCAGTGGATTTCCGCGCAAGGCAGCCCAGCATATATCATCCATCAGAATCAAGGCAGTCTCTGGCTTGCATGCCAGTTTACAGTTTTCTTAGTTAATTTGTTAATTAATTAGGAATTTGTATATTATTTGGACTGTAATATTTTGGACTGTATTATTCTTTCATCTGGGACTGTATATTTATTTGGACCCTCTGCGCGAGGGCATAATTGTAATAAGTGTGGGTGAGTGTGATGTATGTCTCCCAACCCCACGTCTTTCTTCCCTTTTATTTACCTGCTTATGATGGTTAGATATAGGACATATTTCAATTAGCATACAGTATGACAGCATGTTTGCATCATTCATCTGTTTTGCACGCACCGGGCTCGGCGCATCATACAAACTGCATTTGTATTTCAATTCCAAATTGAATACGTGTTAGTTGTAGCATTCCATATGCCATGTTTAGAATAGCCGAGCCTGCTATAATTGCATTTTTACATGTGTTGCATTAGGCATTTCTGTATACTTAGGATCATGCATGATTTCTAATCAGCTTTTGTTTTGGCTTGGAGTACTCGGTAAGTTTTATGCTTTAGCATCCTTGCATGCGTGTGAGTGTTGCCATGAATAGCATGCTTACCATGAGGCTAATTGCTTATGTGATATAACTGCCTGAATGCCTGTGGGTGAAGGTTGGGTTATCTGAATTGGAATAATGCATTGATTGTTTGTTTTAAGCCCACTAGATTGTGGCAACACCATGTTTTCCTAAGCCCACCCGAGGGTGGCAAAATCTGCATTTTAAGCCTACCTACGGGTAGCAAACCATTTTCAAACAAACAAACATGAAATGTTTTGTTCCAATTCAGGCGACTCGGTCTATACTTGTATGCTGTGCGCATCACATAGTAACCTAGGCTAATAACCGGAATAAGAACTCACAATGTTTTCAAAATAAGATATCATGATTAGTAGAGGCCGGTCTTTGACCGGGCGAGCGGGGGTGCTCACGAAGTGACCTTCCCCAATCCTACCCAAGTTCCCGAGCCGAGGCAACTTTGGTGATGACGGACACGTGGCCTTTGGCACCGAGTTAGGGTTTCCTAAATTTCCCATTAAAATATTTAGGTGGCGACTCTGTATCTGGCAAAGCAGTCCATGTTTGGCACTTCTTTCAAAAAATCTGTTTTCAAAACGATTTGCCGGATTTAGACTCTTTGGTTCGAGATTTAGAACCGTGACATTTGAGTCCTTCGAACTGTAGTGACCCAATATCGAACCAGAACGGGGGGGACTCGCACTCCTCGCCCCGGGATGCGTTCGGGGACGTCTACACCTTAGATAGCTGACTTACGCACGCCAAAAAAAAGGCAATTTTTTTTTCTTTGTAAACAACTAAGTTTGTGTGCTCTTACCCACGCCACCAGGCTGCGTCTCCTCCACCACTGTTTGTGTATCATCTGGTGGCTGCGTCTCATCTGAGCACGTCAACGGGGTGCCAATCCCGGGTGGACATGCTTCAGAGGCTAATGTTTCTCCATGACTTGTTGCTCTCTTCCGCCGCCCCGTCTTGATTCCAGGAACCATGGTACCTACATAAAAAAATTACAAACATACATGAGTACTCAACGCCACATACATCACTTACATTTAATGGGAAACTATAGACGAGAAGATCGAAAGTCCAATGCAATTCCATCTTGAAAGCAAGCTAACTACATAGTTTGCGTAGCAGAAAAATAGATATCATAATTTGGTGTTTCATATTCTTTTTTCTTTTCATGGTAACAAGCTTAATTCATTCCAACTTACTCCTGTTAGGGAATGAGGTCACCACTTCAAAGTGGAACTTTCCCATTGAAGTAAATTACTTAAAATTACGAAAAATGATACAGCAATCTACTTTTTAGACCTATTTCTAGAGTCAATGATATGTAAATAATATGATTAATTGATGATTAAGAAAGATATCAGAAAGAGTCATTTTGCACACTGTCCATTACACTTGTGCATCACGTAGGATGTGATGAGCAACAGCTTTTTGGATTTTTTCTGTCAAGAGGCTAAATACATGTGTGCATATGATATTGATAGTGATGAGCAATAGCCTGAATTTTCGTTTGCCAAACAATGCCATAGTGGGAGCATTAGGATAAATACATGTGTGCATATGATATTGAATTTATTATGTTGTTATTTTTTTTAAAGGATTTTTTAAGATATACTAAAAGAAAAGATTAACTTGCTAATAAAAATCACCACAGATCATTCATATGTCTATATTGCATCAAACCACATGTTTGGTTGGTGAGGAACCAACAGAGACACAGCAACACTACAACAAATGAATCACAAAACAGCAGCTAACAAGAGCACCACACACAGATATGAAGCAGCTAACAACAGCAGCAGATTAGCTATCACAAGCACTAGACACAGATACTAAAGGCAGCAATGCAGCAAATTAGCAGAGTACCATACTGCTGACTTGTTAGGAAAAATGCACCAGATTAACATAACAACAGTACGCACCAGATCAGCAGTACGCAACACAGACAGCAGTACGCACACAGATCAACAGTACGCAACATAGGTAAATGATCTGTCAATTGTTTGTGTGACATCTTGATCTGATATTTCTTTTTTCTTTTCTATATATATAAATTTTGATTTTATTTTTTAAATAAGAAATAATACATTTGATAATAATGATAAATATATATTGTAACAATATGGATCCCTCATGCAGGGTAGAGGTTTAAGTTATGCTTATCACTAATTGTTTGGAAATGTAAGCTAATGAGGTGGAAATTAAAAATAAAAGGTATGTCGAAGCAACTCGGTTATCAATGGATCATTATCTTTCAAGGAAAATTAGACTTAAGACCGGACTAATGATTTACTGACATAGGGAACAAAAAGAGAATTGGGAGGAGAGAAATGGGAACCAATCCCAAATCCCAAGCTAATGCAGTGTCTCATTACTATTAAAGTATCCCAAATCCTTTATGTGTTGAAGCCAATAAAATATGTAGGCATTGAAGTTTGGCAAGTAAGACTCTTGACTCTCTATTATTAAAGTATTGTTATTTCTTCTAATTGGGTCTACGATCCAATATGATTTCAATAGTCATATCAGCATTTTGCTTTTATGTAATCTGATATGATTCAGAACTCAGATCATGAGTTATAAAATGTTTTTTTTTATGTGTTTTCTAACCAGGTATGTTAACAACACTCTTATATGTTTAAAGAAAAAATTTCCATTTAAAATGCTTCTAAAAAATAAAAGATGTTCTGGAGACAATATTCTACGACGTTGATAAGAAGATGGATTTTAGATTAAAAGTTTGTGTGTCCTAACTCCATTGATTAATTCTGTTCCATTATACTTTTGTCCCTTTTGTCTAGCTTCATAGGAAGGAAGTAGTTGTTGAGTGCAAATTTGATGGTGACCGCATTCAAATCCATAAAAATGGGAAAGATATACACTTATTCTAAAGGTAGTTGCTGGCCTAGTAGTTTCAAATAATTTTCTGCTCTTTGATATTTTTTGGTTGTTTTTGTCACTTTCATTAATTCTTTTTGTAATCTTTTACATTGGAATATTTATATTATATTTCATTGATTGTCTTTGACTTCTTAAATGCTCTATTGTATCTGCATCATCTGAACTGATGTCACCATTGTTAACCCAATAGATTTTAGTTTAATGTAATTCACAATTTTATGTCATTTATGCAGGAACTTTCTTGACCGTCCTGAATATGCGCATTCCATGTTGGATGTTATCATGCAAAATATTCTTGTTGACAGGTAATATTTTAACACCAACTTCACACTCAAGAACTTCACACTCAGCAACCATATGATATCTAGTTACCTTTTGTTTCTTAGGATTCTATTAGTCTGGATCATGCAGTGAATACCAATCATATATTTTAACACCAATTTTCTGCTTTTTGTTTCTTATGAATACCAATCATGCCACTCTAGAAGCAACATTTAAAATTGATATCAGTACTTCACAAGGTTACTTCACTTGGTTCTCTATTGATAATTAAACAATCTCCAACCACATCCTGACCCTTGAGGTTTTTAAAGAGGCAGAGTATCAACATATAGTATTATTGCAGAAGTGCAAATCAATCTTTGCAGGCAAAACAAATAACAAATAACAAATCTTCTACAGCTGATTTGTTCAGTCTCCTATAGCTGAAAACAAATAACAAAGTTCGACACTTCATTTTTGTTCCCAATTTTTTGTTTAATTGGTCATGATGGATGGAAAGGGAGCAGAAATAATTAGTAACATTTAAGTATAATTTAAACAACATTACTGAAATTACAAGAATTTAACTTCTGAAAAACATGAAATTCCGCCGTAGAACTCATTTCCCAAGTCCATAATAATAGGACCTATGTTCAGACCACCTAAACTGGAGAGAATCCTGAAAACCCCAAATAACACCAAATTATCTAATTCACCTATGGCTATAACAACCCCCAATCTAAAATCAACAGCTATGGCACTAACTTCACACAATCAGTTAAAGGAAAAGGCTTTTAGCTACATATTAGATGAAGATGCAGATGAAGATGCACAAACAAAGATACATGCACATTCCAACATCATCATTATGAAAATTGCAGATGTAAATGTAGATGTAGATGAAGATGCATAAGGAAATGTTTTTTTATTAAGCAAATTAAGCAACCAGAAATTACACAGGCCCAAATGAAGAGACCAGGCAGATTAACAATGAACACCACCTGGAAAAAGTAAGAACAGCAGCATGACTACCAACAGAGCAGATTAGTAAATCTGCCACAGCTTGTGGGAAAATCTGCCCAACGGGACAGCAGACTGAATGAAAAATCTGGCACAACAAAGTGACTTAAAACTCCTGGTCCGTATCTGTATCAAAATCACTAGTAATCTCATCGTCTTCTTCGTCATCACCGGCGATTGTTACTTCATCATCGTCAGCACAGATGAAAGCATCATCCATAAAACGCTCGGATTGTACACGCTTTTTGGATTGAGAAACTTCCATTGAAATAATTTCAGGTTCAATGTCATCTCGATGCAAAACAACTTCATCATCAATAGGCTCAGTTGGTACAACAGTAGTGGTTTCATCTTCTTGCAACACTTCATCAAATTCTGGCACATCCAGCTCTGGCATATCCCAAATTCGTCGATGTTGAAACTTTTCTACGACTCGCCAATTCGGACCTAACTTCGTATCATGAACGTAGAAAACTTGTTGAACTTGGTTTGGGAACACAAACGAGTCATCTTTATACCATCGACTTCTTACATCAATAGTTGTCACATGTGGTTCGACACGCAAAGTTCGGCTACTGCCGGTGTTATACCATTCACATTGGAACAAAACAACCCGATGTCTAAACAAATATGTTAGTTCCCACACTTTACAAAGGTAGCCGTAGAACTTTATCAATTGGCCTTGGTGGTCGCCTTCCACTACCAACCCACTATTTTGACATTTACGACGGTTATCACGGTCGATAGTATGGAATCGGACGCCATTAGAAATGCACCCCTCATATGTGTTCACCAAGGCATTAGGTCCATTGGCTAATGACCACATCTCATCGGTTGCTTCGGGTGACTTTTGATTTCGCAATTGGTTCATCTAGACAAGAAAGTATGTCATGTTAATTCAAACTTGGAATAATGTAAGGTTCTATGCAAACTATGCACTAACGAGTTTATGCTTACGCGATCTTTGAACCATTTAGGAAATTCTTTGCATTGTCGTGTTGTAATGTTGCATGAACTTCCATATTTTTGTTGCAACACGGGCTTGTGTTCCCTAGTTAATACAACATAACTCATAAGTAATTTGAATAATGGAGACTTTAAAAACTAAAAACCATGTAGAAAATGTATGTTGCATATATGATGAGGAATCATACTCTAGATATTCGTCCACTTCCAAACTATTGTGCAGGATAAACCAATGAGCCAATTCGCGGCCAGCTACGGACACATCAATTGCCCTTGGGAGTTGACCAAAAGGACGAACATTTTGAGTGAAAATCGCCAACCCCGGCCCATTGTCACCCCCATCGTAGTTCCTTTCTTCCCGGTTAAACACCGTTTCAATTCCATCCAAATACATTGAACAAAACGTCGTACACTCTTTCGATATGTAGCCCTCCGCAACTGAACCTTATGGCCGAGCTTTATTGCCCACAAATCCTTTAAGAAGTCCGAGCATCCTACATGTAAACATCAACCTGATCATTAGTATGGTCATATTGAAGTATATTTTAAATGGAAAAAAACACCCCCATCGTACTTATACCTCTCAATAGGATACATCCATCGATATTGCACAGGCCTTCCAAGCAAAGCCTCATAAGGCAAATGAATTGCCAAGTGGACCATGACATCAAAAAAAGCAGGAGGAAAAATCAGCTCAAGCTTACAAAGTATAAGTACGATATGTTCTTGCAATTTCTCCAAATCAGTCACCTTTAATGTCTTTGCACACAACTATTTGAAAAAAGTTCCCAACTCAAACAATGTGGTCCCAATCTCAGTAGGAAGGTATCCTCGCATCCCAATGGGAAGAAGTCGTTGTAGAAGGACATGACAGTCATGACTCTTGAGGCCAACTAACTTACCACCATTTGCGGTGACACAATTGGATATATTTGCCGCATAGCCATCAGGATACTTAATTGATTTCAGGAAATCAGCAAACCCTTGTCTCTCCACCGGGGACAATGTGTACAATGCCGGAGGCTTCTCAAAAGAGGCATTCGCATGCCTTATCAAGTGTAACTCCTTTCGTATTCGCATGTCCTCCAGATCCAAACATGCTTTGTATGTGTCCTTGTTCTTGCCATCTACGCTCAATAGTGTCCCAAGCAGATTGTCGCATATATTCTTCTCTATGTGCATGACATCAAGGTTATGTCGAAGCTTAAGTGTTTTCCAATATGGTAGGTCGAACAAAATGCTTCTTTTTGTCCAGTTCGGAGTTGGATTTTCAGTCCTTGTCTTTTTTGGTTGGTTGGATGCTTTCCATACGGCTTGTACGTACCCAAACTAATTTGTTCAAGTATTTGTTCTCCCGATAACTCTATAGGTTTGGACCGATTATCAATTTCACCGTTGAATAGCTTACTTCTTCGCCAATTATGGTTCTCAGGTAAGTACCGCCGAGCACCCATATACCCTATCTTATTTCGCAAGCTCTGAGATGAAGCATCCATGTTACAGTTAGGGCAGGCCAAGTAACCTTTTGTACTCCAACCAGACAAGGAACCATATGCAGGGAAGTCATTGATGGTCCACATGACTGCTGCATGCATTGTGAATATTTGGTCATTTGAGGCATCATATGTTTGCACACCATGCTCCCACAAATTAGTTAACTCTTCTACTAATGGTTGCAAGTAAACATCGATATCTCTTCCAGGTGCGGATCGTCCGGGAATAAGCAATGACATCATCACAAATGGATCTTTCATACACTTCCATGGGGGTAGATTGTAAGGCATTAAGATTACGGGCCACATGCTGTACGATGTACTCATATTTCCGAATGGATTGAAACCATCCGTGGCAAGCCCTAGCCTTACATTCCGAGGATCCGCAGAAAACGTAGGATGCAGCCTATCAAAGTCCTTCCATGCCTCACCATCAGCTGGATGTCGTAAGACTCCATCATCCACACACTTATCTTTGTGCCATCTCATATGTGCGGCTGTTTTTTTTGACATGTACAATCTCTTCAACCTCGGTGTTAAAGGAAAGTACCTCAGTATTTTGTGTGGAATTTTTTTACCCGTCTTGTCATTCAACTTGTATCTAGACTCCGTACATGTAGGGCAATTCTCCAATGCGGCGTTGTCATTCCAAAATAGAGTACAATCATTCTTGCATGCATGAATGGCCTCATATCCCAAACCCAATTCACGTAAGAACTTTTTTGCTTCATAAAGGGTCCATGGAACAGTTTCATCACACTTTGGTAGAATGTCTTTGAAAACTTGCATAACCATATCGAAAGATTTGTTGCTCCATTTGTTGTACACCTTCACATGGAGCATCTTTATTACGAAGGACAAGATGGAGAACTTTTCACACCTTGGATATACTTTGCGTTGAGCATCATCGAACAACTTCATGAACTTCAACGAATTGTGCCTCTCCAAACTACTACGTTCTTCGTCGTTATGATCATCCATGAGACCACTCATATAAATCTCTTCTAACATGGTAGGAAGTTCACCCACATTTTCCTGATTGGCTGTCATTCCAGATGCGTTGCTTTCAGTAGCATCGTTTCACATAGTAGGATGATCATGAAATACGGCAACATGTTCGCCATGGTGCACCCAAGTTCGATAAGAACATGCGATTCCTCTTCGAATCAAGTGCAACTGTACAACGTGTGGAGTAAATTTTGTGCCGTTCAAGCAATCAACACAAGGACAACGGATTTCATCCTGCGGGCCTAAATTCTTCGTAGCGAACTCAATAAATGACTGAACACCTTGAAGATACTCTTTACTTTTTAGTCTATCCTTTATCATCATCCAACTCTTGTCCATTATTGGAACAGTACACATCAATCAAAGATGAACCTGGGAATGGACGGCAACTTGGAAAAATACGCTGTACTGGAAGAGAGCTTAAGTAAGTTTAGGGGTTCGATTAGCATTGCAATAATGAAGTGAATGAATAGTAATAACATTCATAAGCAAATGTGACATACATGAACACTTCTTTGTGAAGTCATCTTAGAGGGAGACAAATAATTGTAACTTTATGTAAAGAGAAACTAAATGTCAACTATAATTATATGGAGGGAGTTAAGCAATGTAGGCAGTAGATTTTTGAGAAGTCTAGTTTGAAGTGTCCAAGTCACACATGACATGAAAACGAGTAACATCACAAAATAATGTGTAGGGACATGCCTCCTGCTATATACAAATCCATCAGGTTAAAGAGAAAAATATAGCAAAACACTTTTTGTTGGATGGATTAACTTTTCAGTAGAAAAAATATGCAAGCTCATTAGAAATGACAGATGTAACTTCTTAATATTTTTAAAGATTGAATCACAAAATAATTGCACAAAAAAATAGCAAAAAATTATTTTATGCCACGATAGAGAGAAGTTTCCGATATCAAGATGTTTAAATGGACACACTCCCATAATGACTCTTTGGTGGGCAACAGCCTCTGACTTCAGAATGGAAGTTATCAGGAGGGGCTACTAAAATCTGAGTGACTAGACTCCTAGTGCTTTTAATGGTTGCCACTACTTTGAATGTAAACCGTAGTTATATCCTGGTATTTTCGTTTTTTTGTTGTTTTAATGCTAATTTTCCCATATACTACTACTAAATCCATAGTGGATGAGATGGGGTATTGAATGAGCAGCAAGTTATAGTAGGATGGCAGTGACTACCTCGTCGAAGTGATGCTACTGTATGTGAAAATTGTGGATGTTTAAAAATGATTGGGGCTCTTAAACATTTTTTTATAATGTAGTTGAACTTGGGGCTCTAAAATTTGAGTGTTTGATTACATTCAAAACATATGTTGTAAATGCTGGGAACAACATAAATAGGATGTTAATCATCAGATCAAAAATAAGAAAAAAATTACAAGCAAATTAGATGGAAATTTTTTGCAAAGAAAAGGTACCTTATATCTCAAAAAAGCACAACAGAAGGGAACTGTAATGTCACTTTAAGCTCCTTAGCTTACTTAGATTGCAGAGGCTTTGTCCTTGTGGTCTCAGGTCCTCTCACTAACACACAAAACAAGGTAAATAGAGAATACCCTTGCAGCTCCTATTGCAATTCTCTTCCTGGTGTTCTAGTGTAGTGCTGGTTTTTCTGTAATAATGAACACGACACATTGGATTTTGGTACGTGTTATTGGATTAAGCATAATTGTTGATAAGAAAGTTGTGTCCCATTATTCCTTTCTTTTGTTGTCATGAACCATAAAACTTTTCATGGGAAAGGGATGTATCAGCATTTGCTTGTAATATGAAGAGAATCGACACAATTTGTAATTGATGGCCAACATACATTCATTTGATGCATACAATTGGCAAGTTTGAGTTATTTACCAAACCCATGCCATTTTTAAACAAATTTCGCAAATACGAGTTGTTTTGAACATGATTCTCAAACCCACATTGTTCTTAAAACACAAACTTCAAATTCCCAAGCTGGATTTGGGAAATAAGTTCAAAACAATTCTCATTTGGGAAATCTGTTTCAGAACAACATCGATTTGGTAAAAACCTCAGAAACGTGTCTTAGTGCACAACTGGATGCCGAAGGGAGTTGACAAACCCATTTGTCTGTAGGCCACGTAGTATATGGTGGTCCATAGCAAGTTCAAAAATAAGGTAAAACATTATTCGTAAAACAGAAAACAGAGGTAAAACATTATTTAGATTTGTCACCTATGCATGCATATATAGATATATATATAGGGTTAGTTTGGAATATCCTAAAATAGAGGCACATTTGGTCACAATCGAGAATCAGAAAAAAGGGTAATCCGAATTTTTTACCAAACCCATTGACGAAATCATAAAAGCCCTAAAAATTGTTTGCGAAATCAACAGAAAATGAAAAAAAAAAAAAACGATTAAAAACCCTACAGAAATCGTTAGAGTCACGGGGATGGGAGACAAGCGACAACGATATACAAATAGACAGACCCAGATGGACAGAGAGGGAGAGAGATCAGAGAAAAATACCTGTAATCAGTGGTAGGGCTGATTTGCAGTGCTTGTGGTGGCCAGCGCCGCCGGCCAGGTGGTAATCGGCCGTCAGGTTTGGTATGGACTGCTGGTGTGTGAGGTCTGTATATGTTGGTGTGAGACAAAACAGTTCCAAAATGGGTCTGTGAAATAAATACTGGGCGCAAATATGTAATAAGTTTCCCTCTAAAAAAAAAATCGAAGATTTAGCGACCAAATCAATGTTTGTCGCCAAAATTCCTTAACAGCGACTAAGTATTAGTCGCCAAAAGCATCCTAATTTGGCTACTAATCAAATTTTTCGTCGGCAATGGTTATCATACAACGACTAACTGAGTTTTAGTCGCCAAAAATTCATAAAAAGAAGCCAAAAAATTGGCGACAAATATTTTTTGTCGGCAAATGATAGCAAACAACGACTACAATGAACTTTGGTCGCCAATAATAATATATGGCGACTAAATTAATTTAGTAGCTAAAAATTTTCCACAAATGCTGACTAAATTCTGTTTTTGTTCGCCCAATATGGTACTTTTGGCGACTAAAATTTTTTTGGTAGCCAATTTTAGTCGCCAAAAGTGCTTATTGTTGTAGTGATGGTATAGATTACCTTTTGGATATTAAATTTGCTTAATCCTATGTTATCTATGGAATTATATTTTTGAGGTTGGATTATACTTGGTTGATATGAAATTTCTATTACATTTATAATTTGCCGTTAAATATTGAATTTTTTGGATGGTTGGAAGTTAATTTATGTGTGCACGCTGTCGAATGGTTGCTAGTATAATTAATATTCAAGGATTATTTTGTTTATATATACGGGGTACAGGTTGCACTAAAAATGAAATGAATACAGGTGGTTGAGGAATTAAATTTAAAAAAAAAAAAATGTTTTTGGCAACTAAATATATTGGTAGCCAAAAATGCAAGCAAAAGTTTTACTGACTAAATATTTAGTAGTAAGAAATGAACAAATGGCTTTTGGCGACCAAATAGTTACTAGCCAAAACAAATCATAATGAGAGAATAAACTATTGTCGACTAAATATTTTGATTACGAAAAACACGACATCCTTCGGTGACCAAACAATTTGGTCACGAAAGAATGAAATGAAAAAGATCCACCCTTTTGGCGACTAAAATGTTTAGTCGTGAAAACTAATAAATACCAAACAATTTGGTCACGAAAGAATGAAATGAAAACTTCCACTCTTTTGGCAACTAAAATGATTAGTCTCCAATAACTGAATATCACTTTAGTGACTAATAAAAGTTCGGTAGCTTAAAGTATAGTATTAGCAACCAAGAAAAGTTTAGTCGGCAATACTATCGTTGACAGTGTATTGGCGACTATCTAGGCGACAAAAAATAATAGTCGTTATTGACCTTTGGCGACTAAATACGGGGACTTGGCAACTAATAGTTTAGTCGCCGAATGTGCAATTTGTTGTAGTGCAAACATGTGGACCCATTGCTTTTACTGTCGAGTTTGGAAGACTAGAAGGTAATAGCTATGAAGGTTCTATTTCTGCTAATACTACTGGGCTTAACAGTCTGGATAAAAATCACTCTAGTGATGCTCTACCTCTTGGAATCATCAGAAATACCAAAGAAGCTAAACCCATATGTGGTTCGAACTGTTCTTTACAAAAACCAATTGGGTGTTGATTCCATACACCTCCTCAATTTCTTCTCCTGGTACGAACACAAAATGGCTTCAATCAAAGATTTAGATACCATGTCGATTCTAGTCGTTAATCTCTGTAACTCTCACTGTTATGGAGCTTATAGTGATGTAATTGAACGAATGATTAGCACTTGTTCTCCACCATTGTTGGCAGAATTCGAATCAATCTTGATCGGAGGAATTACTTCCGCGAGAGGATTCTTTATTTTTTGATTTATGAGTAGCTCAATTTTCTCTGGTTTATTCAAAACACAGAGAAAATTGTGAGCAAATTAGAGAAAATTGATTAAAACACAGAGAAATTTGTGAGCAAATCAGAGAAATTTCAAATATAGAGAAAATTAGAGAAATTGAGCAAAACAGAGAAATTTAAAAACACAAACAATTTTATTTGAAATTTTTGTGTTTTAAAATTTCTCTGGATCGAAATTTCTCTAGAAAAATATTGAGGGACCTCAACTACTATAAAAATATTGCATGTCCTTTATTCTATAAAATCTTAATACTAGAGACCTTAAAAAAAATTCCCTGATTTGAATATGTGTATTTAATAACATATTATGTTTAGATCAATAATATTATGACACATCATTATGGCACATGTGAATATTGATTTTATTCTAATTGTAGTAACATAATTTAAAAAAGAATTTAAATTTAAATTTTTATTTTATAATTTAATAAAAGATGTATAAATTAAGGAATGAATATTGATCTTATTCTGGTAATATAATTTAAGGAAGAATCTAAATTTAATATTTTATTTTAAGAATATAAAATTAATTTATAGACCAATCATATTGTGACACATATTAACAAAAATTAAATAAAATCAAAAACAAAAAAAAAATTACAACTTTCAACTTTAATAAGATGACAAAGTTTTGAAATTATAATAGTATATAGATTTTGTATAAGGTTTTGAAACTCTTCTAATAATCTCTTCCTAAAAGCATTTTTTTTTTTTTTTGTAAAATATATAAATAATTTCAACGTCACTCTTATTACTCCTTAATACAAAAGTTATAAGCTAATTATGATATTTAAAAATTTGTATTTAAAACTTATAAATCATGCGATAGATCATTATAATTTAAAATTTATATTGTGTCAATTTTAAATTTAAATTAATAAATCACTTTCCATATTTAGTGACTCTTAAATTTGAATTTTGAAATGGATTATTATATTTTTCTTTTCTTTTTTAGATTTGATATATTTTCTACTTGAAAATCATAAATAAAGGGATATTAATTTTTATTTTTATTTTTATTTGAATAAGAGTTAGCCAATAAATTTTTTTTTTAATTTTTAAAAACTCAAAGAATCATGAAATTTAGATTAGGAATTTGGAATTTTTAAAGTCACATGGGTTAGAAACTACTTTTTACTCATATAATATATAGATTGGCATAAAACTATAAAAATGTGGAAATTACATGTAGGTAAGAGTTAGAAATAAAATTATAAACATATGAGAGTGTAAATGTGTTTATAGTGAGGTGCAAATGAAAAGTTATAGGAGTACAAGTGTTACTTACACCCTTTTATATATTGATAAAAAAAAAAATTCAACTCTCATAGGAGAAATTTTTATATACGGATAAGGTACATACTATGTGATACTTTCTATTATTGTGATTGACTTTGACAGTAGGATTCGTTACATTTATGTTGAGTGTTCGAGAAATAATAGTAGACATATATATTTATGATTAGTGAAAAATAATGCTAGCATTTTGGTAAGAAGCTAAAAAAGCCAGCTTTTTAGCTTTTTAACTTTTTTAGCCAAAGAAATTAGTTTTTTTTGTCAAAAAAATCACCAAAAAAGTCAAAAAATTAAAAAATTAATTTTTTACTAACTTTCTAAAACACCACATAATACCTTATTAACATACAAAAATTTCTCAGTTATCTCAATAAAATTCGCATAAAAGTTGCTATTTGGCTGAATAAATTTATGATTTGACGCGTTCTGACTCCCAATTCGTGAATGCCGCCGACCCCATCTAGCAGATCAGGTATTGCTTATCATTAGGGATGGCAATGGATAACCTACCTTGTGAGTATCCATGGAGAACTAACCCAAATACATGGGTTTTCTCCTATTTTTCTTATCCATTGGGTAGGGTAAGTGATATTATTTAAATATCCACAGGGGATGGATTCGGGATGGGTACCCACTAATTTCCCCATATGTTTGTTTTTTGTTTTTGTTTTTTTTTTTTTTTTTTTAAGATTCACAACCAAAACTAAATATACATTCAATCATTTTTCTTTTATTTATTTATTTATTTTTTCAGATTTACAACCAACTTTTTTTTTTATTTTATTATTTTATTATTTTTAAGATCCACAACCAAAGCTAAATATACATCCAATCTTTTTTTTTTTTTTTTATTTTTTTTTTTTTTAAGGTTCACAACCATTTTTTTTTTTAAATTTTTAAGATTCACAACCAAAGCTAAATATACATTCAATCTTTTTTCTTTTGTTTTTTTTTTTTTAAAATTTTTTTTAAATTTTTTTTTTTTTAAGATTCACAACCAAAACTAAATATACATTCAATCTTATTTTATTTTATTTGGCTTAACAATAAAATCAAATACACATTAATTAACATTGCCACATTATTCTTGTCAAATTTTATGCATATTTAGAATTTTTAAATTTATTTAAAAAAAATTAAGGACACTGTCTAGTGCAGGTTTTGATTTGATTTTCTATGTTATTTTATTTTGTTATGTATTGTAATTTTCAGAATGGTTTGCTTGTTCTGAAATTTCAATTACCGAGTATGAATCTATTTGTTTTATGTTATCACACAATTTATACAACATATATCTATATATATATGAATGTATTTGAAAATAAGGAAATTGTAGAGAATCGAAACAAGCATGAGTCGTGATTGGTTAGAAAGCATAGGTACAAAGATTTATTTGCTAGAAAAACAAAAAGGGGATACAAAGTCTTACTAAATAATTTTTTTTAAAATAAAAGAATTTTTCTTAGTTATGAACAGATTTAACTGAAATCAACTTGTTTCCCAATGTTATGCTTCATTTATTTAGATAGAAAATATTTTTTATTGAAAAATATTTTTTATAAAAAAAATTAAAAATATATTTTTTTATATTTGGTGGTGGTGGTGATGGAACGAAGGTGAAAGTAGAGATTGTGACATAGTGGTGGGGGGATGGCGGCAGTGATGATGGTAGTGGCTATGGTGATGGTAGTGTGATAGTGAATGTGAGAATAGTGGTGATGGTGTTGTGAAATTAGTAAAAATTTAATTGAAAAAATATTTTTTGTTTTTTAAAAGTAACAAACAACAAAATTCATGAGGGACTAAAGGAAGAAGATGGAGGATGGATTGGGTGTGGTAAAGCATAGATATCTTAAAGTGAGTGGTTCAGATTTGTTAAAAGGTATAATTAGATTTTGGATAAATTAAAATGAATGGTTCAAATTTGCCAAGAGAAAGATGGTTTAATGTCTAAAATGTCCGTGGGTAAGAGATCAACAAACAATTCCTTATTTATGCCCTGATGTAATTTAATATGAGTCTTATAACACTTTCTTCAAACAGGTTCTTTCATATTTTATTTCTTCAAACAGACTCTTATAACATTGTAAACAGGTTCTTATAACATGTAAGGGAGAGAGTGAGAGTGTGAGAGAGAGAGAGAGATGGTTGTAATTTTTTTTTAATCTTCCACGTTCTTCCACATTTTTTTTTTCAATTACTAAAACTTATTTGATTGTCTCAAAATTATATATTTGATTATTATAAAACAAACTTTTAATTAATTAATTAATGTGTATTTGATTTTGTTGTTGAATCAAATAAAATAAAATAAGATTGAATGTATATTTATCTTTTGTTGTGAACCTTAAAAATAAATAAAAATAAATAAAAAAATAAGTTGTTAACATTAAATATATTAAAAAATATAAAAAAAGATTGAAGGTATATTTAGCTAAAACCTTAAAAAAAGAAAAGAAAAGAAAAGTTGTTAACATTAAATATATTAAAAAAGAAAGAAAAAAGATTGAAGGTATATTTAGCTTTTGTTGTGAACCTTTAAAAAAAAAAAAAAAAAATAGAGGTTGTTAACATTAAATATATTAAAAAAGAAAGAAAAAAGATTGAAGGTATATTCAGCTTTTATTGTGAACCTTTGAAAAAAAAAAAAAAAAAAAAATTGTTGTTAACATTAAATATAAAAAATAAAAGTAAAATAAAAATGGGGATTAAAGTGGGTTGGGGAAAATCCAAACCCATTAAGAAATGGGGAGGGTGGTACCCATGGGGAATGGGGAATGGGGAAAATTTATTATAGGGGAATGGGATGGGGAATTAATATCCACCCCATTAACCCCCATTACCATCCCTACTTATCATTTTGGTATGGCTATAACGTCTCTAATGTTTTCCTAAATATTTTATTAAATGTCTTATATAAATATAAAATTTACATCATGTAAATTTTATGTGAATCTCACACTTTAGTAAAATATTTAGGACATCTAAGATTTTTCTTTTGGTATTCCACAATTCTACATAACTGTATGGACTATATTTATTATCTATAATATTTTCTTTACATTAAATTTAAATTTATATTACATATTTTATTTTGTATCCTAAACTTTTTTAGTTCGACATCCCTGATTTTGAAGATATGTCAACACTACAAGAAATTAGTTCTTTAGAGACTAATATTTAGGGACTAATTAAATTTGGTCGCTAAAAATAATCTTTTAGGGACAAATTTAAACATATGATAATTTACTTATAAAATTGTAAAAATGACTATTAATATTCTCACTTAATATTTACATAATTTTTTTTGACTAATAAATTTGGTTTGCTAATATATTATTAACATCTTTAGGGACCAAACATTTTTGTCATTATCAATTAAAAACAATTTGAGACCAATTATTTTCATCATTTTAACATTTGAAAAGTCGGGGCCTCATTCTTCACTTCAGCCCTAACTTGCTCATTCTCTCTCTCTCTCTCTCTCTCTCTCTCTCTCCGTAATCGATCTTCATACATAGTGGACCTGTAAGAGCTCCAAGGCAGATTGAGCTCCAGATTTGAAGATTAATAGTCATTTTTCAATTAACAATTGAAGATTGAGCTTAATTTTCAGTTGTCAATCTTCAATCTCTCGCACCTCGGTTTGCTCAATCTTCAGCCCTAAAGTCAGGAGCTCCAAGGCAAATTGGGAGCTCAATCTTCTTCAAATTTTGGTGTCTCTCTCTCTCTCTCTCTCTATCCGTAATCGATGTCCGTAACCGACCTGTAAGAGCTCCAATCTTCATTTTACTGATGGATTTACATCAGTAATCGACCTGGATCTTCATTTCATTAATTGACCTGTAAGAGCTCCAATCTTCATTTTGATTGGAAGCACACATGTCGCAATCTTCATTCAAACTTTCAATTTCTTATGCAAGTCTATTTTATATGAAACTTGACCCTAATTCTTCATTTTACTGATGGATTTATGATACATCCTGCATTAGTAGGCACATTACCTCATTTTCCAAATCATTCACTTATTACTCGATTTTTCTGTTGGAATGATCTATGGACTATTTTAGAGCCAGAGGCACAGAGCTAAGGTTGTTTTTTCCGCAGACATAGTCATGAGTAGGACTGATGTTATGGTAATTGCCAAAAGATCAACTAAATAAGAGCTTTTAGGATTTTTTTAAATTTATATATTTTGTTTCTTAATTTCACTTTGGCAATAAAATTTTGGTGTGGGTTTTTGGTTTACATTCTGTTCACTTGGATTTGCACTTGTTTTATGGCTATTTTTTCCTATATTTTGTGAGCGAAGACAATTTGGAGCATAGTATAGAGAGCATATTGTGATTATTTACACAAACAATGCAGCATTCTTCATCATTGCCTATGTTCTGATTTTCAGGTTGCTATTTTAGTTGAATGGTATTCTTGTTTTTTCCTCCCTATTTTCTGTTTTGTTTTCTTCTTTGTTTGTTTGGATAAAAATTTGTTAGTGAAAAACCTGAGAATAACCATCAATTTGTAAAAGATAGATTATTTTACTTGGATTCTGATTGTGGTTTTAGATTAGTTTGATTCTAGTGCTAAGATTAATTATTCCCGGAGGTTTTTCAAATTGTTAAAAATGTTTGTGGTGATCTCATTGAGCCAAATTTATTGATTGAAATGGGAGTGGGATGGGGGTTGGGGTTGTATTTGGTCGCATATGTTAACTGAAGTGATGTCATGAGCCCCCTCAATAAATTGGGAGTAATAATAATATAATATAACTTTCCATCTTATCTACTCTCCCATTTCTCATTTCTTACCATTATTTTTTGAGCACATTATCATCACAAAAAAAAAAAAAAAAAAAAGAAGAAGAAAAGATTATCTTAAGAAAATCTTGATAATGGGAGGGACTCGGTTTATTGGTGTGTTTTTGTCAAGACTTCTTGCAAAAGAAGGCCACCAGGTATGAACCCTTCTCTTTAGATTTTAATATTTACATGTACTGATTTTCTTTTCCTAATTGTTTTAACTTTCTTAACCATCTTTTCCACCTTATGGTATGCAATTAAAATTGGGTTGACAAATTACTACACAGATTTATATTTGATGACGTGTTTGACTTTTTAATAAACAAGTTTTATGTCATAATGCTGGTGACTCTGTTCACAAGAGGAAAAGCTCCCATCACCCAACAATTGCCTGGTGAATCAGAGAAGGATTATGCTGATTTTTCTTCCAAGGTTTATAATTATGACATATACACTGGAAAATTCTATTCGCTTTTTTGATCAGTTTCATATTTTTCTTTGTTGAGGAATGAAATATTGTATTCTAAGTGTAGATTTTGCATTTGAAAGGAAACAGGAAGGACATTGAATTCGTGAAAGCCAGTCTCTCAGCCGAAGGCTTTGATGTTGTTTATGATATTAATGGTATGCATTACAATAACTTTTTGCTCCTTATGCAATCCACACAATGTGTCCTATTTATGTGTTTATTTTAGACTTGTTAATTATGTTCTAGCTTTTGTTATAAAATTTGGAGTGTTTATATTGTTTCAGTTGTTCTAGTTAATTACTTTGATAGCCTTCTTAATATCATATATGGGGTTTGTGGTGTTACATTAATTGGGTATTGTCATTCCTGTCTTGTTCATCATCTATGGCCAGCATTTTACCTTTTAATCTTAGAAAAGTAAATTACTGAAGTTAAAATTTGTGTGTGATAATTCTCTCAGGATATGGCTTGCGACACATTCTTAAAAATTGTTCAGAAGTACAAGCGTAAATTTGTTATTGTACAAGTAACATTATTTTAATCTTGTTGGTCAAGTGTCAATTTTCCATATTGGATATAACTTTGAATGTGTCATGCTTTTCTTCTATTGTTTCCAAATTGGAGAAAGTGAACCATTTGTATCTGAGCTTCTAACAAGCCTTCCTACAACTATAGCTGATCTTGAGCCCCATCAGATTCATTCATTTTATGAATCAATATTTTTGGTGGAGTTTTCTATGAACTATAACATTGTTGGAGCATTCTCAACATGTAGAATGCTGATTTCAGTAAAGTATTTTTAGATCTATGAGGTTACACAGTTTTAATAATACTTTGATAGGTTGGAATTTGTAGAAATTTGAATTGCTTTCTTCTTGCAGGAACTCATAGACGTTGAAGGTGATGGAATGGCTGATATGGTATTTCGTTGTATTCAGGAAATGGATATTAATAATCAAATGATGGTATGTAGGTCATTTTGTAAGCAATAATTCTTATAATTTTTTACTTAAAAGCATTTAGTATTATCAATCTTAATAGTTATAACAATGACATATATATCCTACAACTTTGATGAAGATACACTTGTCTTGCTATATAGATTTTTTCTATACCATGTGACCACTTCACGTCTTGTACAATATACACTTTGTAAAGTAGTAGAATTTATTTTCAAGTATTTTTTAACCCCTAATTTGTTTTGTTTTTCGTAGCTCTACCAGCACATAGTTTTAAGTGGAGGGAGTACTATATATCTTGGATTGCCTAGTCGGTAATAAATTTAAATCATTTTTGCATAAATTAAAATCATTATGTTGCTTTCTTCTTGGTGATATGATGAAACCATATTAATTTTGGAATCAGCCCTGGTAAACCCACATGAAGAATATCGAAAAAAGCGGTGTGCCGATACCTGTGTCAATTATGGGATGATAAGACGTACCAGGTAATGTTTTGAATTTTAAATATTAAAATTATTCCTTATAAAATACATGCTAAAATTGATAATAGAAGTTAATACCTTTGCATATGCTACAAATTAGATTTAATTGTTGAACACATTTGTAAAACAGTTGCACACACTTGTGCTGAGGCTGCAGCTCTTGTGTAGGCTTCTTGTACTTGGGCTGCTGATAATGCTACACTTGTAATAGAAGTCAAATAATTTTTTTTAAAAAAAATTTCTTTCAATTTGCCCCAAAAATCTAAGCTTTTATTTGCTTCAAATGTCTTAGTTAAGTACGTCAAGGTTGATATCCATTTTTGGATTTCATCTACATCTCTTTTATATTTTTGAAGTTTGTTTGCACTTCTGATTATGATCATGTGTGCAGGATTTTCATCCTTTCTCTATGACTATAGACGTTGATAAGCTTTTGTGATCGTGGAACAACTAATTGTTTAGGGCATGTTGCTCTTGTAACTGAACTTGTAAAGAGATGGTGCGAGAAAAAGACAAAGTTGAAGTTGTCATAAAGTTCTAACTCGGACAATGTTGAACTATTTTGATTTTGTTTTGGGATTTAACTCATATAATGAACTATGTTGAAGTGAATTTGGATACTTAGAGTTTTGATTTTTGTAATTTGTTTTTTTTGTATATACAAGAATAGATTTGATCTTGTGTGCAAGATTTGATCTTTTTTTTTTTTCTATATACAGAGATAGATTTGGATTGTGGATGTCAATTTGTAGCTATGAAATTGAATGTTTTCAAAATGTTATTTCAAACCTTTAGCGACTAAATATATTTGTTGTTAAAAAGATCACTATTTTGCTTTTTGCGACTAAATGGAGACATTTTGTGACAAAGTATTAGCGACAAAATATTTTAGTTTTGCAAAATCAAACATTTTGTGACAATATAAACTTGGTCGCTAATTGTCATTTTCAGCGACATTTTCAAAAATTCGTCACTAAAGACTTTTCTAGACACACTTTTAGTGACTTTTTTAGTGACGAATTTAATTTTGTCACAAAAAACATTTAGAGATCAAAATAATGGTCTTAGGGACCAAAATAATTGGTTGCCAAAAGTCTTATATGTTGTAGTGCAAGTTTCAATGTTTCTAAATAACTAATTATTCTGTTACATTTTTTCAGTTGCAAATTAAATATCAAAATGTTAAATATAGTAATTATATATTTTTGTCTATTATACATATCATATTATATTTATTACCATACTTAGAATTATTATATTTAGGTTTCTCTCCTCCTATATAAAGGATTCTTGTATATATTGTTAAATCATTTAATATAATATAGATTTCTATCTTTTCTCCATCTCTTAGATATTATAATATGATATTAGAGTTAGGTTAAGTATCTAATAATTTTACTTAATCGGCAGACGACAGCTTTGCATTGGCTACCCGCCGAACCTCAACTCAATCCACTTCCATATTTTTCTTTCAGTATTGTTTCGTGGTGATATTTTCCTTTGTCCACTAGTTTCTCTATATTTCTCCATCACTAGCCAAAATTCCACTGCATCTACCAACTCCGACCATTGCTGTCGTTTGACATTGCTGCTCACAAACCCACCGCCATCTTAGTATCATACTATATGTTTTATTATTTTTTTTCTTCATTACTTTCAATGGCAAAACCAGCACAACCACCAATTTTCTATTTTCCTCTTTACTTTATCACATAAATTTTGTTCTCCACTTTCATTTTTTTACACATTTATTTAATTATTATTCCCACCATCACATGGGATTGCTTCCATCAACCCATTCAATTTTTATTTTTTTTTTCTTTCTTTCCAAGAAAAAAATTATTTTTTATATAACACGAAAAACAAATCTCTTCCGTTCCACTTTGTCTTTCCCTCTGCTTCAACTTCAAATAAATTTCTATCCTTAAACTTATTTGAGTTTGAGAGGGTATTATACCTATATCATGGTAAGTATGGTTATACACCATGTAAACCAACCAACCCGCCCTCTTGGGGCACTACCTAAGTTGTCTCCTTGGCGTACTTCCTAAACCGCCCCTTGGCACACTCCCTAAGTCGCTCCATTGGCGCACTTTCTAAGTGGCCCTGTTGGCTCATTCCTAAGCCGTCCCTTTGGCTCATTTTTTTTTTCTTTTCCAAGCCTCCTCTTGGTGTACATGGTTCCTTTCCGAGCCACCCCCTGACACAGTTCTTTTATTTATTACCATCATTATTTAGCATCACGTCATAAGTTATGTGTGCCTCATGTTTACTGGTTTAACATCCAGTTCTTCTTCAACATTCCGACATAACGTTAAAAACTGTCATTCGATTGAGATTTCTTTGCTCCTGGCTTCTTCTATGACGGTTCAGCACGACCTCACCAAAAACTATTTTCCGAGCGCACTTTTCGCCGCTCCTAGACGATCTAGCACGATTTCACCAAAAACTATCTTCTGGGTACATCTTTGCCGCTCCTAAATGATTTGACACGTCCTCACCAAAAACTGTCTTCTGGGTACATCTTTGCCGCTCCTAAATGATTTGACACGACCTCACCAAAAACTGTGCTCCGGGCACATCTCCAGACAAGCTTCTAAAATGGTCCAACAGGACTATAAACTGTCCTTCGACATCTGTTAGCTTTGGTCCTATTCCTACAACGGCCTAACACGTCCATAAACTGTCTCTCGGCATTAGCTCCGTTAGCTCTGGCCTTGGCCTTGTTCCTACAACTGCCTTACACGGCCATAAATTGTCTCCCGGCATTAGTTTCAGTCTCTGATCTATCTCAAGTGCCTCTGTACTTCCGTCCGGACTTTGTAATCTATTTGTCTCTATCTATATTTTTAATTTTATTTCATGCTTTAGTTTCTCTCTCCAAACTCAAATTGGATCCCTACTTGAGTTTGAGGGGGTGTTAAATATAATAACTATGTATTCGGTCCATCATAGATACTATTTTTTTTTTTTTTGATCGGCAAAAAAAAACTTTTATTGATGAAACAAGAACACATTACATCAAGAAATGAAAAGGGATGGGTGCAAAAAGCATCATAGCAAGACATACCAATTCCAATTAGGTTGGCACTAGTATGCCGGCCCATTCCCTTACTAGCACATCATCCAGAGTTGGCAAGAAGCCAACCAAAGACAAGAAAAAACGACAAGCAAGAACAAAAACAGCACACAACAACAGTTAACCTCTGATTTCAAAGACCAAGACAAACAAAAACTAATTATATCAAAACACTATCATACGTACCATATTATTTTCATTACCATACTTATGATTACTATATTTAGGTTTCTCTCTTCTTATACAAAGGAGTCTTATATATATTGTTAAATCATTCAATATAATACATATTTCTCTGTCTTCTGTCTCTTAGATATTGTAACAATATGATTTTTATAGACATCCTTCTTGCTTACAAATACAAAGAAGGAAAGTTTGTGAACAACAGGATCGAGTCAAAGAAAAATAAGTTATAAAAAGGAGTAGAGATGATATATTTCTTATCTGAATTTTTAATTATTAGACAAAAGGTATGAATCCCATATGTAATTATTAATGTCGATCTTATTATATTTAAGTCTAATAATAAGAAAATTGGATGAAAAATTCATTTATGTAGACTAAAAAAGTCACACCGAAGTGAAACAGTTATGTATTAGAAACAAAAACACGCCTCTATTTCAATATATATATATTCATATTGTTTCACAATTTCTGAATCACACAACAACAAAACAAGCAAAATAACCAAATTTACACAATTGAACTTATAGCTAGTTACAGTGAGTATACCATATTTCATTCATCTCTTTCTCACCAAGAAAAAGAAAAAAAAATTTAAAAAAAAATCATATACCATTGTCTTATACATTTTTTTTTTCTTTTCAGTTTGCTAAATCAAATGAAGTTTCAAAGCGGTCCAAAGTTTATAATCGAGTGCTGGCTCTTCTCCGGTACATTTCCTGTGTGAAGAAGTCCTAGAGTAAGGGACACGTCACCTGCCGGAGTACTACCTAGTCTAGCACCTGCAGTACTAAAGTTTCCCAACTCAACTATGCTCTCATGACGACACATGTCCTCCATGGTAGCACCCCAATTACGTAAGGTGGAATCATGAGCCGAACTAAAACTGTGATAAATACTTGGTATCACATCATGGCATGAAGTGCTAAAGGTGTTGGTGGTAGTGGCGGTGACGGTGGTTGCAGTATCTTGGAACATTACTTCATTTCCCAAGGAATAGTGCCTATGCTTGATGGTGTTCTGTGATCTGTCCTTTCTTGGTGGTGGTGATGGCGGTGGTGTTGTGGTGGTTGCAGTACTATGCATCGGTGTTTGTGCAGAGTTGGTGTTTGGATGGTCTTCGGAATTGGCTGCATCTTTTGCAACTGTTTCTTGGTCTTCTTCGGCCTCTTTTTGGTACATGTCCTCAACCATGGGCTTCCACAACCGAACCCTCGCATTAATGAACCAGTTCGATACCTGAAACCAAGAATTTAAAGCGATAAAGAAGGAGAATATCAAAGCGGATGAGTAATAAATGGCTACAGAGTGGGCGTGTGTTGTGTTTTGATTCTTCATGTCTGAGGTGCTTCATGTAGCTCATGAAGTGAATTTTGGTGTGGAGAAATGTCAGAAATACATCAGAAAAATTAATCAAAACAGTCCATCCTATTGTAAATTTAACACTTGAATGTTTTGAAACAAAAAAATAAAAATAAAAAGTGCTTCAGTAATTGCTCCAGTTAAATGAATCAAGAAGAAAACTATTCTCTGCATAAACTTCCATCTCTTTTACCTGTAGCAATACTAGTTGGCAAAGATTCTCCCTACACAGATCTCAATTTCTTGTGTCCAATTCACACTTGTCGGATGATACAGTGAAAATCTCAAAATATCATATGCACAGATAACATAGTATGAATCCCAAAGCACAAAAATCTAGTCTTCTTGAATTTTTACATATTGGGTTAATTTAGCCCAATTTTAAAAAATTAGACAAAAATCAATAAGCAAAACAATTTACTCCTATTTACTATTGTCACAGTGATTGAGAGGTTAGTTTTCAATTTGAAATGGTTCATTTCCTTTTAGAATGTGTTTAATTTTTCAATAAATGTTATCAGTTGCGCTAAATTGATAAAAGTTCAAAAAAAAAATGATACAACTAGAAATACAATAATCGATTGACACAAGAGACAAATTATAAAGTTTACGTGTATAATTTATCTTAAATTTTGGTATAAACAAGCTTGTGCCATACTAATTTAATGATAAGAGAAATGTTATATATTATCAATTTTTTTAGAAAAATGATACGAGGAGAAATTTGATAGGAGTATTTAGAATTTGTTATCTTTTCATGCATTTCCAACGCAAATACTATCATTATAGTTTAGAAATTTATAAATATCATTGTCATATCATTTTGGATTTTTTGGTAAAAAATTCTATTTGTGGAGAATTTTCCCCTAGTTTAATGTATTTGTTGAACAGAAAAGGGAATAAAAGACAGCTTACAATTGTAGTGCAAAAACATCAAGAGGTACTTGCAAAAAAAATAAAAATAAATATTAAATCAAATCAATTTCCAAAAGCGTAACTTGGTCTAATGAGGTACATGCAAAAATATTAACTAGTCAATAATGTCAAAATTTCAATGCAAAACGTGTTCTTAGGCTTTTATTTTATTTTTCATATGATGCCAAATAGTCATAAATTTTTTATTTTCTTTTTCCAAGATAAAACTCAAATTAACAAACAGAATATAATGTTATAGAAAGAACAACAATAGTGAGCCAAAATTCAGCTTAAACAAACAATAAGATATAGATGAATTCATTTTTTCATAAATAGTCAGTGTAATAAAATTTGAATCACGCTGCATAAGAATAGAAAGTTGATAAACTTATAGAGTAAATATTCTTTCGTTATTTTGATTCATGGAAAACATTCTTTGAGTTATAAAATTAAGTTTTCGGAGTAAACTTACAATTCACTATTTCAAGGTGTTTGATTTTTTTATTTTTTTTATTTTTTTTATTTTTTTTTTTGATCAGCAAAAAAAAAACTTTATTGATGAAATAAATAAGTACAAGGTACAAGACAAATTACATCAATAAAGCAAAGGGAAGTGCAAAAGCATCACAGTGGGCTGAATGATCCCAACTAGGTTGGCACCACCGAGCTCACCCTATCATTTGCTAGCACCCCTAAGTTGGTGAGAGACCAGCAAGAACCAAACCAAACAAAACAAAGCTAGGAGAGTGCTCCAGGCATCAAGCAGCTTTAACTTGACCATCATTGAATAATTTGGCCATCATTGATGCCTATATCTGATGTTTCCAAGATTCTCAATGCTCTCAACCCTATGCATCCCTTTTTTTTTTTTGATCAGCAAAGAAAAAACTTTATTGATGAAGAGAAAGACTAATACATCAATAAAGGAAAAGAGGATGAGTGCAAAAAGTATCATAGCAAGCCAAAATAATCCCAACTAGGTTGGCACTGAAAAGGCCGCCCAATCATATACTAGCACACCATCAAGAGTTGGTGAGGAGCCAACCAGAAAACACCCAAAAACAGACCTCACCTGACAAAACCAAAATTGGAAAGCAAAATACAACACCAAAAGAAACAACCTCACAAAACCCAACTTCTCCACTACTACACTTCTGAGTGGAATAGCAGCAAACATGCTTAACCACCAACTCCCAAACCTCACAACACAAAAATATCAAATCAATTCAAGACCATTGAAAACACAACATCTCCAAATTTAGCTCCCCTGAGAGCAACACCAACACCAGTATGGCCAACAGCAGCAAATAACAGCAAGCCAAATGCTCCAAGCATTAAAAGAGGATGAGAGTCTGAACCAAAATCAGGCCACTTCCATACCACAAGATAAGTAAACCAGGGCATATGTTGGCACAAACCAGTGTACACTATTAATCATTGCCAACACTGCAGGAGCAATTTAAGAATACAGCCAGCTCAAATTCATTGCACAATGCTTCAACTACAACTAATAGCCCAAATGAAAACATAATAAACCAGCTAAAACAAACTTCACTACCAGCCAAACAAAAAAGACAAAAACATCCCACAGAGCTTCAGCCTTAACAGCTGCAACCTTCAACCCAAAGCATATTCAAGACAGCAATTAACAGCTGCTTCCTTCCAAGGCCAACCCAAAACCGATTCATATCACTCATATCACTCAAAATCAATTGGGCATCATGGCTCTCCTAAGGGTTTAGTACTTGTTTAGCATGCACTAAAAAAGTACACTTTTTTGCATACATACACTTATTTGGGTCACATCAATCAACATCTCTTCTCTACTTTCTATCAACTTTCTTTACTTTTCTACACATTTTTTTTTATAAAAAGTTAAAAAGTGTACTTATTTAAAATATCCCAAACATCTCTTTAGTTTCAAAGGGAAACTCATGAATTCAACTCTCTCGAAAAAGGGAGTTGAATTAAGAGAGAAACACTTGATACTTTGCAAGTGTGTGGAAACTAACATTCATAAATGCTAATTTAATAACTCACTTTAGCCAATTAAAAATTTTCATATCACTCAAATGTTCTAAATCAAATTTAGATTTATTAAATGTAGTAATTCTTTCGACATCAAATGCACTAAGCTCATGGATTGGTTAAAATCTTTTAAGATGGAACCTAGACCTCAAATAAGTGCACAAAATGAGACTCGGCGCCAAATGACTCTGAAATTTATAATGACGTGACAATTTTTCTATTAATTTTGAGTTTTGGTAATGTATTTCAATCTTTTGCATTGAACTGAAGATGAGTGCAAGAATTTGAATCAATTTCCTAACTTGAAGGAAACAAAGATGCAAACAAAAATGGCACCTAGCTAGCAATAAAAAGAAACACAAGAGGATATCACTCCCAAAAGCACAAAAACAAGAAGAGCAAGAAGACCAGGAGCCAGCCATAGCAATCTTTTCTTGCCAGAATATACAGCATCTCTTTAGACTATGAGAGGGAAAGCCAGTGAATTTTTTTCCAAAAATTGTTCTCTTTCAACTCTCCCATCTTTCCTCACTTCCAACTTTACCTTTTTTTTTTTTTTGAAAAATGATTTTGACTCAGTAATGTGTAAAAGAAATGATTAGTTGATGACAGAAAACACAAGAGACAAAATTGTCTTAGATATTTTAATAAATTATCATATCATTGTGCTTGAAAAATGAATCTAACTTTTAAGTTAGAGTAAAACAAATTTTTTTTCTTCTTAATACCAAATTAAAGTATGAATCAAATTCAGTGCCCTTCCCTCCAAATAATTTTAGAATAAAAAGGTAAACAAATAAGTGGAGAACAATTGAAAAAGGAAAAGAAATTAAGAGGTGGAGAATGCAGCAGAGGTGAAATGAGATCTCACTTTCAAGAGGGGAAGTGAATAGTCCATTTTTGATATTATAAAAAGACGTAATTGAGTACCTGATTTTTAGATAAACCAGTCTGCCGAGACAACAAATGCTTGTCTGCATCGCTTGGGTACCTGAAAGACACCACAATACAAATATGACATCCTCAGTCTCCATGACCCCAAACCCAAGATACATATCATGATGATGATGAACATGACATTTGAAAAAAACAGTAATCTTCTAATTTTTTACTATTCATTATATTATTTAATTTATCAGTTTAATTGTCAATATTATATTAAAGAGAAATATTAGGGATCATGAAATTTTTTTTATGAAAATGATCATGAAAGATTTATAACCCTTAGATTACCTTGATTAGTGTGTGGTGTTTTATTCTAAGTGTAATCCAAATGTCACAAATCTTTCATGATCATTTTTATGAAAAACTTTTCATGATATTTAGCATTGCTGTATATTAAAATTATGCATTAATAGTGAGACTTATTACATTGATCTAGTGTTGACAAGTTAAGATGATATGATTAATATGAAATAAAAATATAATATATGTAGTGTTATTTATATATATATATATTTCTTTGAGGTGGCTGGGTAGGTAATTAGTAAAGAAAAATGAGAATATGCAGTGCACTCACTCTTATAGATTTCTTTTTTAACATTTACCATATCTGGCATATTGCTAACTAACCGCACTGCACTGGAGAGATTTGTCAGGTAGTTAATACTCTATTCATTTTGATATTATATATATTAGATATTTAAAGTGTGTGTTCCGTGTCTATGACAAGACAAGGACAATTCGCACAAGCCTACCAATTTAATTCTGTTTCTATGAAAAATATAAAGATATTTCCCAGAAATTTTGGCATATCTTATACTTAGGATAAATTGTGATGGTAGTTTTTATATTTTAATTATTGTGTCATTTTAATTTTTATGATTTTAATTGGTTTAATTTTAATCATAAATCTATGATTTTATCTTAATTTGATTTAATTAATTATAACTATTAGCATTTCTTTATAAAAAAAAAATGTACATAAATATAATGTGTCATATTTTTAAAAGTAAAATTATAAATTTACTCAACTTAAGTTAATCTCAACCAATTTAATAATAATTTTGTTTAAAAAAAACTTGGACCAAATTAACACAAAATCTAAAATTAAGAGTAAAATTGAGTCAATTGAAAGTATAGGGACCAAAATGACACAAGAGGTAAAATATAGAGACTACCAGTATAATTTATCCTTATACTTATTTACAATATTAAACAATGTCCATCACAAGACAGAACTTTATAATTGAGAAAAAATAAATAACTAAAAACAGACTCCTATATGAAAGATTATTAATTTTTACTTTCACGAAAATTGACTCATGATGTATCCGTTGAGAGTAAATCATCTAATCCAATTAATTTTATGTACCGGAATTCTTTGTATTCAAAATTTTTGTTCTTTTCTTCTTAATGCACTTTCCATTTACGTAATTATGGTTCAAGATTCACATATTTTAAGATTATCTCACATTTTAGGCAGATAGCGAATTGTTCACGTATATCAATATAATTTAGAATAATATTGGGGATTATGAAAAAAATTATCATGAAATACTTTATAAAGATTTTTCATTCTTTGATTAGTGTATGGTGTTTAACAGTGAAAAATCTTTCATAATAATTTTCATCATATTTTTTTCATGATGCCTAACATTACTCTATAATTTATGAGAGAGAGAGAGAGTGAGTACGGGTGAAGGAAATGCTCAAATAGCCAGGCTCTCAATATGTTAACAGAACGCTCAGGCAAGCCTCTTTGTGGCCTCCAAGCTTCCAACTCCATCATTCCCATATGCAGTGATTTTTGCTGCCTCAAGTTTTGCTCAATCAACCGAAGCCTCGGCGTCTCTCCTTTCGTCAAACAAGACATCCCACCGGCAGTCACATCTTTCTCACCCAACATCTCACAAGTCAGCTTCAATTGCATTGCTATCCCATTCTTAATGCACTTGAAATGCCGCGACATAGCCTTCTGAGCCATGGCTGTGTATGTCAGTGCAGCTCCAAAACCCATCACTGAATCAAATGAGTTTACCATTGTTTGCATCTTTTCACAGTAATGTCTGTACCTTCCATCCACCTGCCGACAAGAAATTTTATGAAGAAAATCGAATCAAATCCAGTGTGATGTAAACAGTGGGACAACCAAAACGCATATTTTATTTTCTTGGTTTGTTGTACCTGAAATGGAAAACCCTAGTTTAACAACAAACCCCCATATTGCATCTTGCTGAATATATATAAGGGCTCAATGAGATTGAATAAAAAAAGAGAAAGGAGAGAGATTATTATCATAAATATTCAGTATTCATTCATTAATCTTAATTTTCACAAATCGTAACAAATATAATGTGTACAAAATTCAATTACAGAATTATAAATAACTCTCATATAATAAGGGACTCACACACTTATTGAGTCTCTATTTATATAAGAGAATTCTGTCTAATTTTATAATCTGATTTTATGCGATTAAAATGATTGATTATGTATTTGCCGACTTTTCTTTCATTTGACAGGAACCCAAAATAAACTAATGAAATGAAACCATTATTGGAAAAGCTCGTGTTAATAATTTACTTCCTAATGATAGCTGTAAGTTTGTTAAAATATGAAGAAAGAATAATATAGTAAGAAGGAAAAGAAATGGTCCCCAAGTCAACTAACACAGAAATCATTAGTTTTCTTAGCAGGTGTTGCATTAGATTAGTCTTGTTGGTACGGTCGATCTATTGTGCAGAAACAACCCAATAATAACTACAAACCTACCTATTATAATTCCTACCTAGGTGTTAGATTCAGTAATTATTAAGTCTAGATCACTGTGACTTCTGTGATAAAAAATTTACAAAAATCATATACTGGATGTGTGTTGTATTTTTTTATTAATTGAGTATTATATAAATATCATATGGTATTATGAGATGAATTAACTTTGGATATTTGATATAAAAAAGAGAAGAAGAGAGTTTATAGTATACGAATCAATTGTGTCAACAGTAAATTGAGTTTGTGAATCAATTATGAATTAATCGATATAAAGCGATTTTCATTCTAACAAAACCATGATTACTACCAGTATGTTACGCTTGAAGTAAATCCAAAAAGCACACTCACAAACACAACGAACAGTAACTCAACTTAGAATTAGTTGCTTGTTAAAATATAGGACAGTTGCTCAGTTTAGATAGGAATCTTATATCCTCAGCCACTGATCCATTGTAAGTAGAAAGACTAAGAACTTCAACTAAACTTTGCCTGAATTCGAAGAATATGTGTGTATCAGAGAGAGAGAGAGAGAGAGAGAGAGAGAGGGTACATGCCTCATCAAGCATGGACAATAGCTTCACCTTCTTCCTTTGGTACTCACTCTTATCAGCAGCTGACAAAGTTGGTTGCTGCTTCATGGAAGAAGAACCACTATCTCTATCTGTGTTGGAATTAGGGTTTATATGATGATGCTTCTTAGGTCTCTGATTCTTAAACCTTAACTCTCCCCTTCCAACACAGCAAATCTCTTCCAACAATTCTTGTGCAGCCTTCACAAACTTTGAATTCCTCAAAACATTCACCATCTCCAAAGATGTTCCAAACCCAACATGTACTTGACCATGCCGATCTACTATCCCTTCCAAGTCCAACAATTGTGGATCGCTTCGCAAATTCTTCGATCCATTAAAATTCAAAGAAGCCCCAACTCCTCCTTGATTATTAGAAAAGAAAATTCCACCATTTCCCACCCTTAATTCCTCAAATTTCGCCGCTTCCAACGAAGAACACAACGACAAAGAAAGCCCATGACTCTCCACAGTTCCTCCAATTTTGTTAGTATTATGAGCATCTTCACCGGTACTACCGTGTAGCCAAGTGAACTGAACCGGAGAGTCCTCCTCGCCGCCTTGAACATGAGAATTTGATGGGTTAGAGAACAGCATCTGTAGAGAAGAAGGTGAAGAAAATGGTTTGACACGAGTGTTCATCATGTTCATAGTTGGAAGCTGCAAGGAATTTACTAACTGTGAATTGATGTTCGAAAACTGATCTTGGTTTAAATGCTTCTGTTCTCCCAAACCACCCATCTCCGCCTCGTTTTGTAGCTTCTGTGACCATCTATAATTGGTTTGGATCTGGTTATCGAAGATGGCGGTGGCGGTGGCAGTGGCGGTGGCGGTGGCGGTGGCGGCTGGGGCAAACATTTCAGACAGCATCCCACCACCAGTTTCATACAGCGGTAGCTCACCGGATACTTCTTCTTGTGCCGTTACCACCGGAAGCAGTGGCTCGAAAACTTGCCCTCTGACCATGTGTTTAGTCATGGCGGATCTGTCATACCCATTTGAGAAACTGAAGATTCCTTGGTGGAAATTTTGAGTCGACATCGAATTTTATCGAATTAGGCTTGTAGGGATTGGTTTGATAAGTTTTGAGTTGGAGGCGATTGAGTTAACACTACCATCTCAATTTCAATTTCTAGAGCATCCATAAAGTTGAAGCAATTCCTCCTAGTCATACAAGCCAAGAAAAGAAATAAATGAAAATAAAGCAACAAGGTGAGAATACTAAGATTTGAGAGGATTTGATCTAAAAAAATGATGAAGTGTTGTAACAAATGATACCTGTTGCAGAAGTCATGAGAAATATCATTTTCTATCTTTGTGATAGAAAGAAACCCTATCTGATCTCTTTCTGTGTATGTATGTGTTGATCTTTGTGTTCCCAAACCTTGTTGAAGACAAACTGGGGACTGATTTCTTAATCAGAAACAAGCAAGGGAGATTGATAATGATAGGAGAAGGGAAAAGGTCGTCCTCTTCCTCTTCAGTTCACTCTCTTCCGCCCTTCACTTTCACTATACTGTATATGTATTATTATATGAATTCTCACTTTTTATTTATGACTAGTCTGGTTGTTCTTTCTCAGTCAATTTTTTTTATTTTATATTTTTAAATAGCAATAATTCATGAAATATATGTGGTAATACTATAAATTTAGAAATTTTATCTTGAATTTTACTTAGAAATATCAATTTATAGATTAAATTCATTCCAAACTTTGACTCACATTTCACCAATTCAATTTCCACCGCACAAATAAAATATCCAGAAAAATTTGAAAGATTTTTTTGAGATGATAGCATTTCTGAAACAATAACTCTGCTAACCAGAAAAAATCTAATCTTTTTAAGTGGGTGGTTGTGTGGTATAGATTAAATTTGTATAGTGTGAAATTCATATGTAAAATAAATCTGAATTACAAAATAATAATTATGGATAATTTCTAAATAGTTAAATCTGAGTTCGTAATATTACTATTTCTGAAATATAAATTCTAAATTTATCTCTTTTTTCGTTATTTAAAAATTTTGTTAGCATCTCTAAATTCATCTTCAAGTAACTAATTTTTAACTAATCAATAAAGTATATCATTTTACGTTACTAATGAAATTTATAGAGAGAATATTCCATGCGCATTTTTAATTAATTAAAGAAAATTATTAGATATTTTAGAAATATTATATTATGTGATATTATTTATGTAATACTTTTTATTAATAAAAATTATATTAATTTATCTTTTAATTATTTAACAAAAATAAATCACTTTGTCCTACCCATAATTGGTTTAGAACGCATTGGGCCGTTTGTTGTAGCTATTGAAACAGATTGTAGTTTATAACTTAATTGATTATATATTATGACTTTAATCAGAAACTGTTAATTTGTTTGGTGTAACTGTTCGATTATAGATTTAAGTTGTTGAGTAGTATTTGTTAAATAAACTATGAAGTAGCAATTTCAATTAACTTTTATTTTTTTATTATTCACTACTTGTCTACATTTCTGATAAAAATAATAATAATAGTCTATAGTTTATTTGGGTCTTTTTTTATTTTTTAAAAAATAAAAATAAAAAAATCTAAGAATATAACCGTAAATTAACATATCTACAGCAGAAGCTGATAATCAGAAGTAAGGGGTGAGCAGCTTCTCAGAATCAGTTTTTTTTGAGTTAAAATAAGTTGTTAAAATCAGAAACTGTTTAAAACAAGTTTAACCAAAGAGTCCAAAATAACTTTGCTAAAGCTAAAAGTTATAAGTTGGCTAAAAAAAAACCAAACAAACACCCCTATGCCAAATGATGTTCCTGGGACTACAATAGTTATCCCTTAATTATTTTAAAAAAATTAAGTAATAATTTTTTTTTGTATGATAATAAAATTTGAATTTTGGTATGTGCTTTAATAGAGTAATCTCAATATTTCTACACAATCCTTACGTGAATGTGAATCTCATGTGGCGTGGGTTCTACATTCATCTGAGTATTGAATATATTTTTTGAGTCCCTAACATTGTTAAATAACTCTATGTTATTGATAAGTAAATCTCATATTATCATCGGGTTCAAGACACAAATTTGTGAACCAAAATTTTACTTTTAAAAAAATAAAATAAAATTCACGCATGTGTCTTTGGTTCTAACTGGATTAGTTATACCAACTTTGCATTATGCTACTAAAATGACATTAATGAGGTTAATGACATGCGAGTTATCCATGTATTTTATTAAAGGTTAAAAGTGATGAGATTTTATTGAAAGTATAGTGTTAATGAAACAATTAAAAATAAAAAGATCAAAGTGTAATTTTAGTGAAAATATAAAATGTTAATGAGACGAGAAATGAGTTGATTTTACGTACTAATTTTTGGTAAGAAAGGCGCATTACAACTTAATTTAAAATAAAAGAGATTAATTGTAACCGTTAAGAGTTAAAATATCAAAGTAAGATTTTGATGAAACCAAAAAAAAGCACTAAGTATGTTAAACCCATTCATTTTAAATTGTAAATCATTCAGCTTGAAAAGTTTCTCTAGTGTGTGCCCACCACACCATGAGATAAAAAATAAAAATAAAATAAAATCATGTTGGAACCTTTTTGTCAATTTAATCTTGCACAATGAAGTATATATATAAAATATAAATATTCCGTTTTCTTCTTTGTCTGCATTATCGTATCTTCTCTCTGAAAAAATTATTAAAAATTGAAACAATTACATATGAATATATTGAAACCTTCTTGTTCTTATTGTTCTTTAAATATAGCCTTATTTTGGAAAAGAAAGATGCTTTAAATTGTGTTCGGATCTTAGATTGATGAAAAATAAGAGAAAAACCAAATATTCTCTATTTAATTTTTTTTTTTTCTCTTCTTTTTCTGTTTCTTCAACAAATCCAAGGTATAAGTACATTCTTAATTTGTTTGGGGAAACTCATAATTTCAATCTGTTGCAGACATAAAATAAAAATAAAAATAGGGCAAGTCTCTTTTGGTCATCTTGCATAGATTTTAAATTTATGGAAAAAAAAAAGGGGGTAAATTTAATTCATAATTTAAGTTATATGTGGTCTCAACTCTTACATGTATATATGGACATAAACCTGTACATGAAAGACCATACATAGTGCTTTAGATTAAAAAGGAATCAATACAGGGCAATAAATAAAATAAAAATAAAAATAACCCGTAAATCATTCTAGTCTTGAGGTGGGTTCAGTGGATAGGACTCGGCACTAAAATGTTTTTAACCTGTGTTTGAGTCTCTATTGCCTCTCAGTGTGGCACTCTTGTATTCTCTTGTTCCAACTCGCTAATTCTACAATCGAGGAAGCCTTGTTTGGAGTTAGAGTGTGACTAAATCTCAATCACTCTTTTTTTTAATACCAAAAAAAAAAAAAAGCGTGCATACTCAATAAAAAGGTTAAAGTTGGTGGACAATGATCGAAGGGGTGGGTGTAATCTTCGGTCCTCAAATTTCTCTCTTTAACTTATTCTCAAATTGATAAAATATACTTTTTCAACTTTTGATGCAATTACATGAAAGACCATAACTTTTGATCCTCAAATTTCTCTTTAACGTATTTCAACTAAA
The DNA here is from genome assembly GCA_036172215.1 of Camellia granthamiana. Classification (NCBI taxonomy): domain Eukaryota; kingdom Viridiplantae; phylum Streptophyta; class Magnoliopsida; order Ericales; family Theaceae; genus Camellia; species Camellia granthamiana. The sequence goes on along the minus strand of CM069905.1, from coordinate 151,869,202 downwards.
ATATCAAATACTATGTAGCACAATAGTATCTCAATTATGATATGAAGAATGAAATTCATCCAATACGTCAATGTTGAGTTGGCATTTGGCTTTAAGGGTTGGTTTGGGGTGTTCTAAAAAAGTGTACTTTTTGTTTTTTTACGAAAAGATGTGCAGAAAAGTAGAGAGGTGATGTGATGGAAAAAAGATAAAAAGATGGATTATATAGTAGATGCCAAACTTGGCCTAACTCAACAAGTTAAATTTGACGTACATCATATTAATGTCAAATGTTGAATCCACTCAATAAAATAATTTTATTTTTAAAAATAATATAATAATAGATTTGACATATTAGATAGAAGGTTTTATATGAAATTGACATATGTCAATTTGACACTTAAGCCTTTAAAAAAAATTTAACACACCAAATTTTGACGGTTTGAGTAGAAATACTCTTATCTTGATACGTTTTATTTATATATTTAAAACATCAATAAAATTTCTCATTTTGCTGATTAAAAAAGTTTCACTATTTTTTTATATATAAATATTGAATTATTCAGAATTTTGAAATATGGTAGTTTAAGAAATATTATAATTAATATGAATTAAAAATTTAAAAAAAAAAGATTTGAAGACAAAAAGTGTGTGTAGTTAATTGGCTATGGAGTAATATGAATGGAAGTGTAGTGGAAGGAAAAGGGACCACAGAGCCTCTAATTTTGCTTTGGTGTTATGAGGTGTTTGTTGTGACGAAGATGTTCCAATTCCTCTCTCTCTCACTCATAAATTATGAGTGCCTTCAAGTGGGGGACTACCCACAAAAAGAGGTGTATTGACAATGACTACCCTCTCCATTATTTATTGTGCGTTAATGCTTAATTTTTTAATTTAATAAAAAAAAAATCATTGCATCCTTTCTGTTTGAGCTCTGTTTCTCTCCAGTTCGGATATGAATGGAAGCGTTCAGTTGAGTTATGTCAGATCAACATTTTATACATCAGGCCTGTTTGGTACAGCTTTTTTTCAGCTTATTTCAGCTTTCAGCTTAATTCAAGTTATTTTGATGTGTTTGGTTTAGCTTAACAATGCAGCTTATAACTTTTTGTAAGTCAGAAATCATCTTATTCTTTGAGTGGGGCAGGAGAAGCTTAATTTATAAGTCAGAAATCAGCTTATGTTTATAGTTATAAGCTATAAGCTGTTAAGGCATAAGCTATAAGTACTTTCCCACAGCTCTACCAAACAGGGCCATTACTTATAAATTCAATCTGAATTTAACCAAAAAAAAAAAAAACCTGACTCAATGTTAAATAGGTCAATGTGTAAATAAAATCGGTGGTGTTATCAATTAATATGCTAATTAATATATTAACACTAGTTATAATATTATTATTGATTTCACTCATCTATACTATATATTAAGCAAAATGAGATTTTTAACCTCAAGCCTTATGGGAGCTCCAATCTCCCAATTTAAATTTCTTGATTTTTTGATTTAAAAAAAAAAAAAAAAACCTTAGCATTTATTAACTTTTCCCAACTCCCAAGTCTTACCCTCATAATAACACTTTAATACATTAAGAACAAACATAAAAAAATTCTTTGAAATCTAACACATGAATTCCTTGAAAAGTCCAAACACATATGATTATTATCTCTTGTAATAAAACTTTAATGAATTAAGAACAAGTATAAAAAAAAATTCTTAAAAAGTCTAACACATATAATTATTATCAAAATATTAAATTTTAATATAATATAATAAAAAAAAAGACATTTAATTCCTTAAAAAGTCTAACACATATGATTATTATTAAAATATTAAACTTTAATATAATATAAAAAAGGAAAAAAAGAAGACATTTAAATAATAAAAAAAAGACATTTAAAAATCGCAATTCAAAAAAAAACCTTAGCATTTATTAACTTCTCCCAACACCCAAGTCTTACCCTCATAATAACACTTTAATGTATTAAGAACAAGCATAAAAAAAATTCTTTGAAATCCAACACATATGAATTTCTTGAAAAGTCTCAACACATATGATTATTATCCCTCATAATAACACTTTAATGCATTAAGAACAAGCATAAAAAAAATTTCTTCAAAAGTCCAACACATATGATTATTATCAAAATATTAACTTTAATATAATATAATAAAAAAAGACATTTAATTCATTGAAAAGTCTAACACATATGATTATTATCAAAATATTAAACTTTAATATAATATAAAAAAGGAAAAAAAAAAAGAAGACATTTAAAAAAAAAAAAAGAGAAGACATTTAAAAATCGCAATTCATATATATAGATAACTAACATATCTATACTATATATTAAGCAAAATGGGGTTTTTAACCCCAAGCCTTAAGGGAGCTCCAATCTCCCAATTTAAATTTCTTGATTTTTTGATTTAAAAAAAAAAAACCTTAGCATTTATTAACTTCTCCTAACCCCCAAGTTTTACCCTCATAATAACACTTTAATACATTAAGAACAAGCACAAAAAAAATTCTTTGAAATCCAACACATGAATTCCTTGAAAAGTCCGAACACATATGATTATTATCTCTCATAATAACACTTTAATGAATTAAGAACAAGTATAAAAAAAAAATTTTAAAAAGTCTAACATATATGATTATTATCAGAATATTAAACTTTAATATAATATAATAAAAAAAAGACATTTAATTCCTTGAAAAGTCTAACACATATGATTATTATTAAAATATTAAATTTTAATATAATATAAAAAAGGAAAAAAAGAAGACATTTAAATAAATAAAAAAAAGACATTTAAAAATCGCAATTAAAAAAAAAACCCTTAGCATTTATTAACTTCTCCCAACCCCCAAGTTTTACCCTCATAATAACACTTTAATATATTAAGAACAAGCATAAAAAAATTCTTTGAAATCCAACATATATGAATTCCTTGAAAAATCCAAACACATATGATTATTATCTCTTATAATAACACTTTAATGCATTAAGAATAATAAAGTATAAAAAAAATTTCTTGAAAAGTCCAACACATATGATTATTATCAAAATATTAACTTTAATATAATATAATAAAAAAAAGACATTTAATTTATTGAAAAGTCTAACACATATGATTATTATCAAAATATTAAACTTTAATATAATATAAAAAAGCAAAAAAAAAAAGACATTTAAAAAAAAAAGAGAAGACATTTAAAAATCGCAATTCACATATATAGATAACTAGCATATCACCCGTGCTATGCACGGATTGTGTTTACAATTATCTATATATGTGAATTGCGATTTGTAAATGTTTTTTTTTTTTTTTTTAAATGCCTTCTTTTTTTCCTTTTTTATATTATATTAAAGTTTAATATTTTGATAATAATCATATGTGTTAGACTTTTTAAGGAATTAAATGCCTTTTTTTATTATTATATTATATTAAAATTTAATATTTTAATAATAATCATATGTGTTGGATTTTTCAAGAATTTTTTTTTATATTTGTTTTTAAAGCATTAAAGTGTTATTATGGAGGATAATCATATGTGTTGGGACTTTTCAAGGAATTCATATGTGTTGGATTTCAAAGAATTTTTTTTATGTTTGTTCTTAATGCATTAAAGTGTTATTATGAGGGTAAGACTTGGGGGTTAGGAGAAGTAAATAAATGATAAGGTTTTTTTTTTTTTAAATCAAAAAATCGGAAAATTTGGATTGGGAGATTGGAGCTCCCACAAGGCTTGGGGTTAAAAATCCCCTTTTGCTTAATATATAGTATAGATATAGATTGTAAACACAATTCATGCATAGCACGGGTGATATGCTGGTATCTATCTATCTATCTATATTATATATTAAGCAAAATGGGGTTTTTAACCCTAAGGCCCGTGATAGCTCCAATCTCTTAATCCTAATTTTCTAATTTTTTTTATTTAGAAAAAAAAACCTCAATATTTATTGACTTCTCCCAACCCACAATCCCTTTTGACTTCTCTCATAATTATTGCAACACCCTTTTCAATTTCCCCCATATATTATGGTTACACACAAAAATAAAAAAATAAAAAGATAAGAATTTAGCTATAGATATCAAAAAGATATAACATCTAAATTTGAATTATGATTTAATAATATAATTATGTATTTTTTTTTATGTATATCTATCAAAATTTTAAATCACTTAATGGGACAAATTAATCAATTTTCCAAAATTATTGCTTTTTAATTTACAAAATAGATTAAAAAAAACTATTGATTGATTTATTTATTTAATAACAAAAATATTTCATAATCTCTCTCTCCTAATCTCTCTCACAAATTTTCAAAAAAAAAATATTAAAACTTGCATTCATTTTTTCTTTCCCAAAAAATAGATAATATTTTTTATTAAAGTTGTAGATATCTACCTATATTTTATATATTATATTATAACATTACAAAAAAAACTAAAAAACTAAAAAAAAAAATCTTTAAAGTTTATCTAAATAAACTTTAAATCAATAAAACTCACATGTCTATCACATATCTAACTCACATCATAACTTACCTAAATAATCTATATCTATCTATCTATCTATACTATATATTAAGCAAAAGGGGATTTTTAACCCCAAGGCCTGTGGGAGCTCCAATCTTCTAATCTTAATTTTCTAATTTTTTTATTTTAAAAAAAAAACCTCAGAAATGGAAACCACAGATAAATTAAATTAAATTGAAAAAAAATACCCGAATACGAACCACACAAAAATAAAAATAAAAAGATATATCTATCTATCTACCTATCTATCTATCTATCTATCTATCTATATCTATACTATATATCTATCTATACTATATATTAAGCAAAATGGGGTTTTTAACCCAAGCCTTGTGGGAGCTCCAATCTCCCAATCTAAATTTTTTGATTTTTTGATTTAAAAAAAATAAAAAATCTTAGCATTTATTAACTTCTCACAACTCCCAAGTCTTACAATCATAAAAACACTTTAATGCATTAAGAACAAGTATAAAAAAAATTCTTTGAAATCCAACACATATGAATTTCTCAAAAAGTCCCAACACATATGATTATTATCTTTCATAATAACACTTTAATCCATTAAGAGCAAGCATAAAAAAATTTTCTTGAAAAGTCCAACACATATGATTATTATCAAAATATTAAACTTTAATATAATATAATAATAAAAAAAGACACTTAATTCCTTGAAAAGTTCAACATATATGATTATTATCAAAATATTAAACTTTAATATAATATAAAAAAGAAAAAAAAAAAGAAGACATTTAAAAATCACAATTCACATATATAGATAATTGTAAACACAATCCGTGCATAGCACGGGTGGTATGCTAGTTATATAAATTACAAATATTTAACCCAGGGGGTGGGTGGCATTATGATTAAGGCTTGGGGTTTAAGTCCTAAGGTCACAGGTTCAATTCCCTCTCCCGGGCCAATCTCCTAGGCGAAGTACAGTTGGTTAGGAGGTTGGATCTCAAGTTATCTAATCAGCACTTGGTGTGGGTTCAATGCTTCCCCGCTGTACAAGTCCTGACTTAAGCGGAGTTTGTCTTGGGAGGTCGGGGCAAGTTCCCAGGTTATAATCACCTCGCTCGGAACAGCTAACAGGACACCCTTATAATCTCTGCAAGGGGCGCGACTTTTGACCTGCGGGAGGGTAAAGAGAATTTTTCTGTAACAAAAAAAAAAATTATAAACATTAAAAATATCTTAAATTATAACATATTATCAATTAATATACTAATTAATATATTAATCGATACATATAATATTATTCAAAATAACATCGTAACTTCTATTTTGTAAAATGTGCCAGCGTGCACAATCTGGGTGTTTTTACTGGACTCTCTTGTCCATACCTGAAATAAAGAAGCCATTCCCTTTTTGTTTTTGTCCGGCTATCATTTCTAATCGCCATTAAAAAAAAAAAAACTCTTCTTTGAGCTTTTCCTTTTTAGAGGGCATAAATTAGTTTTTATTTTTTGATAAAAATAGTTTCTTTTGTTTTGTTTTTGGTCATGATAATTTACAAATGTCATGAAAATTATCTTAAAGTCACTAACATTGATACTATATAAGCATAAATTTTAACTACATAATATTTTTCTAAGTCGCTAACGTATTTTGTCATCTGGATTAAAAGTCAATTTTTTGATTTGATTTTTTTGAGTCAAATCATTTATTTATTTATTTTATACATGTTTTCAAAAAAAAATTAAAAAAAACACTAAAAAATTAACTTTTTAAAATAAGCTATTATTGTTAAAATAAAAAGTATAAAGTAGAACTAGTCAATTCAATACTCAACCACTATATTAAATTTATCGAAATAACTGTCTTGTGTAATTACAAATTTTGCTGTTAAACAAAACCATCTTCCACATTTGAGGACTCTAGATTTTTTTTTTCCCTATCTAGAATTAATATTACATAAAACTGTTAAAATAGGACACTGAAAGCAACTTGGATTAAGAAACTTCAACCACAAGAAAGGGGTAGCTAGGCAGCACACAGAGAAATAAATAACAGAGATTGAAAGCAACTTCCAAATAGTACTTCAAAAAGTTGATTGGCATGAGGGAAAAGGCAATGTCTATACATGATGGATTTGTGAAACACAAACTATTCCACACACACTCACCCAAAACATTCCAAAAAAAAAAAAAAACTATTATAGGGTTGGGTCATTGGGCCAGGCCCAAATGAGAAGTTTAGCCCAATAATATGGAATCTGGATTCAGGCCCATGAGCAGACCCAAAGCAATTACAAGCTTAGAAATATTTGGACAGTTCAGAATTGAGAGACTCCCCCCCCCCCCCCCCCCCCCTCTCTCTTCTTTTGTGGGTCAATTATGCTGACTTCACTTGATATTTGAAAAAAATATAGTAAGTCTTACAATTTTGACATAATTATATTTATTATTCATTTAATAAATTTAAAAAGACCAAAATTAATACAGATTATATAAAAATATAAAGATACATAAGGTATAATATACATTTCAATATAAAAGAAATGATAACATCATATTTTTATTAATAAACAAATTTATGATGAAAAGATGGCCAAATTAAAACATTAGAAGAACTTAGTGTAATTATCTCGAATTTGTATGACTTATTATATTTTTTAAAATTTAATTTACTTATGTTATTTATTTTATTTTTATGGCATGTTCATGGTTTCTAAAATGCAAAGTACCACTTGATTCTTATTTTTAACTTTAGTCCAATCAATTCATCCCCATAACTGAAGCTTACACTCCATTTGGAGGAGTTGGGTGAGGAAAAAAAAAATGATGAGAATTAGAAATCTTTCACTTATTCGGATGGTTGAATAAGATGAGAAGTAATGAAAGAGGGTGAGAAATAGACTCTCACAAAACCTGTGTTTTATTTCTCACCAAAAATGATAGGATTTTATGAGAAAAAATTGAGTTTAATGAAACTTATTTGAAAATATACTAAAACTATTAAAAAAAACAAAACTTATTAATATGAAATGTTATTTTTATAAAGTGAAATAATTATTTTATTTTCATTTCTATTACTTACACTATCCAAATAAAATAAGTAATAAATCACATTTTTTTTCTATTCATCTAAATATAATAATAAAAAATCGTAACCATTTTTATTTTTTTTCTTTTTTCATATCACCTACTATGCAACACAAAGCGTAGCATCATTCATTCTTGTTTTTCTTTGGCCTCTTTTGGGAATATATTGTTTAATAATTTTTAAATTTTTAATTAAAATATGATATAAAAAAATTAATATATTTGAGATGATTTTTTAATTTTTTACAAAAATATGTACAAAAAATAAAATAAAAAGAAATTTTTTAATTTTTTAAATTATTGACTTTTTAATTTTTTTAATTATTTTTTAATTTTTTAGCTAAAAAAATTATTTGCCAAGGGCTCAATTTCACAGATTAGACTCCCTGTCACACTTTATTCGATAAGAGCTTTTGTGGGTCTTTCTGTGAAAGAGGTATAAAGAACCCACATTCCGTATGAGCCTCTCAAAAACATTCAAAATCACTGAAAACACCCAATCGGGTTTGATCTTTCTCCGTCAAACCCTTTTGGGTTTAAACCCCGTGAGCTCCCGATTCCCACGTTTTCTCTTTCTTTGACTTTGAATTTGCGTACTAATCAACACATACATACATCACTATTCTTTGCGTTTGCGTTTCTTCCCTGTATTGGAGGCTTCTTTGTTGAGATTTTCAAACTTCACTATCATTTTTTAACAATTTTTGGTTTGGTAGATCCTTGTTTGGACTGAAAGAAAAAAAGGGTACGGCTGAGAATATCTTTATTGGATTGTAATTGATATGTGCGATGTTGCTTTTGGGCTGATTGGGTTCTTATCTGATCTGGGTCTTTTCTTCATCCACCATTCCTGCAGATTCTTGGTCTGGTTGAGGTGAATCACTCATCCAATAAAAGGGTTTCTTTATCTTTATTTAATCTGAAAGCATATGTTGATTGTCATGGATATTGTCGCCACATTGAGCTGGAAGAATCTTTCTTTTTCTTTTTTTGTGTCTATAAATTTCTAACATCAGAGCCAAAGTTAGAGCTTTTGATGACTTTTCAAAGCAATTATTTTGTTTGTTCACTCAAGGGCAACAAGCATCGAAGGCAGCAGCATTATGGTTGGTGCGTCTATTTGGTGTTGTATTGTGTTGATTTGGTCATTAATGAAGAGAATTTTTTTTTAGTTTGGATTATATTTAGATGATCAATTGTTGAATTTGAGATTTGCATACTCAATTTATCGATTCTCTAGAATTGATCTGCATTCCACAAAATGGTAATCCTTGCCTTATTTCTACTACCCATTATGTTTTCTTGCATTATGCTTTGAAACCAAATTAAAAGGATTGAGTTTCATGAAATTGTCTCTGTTTTTGCCATCTTTTATTTGTTACGGTAATCTCGGTTGAATCTGTAGCATTAGAGAGATGAGTTATTCCAGCTGAACTGAAATAGCTTGAGCTTCTACACAGTCTTTCATAGGATACATGATACTTCTTTTGCTTGAATAAATAATTTTTGTGCAGGTACAAGCTTCCTTGATCATGCATAGATAACATCTCAGATTATGGGCTGGCTTAACAAAATTTTCAAGGGCTCAAGCCACAAAGTTTCAGAAGGGCAATATGATTCAGATGGAAGATTTGGAGAAGACACAATTGGGAATGGACCTTCTAGTTCAGGGGTAATTTGGTTGCTGTGTCTTACCATCTACTTATGAGTTATTGTAAAGTTTTATGGCATAATTTTGTAATCTCAAGTTAATTGAAAGAGCCAAGGAGACATGTCAAATAATTCTATCTTTATTATGTTTTTGGTCTTTATTTCCTTGGTGGAATATTTGACTCTTGTCGACAAGATATTTTTTAGCTCAGTTTTTGTTAACCTACTCTACTGGGGAACTATAGGATGCGTGGTCAGAGATTGAAGATATGGATCTTGCCATTGTGCTATCCCTTTCGGAAGAAGATAAGAGGAAAAGTGTTGTTGGTGAGTAATATTCTCCTATGTGATATTCATGAATACTTAAAAAATATAGGTTGTTTAGCAAACATATGTTAATTAGCTTGATCTGTACTCTGGTTAAGTAATCAATTTTAGAAGTTGACATGGTAGGGTTCAGTGGTGGAGCCATTACACATGAGCTATTCATTAACAAATTTACAAATGCTCATTATAAAACAAAATTTAACAAATAATAGCCTAATCTTGCATCCTAAAAAATTCTAAAAATAAAAAAGAATGGAAATTTGTTTTTAGACTTCTAGTAGTATTCTATGAATGGCTTTGGTTTGAGGCACACCATCTCTATGGTTTGCTTTCTGTCTGAGATTAATCTTTTTCTTACAGAACCAAACATTCTTGAAGTGTGGGGATGCACAATGCATGACTGGTGTTACTTCCTTACTTTAATCTTAGCTTCCTTACTTTACTGGTGTTAGGATTTCATAAATTTGAATAACTTTGTCTCCATAGCTGGTCTTGTGACATAAATTAAACATATTCAGAATGTAGTGATTCAGTTTTTCAGCACTATGCCTTGAGTATCTTTCCTGCTTTGTGTATCCTTACTCTGTAACTTGCCATAGATTGCAAGATTAAGTTTCTCATATGACTGGCCAGATAATGAATCCCAATTGAAAGAAGATGAACAACTTGCCAAAGCTATACAAGAAAGCTTGAATGTTGAATCTCCTCCTCGACATGTAAATGGAAATATATATCAACCTATACCTTTCCCCTATTCAACAGGGTTCAGGTACATGAGTTCTTTCTGTCAATTATACTTTATCTCGAACTTCTGCTTGCTGTTTGTTTAATCTTTTGGTTTCTTTGAGTATCCTATTGCATCACATGTTTCTTTTTCTTTTAATTTCTTCATAAAAAACATATTAGATTTGTTGGAATTCATCACCTGCAGTTGATTGATCTTTATTGGCTGTCAAATACTTTTTCTTGTATTGTGAGGTATTATGACTTACGTGGGGACTATTCATGTAAAGTCTAGGAATGCCCGAAGGTCATGCATGCATATACAATGAATGAGCAACTCAAACTCAACCATGTCAATGGTGTAAAGGATCCCAAAGAAGTTATTTACTCAGTTATTTTTTTTCTTCCAGGTTTCACCATATTTAGATGGTATTTGTTGGTTATGGTTCAATTCAAGTCTTAGTGTTTTGTGTCCTGTTTGTATTTGTGGTTATTATTTTGTTTAAGTTTAAGTTTTGAGTAAATGCAGCAGACTACTGCTAGCCTCAACGCACATTGATACACACATTGTTGTTTCTGAATTGAAAGTAAGAAAAGAGGATGGTTTGGTTTGTTGTTTTTTCTCATCTGGTTCTCTGCTTTAGTAAAGATTTCTCATTGAAGGTATTGATTCCTTAAATTCCATTAATATTTACTTTCTGTTTTTTAGTCTATGCCTGTCAATTGCTATGTAGCTAATGTAGTTTTGGTTCCATTTTTAGTCTATTCCAGTTGTCATTCTTACGATAACTTACCCCTTCGAGCTCTTTGACTCATGTAGAGGAAAAACGTAACCGAACTATGTTTCTTTTTTTTAGGACATGTGCTGGTTGTAACACCGAGATTGGTCATGGAAGATTTTTGAATTGCATGGGTGCAGTTTGGCATCCAGAATGTTTCAGATGCCATGCCTGCCACCAACCAATATGTGATTATGAGGTACAAAAACTACGCCGACTGGGTTGCCAAAATACTATAGTTCTTATCTGATTCTTATCTGGAACCACCAGTCATTTTACTTTTACTAGTGATTAATGGATATGCAATTGTAATTTCAGTGCCATATAGTACTGAGTTTTCCGTATATTGTTTTTCCTGTAGTTTTCTATGTCTGGAAATTACCCTTATCACAAGTCTTGCTACAAGGAGAACTACCACCCTAAATGTGACGTTTGCAAACATTTTGTAAGTATCTTTCAACTATGAAGAAATAACCCCGTTGATTCTTTCTTGTACAATCTGGTTCCATTGCCAATGGAAGCACGTTGATTTTTCACAGTTGCTAATAAATACCACATTGAAGCTATTTTATGTTTTCATTTTTTTTTCCTTGTGGACTATATCATACTACAAGTTTGGTGGTCACTATAACAAGTAATCATTTAATGTTTATAAACCTGAAGTATATATTGGTGAGTTTAAATGTCTTTTCTGGAGACTATAGAGATCTGGGGAAGCCTTTTCTTATTTTATTTTATTTTATTTTATTTGTGGAGAAATTCTGCCACCCCCATATAGCATTTGTAGTTGCAATGGGGCCTTCAATTTTGGAGTTCCCATAACGTATATATTAGGTTTTCTAATGTGAAATCTGACAAATCAGACATGATATTCTTTTCAGATTCCAACAAACGCTGCTGGTCTTATTGAATATAGGGCACATCCTTTCTGGGTCCAGAAATACTGCCCCGTTCATGAGAATGATGGGACTCCTCGGTGCTGTAGCTGTGAGCGAATGGAGGTCAGTTTGAATGAAGCAAAATTGATTTAGCAACCTCTTTGGTGTGTTTGTTGATGTTAAGGGGCATCTCATTCCCAGTCCACCTGATTCCCTTTTTGTTCATGCTATTGATATCAAAGCTCATTTAGGAACTAACAAATAAGTTAATTATTCTAGAACATGAATTATATGTACATTCCAAATATTAAAATTGTATGAAGATAATAAATGAGTATGTGAATACTCTTAAAATAAATATTAAAATAATTGTCCTTAATATAGAAGTCTTAAAGAAGCATTTTTCTAGAATTAAATATATATTACTGACTAAAATTCAATGATGTTAGGTTCACATAATGAAAATTTGAATCCATAACCCAAGTAAACAATCCTATGTAGAATATTTTGATGGTTGTCATTTAAAAATTGAATCCATTCCTTCTTTATATATGATTGAACCAAAAACTGGAATAAGAATGAACTCTCCTTCGAAGACATATCATGAAGATGTCCAAACATATGAATAGAACTATATGGTTCCCTAATATTCTTGGACATCTTGTACTCGAGTGTGGATGCGAACTTGTGGATCCGACATACCTAACAACCAAACAAACCCTTCATGTTGTCCACAAAAAATCCATTTGACCATGTTTTTTTGATGAAATGTTGATTATTTGGATCTTTGCTCATCATATGCAGCCAAGGGAAACAAGATATGTTGCCCTTGATGATGGTCGAAAGCTCTGCCTAGAGTGTCTGGACTCTGAAATCATGGATACAAATGAGTGTCAACCCCTTAACATTGATATACGAGAATTTTATGAAGGCTTGAATATGAAAGTGGAGCAGCAGGTTCCATTACTCTTGGTAGAGCGGCAAGCACTGAATGAAGCCATGGATGGAGAAAGGAGTGTAAGACAAATCATTATTGTATGATGATGTATTGTTTTTTGCTTGCTTGTTTGGGGCAACTTCTTATTAGCTGAAAGTTGATAATAAAAAAGCAGAAGTTAAAAGTACCTCTTTCCCTGCTTTCCAATAATCAACTTATTTAAGCTATTTCTAACTTATAAGTTGTAAACAAGAAGTTGCATTAAACGCTACGGCAAAATTTTTATTTTTATTTTTAAAAAAAAGAAGCTATAAACAGCCCTGGAAGCTGCACCAAATGGTGCCTTTGTCTTTGGTGATTTTTTTTTCTTTTGAAGAGAAGAAATGCTTATGTTAGTTCTTTCTGTTGGCCAGGGCCATCATCACATGCCCGAGACTCGAGGACTCTGTCTTTCTGAGGAACAAACTGTCAGCACTGTAAGGATTTTTTTTTTTTTTTTTCTTCTAAAATGTCATTTCTGTTTCTTTCTTTTCATTGAGAATCATTGAGTTTGCTACAATCTATAATCCTCATATCTTATATACCCTGAAAATGACCAGATTTTGAGGCGACCAAGAATTGGGGCAGGAAACAGAATCATGAACATGATAACAGAGCCTTATAAACTCACCCGTCGTTGTGAAGTGACTGCAATTCTAATTTTATATGGCCTTCCTAGGTACTCTCCCTCTCTCTCTCTCTCTCTCTCTCTGTGCTGTAACAGTTTATAATAGGACTATGTGGTAGGCAACTTGTCAGTCTACATGGACATGAAAAGGAGTATATATGATTCGCTATGCCACAACCATCAATTTATGAGTACATTACATAGTTGTACCTGTGTCACTTAGCATCTAGAATAAAGGGTTGTTTGGTATGATCTAAATAAGTGTACTTTTTGACTTTTTACGAAAAAACATGAAATATGGGTTGGGTTTGAAGTGATGTGGTAGAGAGATGATGTGATTTAAATAAGATGATGTGACTTAAATAGGATAGTGACTTTTTGATTCTTTGGCTTTTTTAGATTATGCCAAACTTGGCCTAAATTCATTTCTAAGACTAGATGCTCAGGTGAATTTAGGTTTAATAATCATGTTTAAATTAAAACCATTTTACTTTTGGTTTCGTTTGGTAAAATTTTAGAATTATTATTTGAGAATAGAGTTGGATTTTGAGTTTGTGAGTTTTGAAATTATGATTTGAGTGTGGAAAATTTGTTTGGTTATGAGTTTTGAAAAGAGTTTTAAATTGAGTTTGAATTGAGTGATGTGACATATGATATTTGATTACAAAATTTACAACTCATAACCAAATACACAACCCAAAATTTTATTCAAAACTCATAAAAAAAAATTTAAAAAATTCCGAAATTATTTTTTACTTAAAATATAAAAATAACAGGTTTCAAAAAAAAAAAAAAAAAAAAAAAAAACACGGTTCCAGTCAACTGGCCGGACGTTCAGGAGGATGACCAGGTAGACATGTTTTTAAAAGTGAGTGTGGAATCAATTTTTGAAATCACTAACCAAACACCGCACTCAAAGGACAGTGCGGAATTACGTTTCAAGAGTTCCACCAAACACAGCCTTTGATTCTCTCAATTAGGGAAAATAATCTCCCAGTGGTGAGCCAACCGGGCAACCACCTCATCTCCAATTTAGTCATTGGGGTTGTGAGGCTAGCCTAAGTGTGGGCGAATAAACCACCAACTATGTTAGCCTCTCTATCTAATGTATTCAACGCTTTAGCTTCAGGCCTTGGTACCACAACTTCACGAGACTAACTCTACATCCTATGATCAGATCTTGTGGTCATTCTTGAAACACGGGTACTCCAAAAATGGTATCGTTGGAGTACCAAGTGTTGGTATGTGTACTGGTGCAGCGGTATGCATACTGGGTATGCCGATTACATGCCGGGTACGGCAAATACATTTAGGTACGTCGTGGATATGGCATGAGTACGGCATCGGTATGGCAAGGTTTTTCTTTTTCTTTTTCTTTTTCTTTTTCTTGCAGCTGCTAGAATTTATTGTAGCCTTTATTATTTTTTTTTCAATTTTGAAAATATCAAGTAATTTATTTCCAACACCATTTACTCATGAGTCATGGTTTTGCTTTCTTTTGCATCCTGTTTTAGACAATCAAAAAAGAAAAAAAAAAGAATTATATAACTTTTAAGACAAGTTGTTCTTTTTTAGTTTTGATATTGAAACTTTGATTTGTATGTTAGATGTTTAGCTATAAATTAAAAAAAAATTTAAAAAAAATTTGATGTACCCTAGCCGTACCCGTACCTTACGTTTTAAAGAATTTCTCGTATCGGTGTACCCGTATTGTACCCGTACCCATATCCGTACCCATACCCGTACCCATGCTTCATAGGTCATTATATAGCGGGGGCGAATAATCCAAAAGAATTTGTAGAGCAAGTTTTATGCAAATACTTGCGTACACACATATATCGTGTCCAGTTTCCTTCTTTCTCAATGAGAATTTGTTAGATTGAATGTTGATAATGAGCATTTCACAGATTTAATGGAGAGAGTTAAACTCTTAAGTCTCATGATGGCAAATTTATCACAGCTTGAATTTGGTCTCTTGGCCTTGCACTGTGACACGTTTGGCAGAAGATGACTGTCTCATCTTTAAAATTTTGGTTCTTGGCTGAGATTTTGTTTTCTATAACTCTTAAAACTATCTTCATACAGGTTGCTGACCGGTTCTATCCTAGCTCATGAGATGATGCACGCATGGCTTCGACTTCAAGGTGCTTCTCCTAACCATGCATTTAGCTTTTTAAAGATTTCATTGCAAAGCCAAATAAAATGATATTATCTCATTCATTTTCTTGGCTTTAGAATAACTCCATTTTATTTCTTTGCGGCATTGATACCCAAAAAAAAAAAGTCCTTTTTGTTAACACTTTATAAAGAAAATCTCACATTGATCTTAAAAATGATCTCCCTATTAATTGGCATGGCCCCTCCCTACTTACCAGAAATAAAAGAAAAAATAGTTTTTTATTTTTTTTAATTTTATTTTAAAACTTCACAATGTTTTTAAGTTATATCTGTGGAAGTGCTGATATAATACTTGTTTGTTTGAAAGGTTACCAAACTCTCCCTCAAGATGTTGAAGAAGGTATCTGTCAGGTGCTAGCTCACATGTGGTTAGAATCCCAGATTATGTCCATATCAGGTAGCAACGTTGCATCAACCTCATCCTCTACATCAGTTTCAAGATCATCAAAGCAAGGGACAAGATCTCCATTTGAGAGGAAACTCGGGGAGTTTTTCAAACACCAGATTGAATCGGACACGTCTCCTGTGTATGGTAACGGATTTAGAGCTGGTAACCAGGCAGTCCTCAAATATGGTCTTCGGATGACCCTAGACCATATTAGGTTGACAGGTAGTTTTCCTTATTGAAGTATTGAGCCTGAATTTGAATGGCACTTGTGATTGATTTGTTGAAGTTTGGTCATTTACATTAGAACCTTTGGCCAAGCTATAGAAATTGAATTCAACAGAGTAGTTAGAAAAGTTTTGATTTCTATACCTTGTAGATGAGTCCCTTCTGTATTTAAAAAGCAAAATTAATAGAATTATTAATTGTTTTCACTTGTTGGTGTCAGTGTGTTCTCTTATCTCGCAATTTTGCAAGCTGAAACATCAAAATTTGCTGTCAATACCTTGAATAATTTCTTAGTGCAAGCCCAGATGATATTATCTATATGTTAGTTGATTTTCCCCCAGTCATCTCTCTCTTGAGAGACTCCAACCGTCATGAATACATGCTGCAATCATTCAATTTCTTACCAAATGTTCCTATCCTGTTCTGCAAAACCCTGAGTTTTTCATTTCCCTTCCTTCCAAGAAAAATGAAAACAATTCAAACCCTCAACCACCTCTTCGACCACCTCTTTGTAAACCAAAACCTCCACCTTCTCACCCACCAAATTTTTGCTCTCAGCCTGCTGAATTTTGCATGTTTTCTCCCTAGATTGATGAAGATTTTCCTCTGTTGGAATTTAAGCATCTAATGGACAAGACTTGCCATAAACACAATTTCAACTCCTACCACCCAAAATCCTGATGGTACTACCAAAGCACCGTCCACAGCAGAAGCCACACTGAACTTGCAATCAGCTAATGACCTTGCACAAAATAAAATTCTTCAACAGGCTCAGCCTCCGTTTGGCAAGAGCTAAACGGGGCTTTTTTGGCTATTTTAGCCACAAAAGACAAAATAGGCTATTTTAACCACAAAAAACAAAACATCACATCCAACCCATAATCATTACATTCTTCTCTCACAAAAAAAGCCAAAAAAGCCAAAAAATCCTTTCCAAACCAAACTTTTTAGCCCAGGCTAAAATAGCCAAAAAAGTCAAAAAGCCAAAAAGTCAACCCACTTCCCAAACGGAGGCTGAAGCATTTCAGACCAAGTTGGTTTTCTCAATTAACAATGGCCATAATTGATGGGTTTTGAGCAGAAAAAACAATCAATATCAGAATATTTGCTTTCAAGTGATTTTAAATTCTGTTGACACATCTACAACAGTAAATTTACATATCAGCTTGTACTCTACAATTTTGTTCATATACTCTGACACTTTGAGCAGAAACTAAAGTACACATGACTTCTTTTTCCCTTTCTCAATCACTCTCCGAAGGACACTCAGCATACGCTGATTCTGAATTCTTTAAGTCAACTTGAATTTTCATCAGAGCAGACACTACCTCTGCCATGCTCAGTCTGTTTGATGGATCTTGTGTCAAGCACATCAAACTCAACTTCGCCACTCGCAATGCATACACCATGCCTCCATTTTCTGCAAGACTAGGATCGATAAACAAACCAAGCCTGATTTCTGCATTTTCTCCCTCCATAATTGAAGCTATTGCTGTTGAAAGTATCACGTCATGACCTTCCTTCTGAATGACAGCATCTTTTCCTGTGATCAATTCCAACATCACCACTCCAAAAGCATAGACATCGATCTTGGGACTCACTTGCCCTGTCTCTATATACTCGGGTGCCAAATAACCTCTAGTACCCGAAACCAGTGTTGTCACAATATTACATTCACTGTTTGTTCCCTTCAATGCTGTTCTCGCAAGACTGAAATTGGCAATCTTTGCCCTTAGATGTCTGTTGAGTAGAACATTGCTGCTCTTCACATCCTTGTGCACGTAGGCAGGCTTGGTAAAACTGTGAAGGTAGTTAAGCCCATTGGCAACATCGAGGGCAATTTGAATCCTTCGAGTCCAGCTTCTTCTCTCGTTTGAACTTTTGTTGTGAAGCCATTCTTTTAGAGAGCCATTGGCCATGTACTCAAAAACTAGGTAGAAACAGCCATGGCGTTGGCAGATACCGTGAAGTGTTATCAGATTAAAGTGGTTGATCTTGTTCAACATGTTCACTTCCACGGATACATCGGTACCCATTTTCTTAACAGCTAGAACTTCACCACTGAACGTTCCACGATACACAGAACCCTTTATCTGGCTGTTGGAACTAAAATTATCTGTACCCTTCTTGAGTTCCTCGAATTCAAACACTCTCAGGTCGTGTTCGATGCTGGCAATTTCCACAAGCAGATCTTTGGGCAATCCCAATTTTCCTTTTTCTTCACAATTAATCTGAGAAACTCTACCTGTTGCGTTTTTTTGCAAAAACATAGCGAATGCAATGGCAATTGAGAGTAGCAGCAGAGAACCTGCTGCAATTCCCACTCCCGCATAAACCATTCCTTTTGATCCTTTGATCTTGATAGTAGTAGTAGTATTAGTAAGAGGTAGTGGTGTAAGCGAAACAACGGGTTTGCATTGGTGAATTATGGTGTTCAAGCTTGAAGGTTCTGTTGACAGAGGAATCAAAATTGTTGTGAAAGGATAAAGAGTTGGACCTTGTTCTAAAAACCCGTTTGCATCGAGCACGCTCTGTTCACTTGAATCGAACCTGTCAGCAATATCAGGAATATTATCGTCCCAATCCAATGAGTAAGTCAGTAGATACTTGACACCATTGGCAGCTTGTTTCCTCGTAGGACAAGCACAGCGAAGGGGTATATGCAATCCGAGTCCCGCGTACAATCTATTCTCGCTGTATTGCTGATTCGCGCGCATAAGCGAGTCACATGTAGATAATCCTTGGAATGTGTTGTTTGCTATGGTGAAATATGTATCGTTAGTTAGGATAAAGAAAGTGGTGTTGGCTTGATAGTACTGACCTGAACAAGAACAGTTCACTGGAACAATGACTTCTTTGCCTGTTGGAAAGACTGTGAGCCTAGTGACATTGTTGATTTGAGCGAGGTCTAATGGGTTTGAAGAAGTGAGAGCTGAAATTGATGGGACTGAATCATAAGGAGGTTCGGATTTGAAGATGAGAAAGGCCTGGCAAGATGAGTTTTGGTCATTGCAGGTGTAGAGAAAAGATGGAGATGGGCTTGTTTGGTCACTGTTATTGCAATCCATTACTGAGCTTCCTGAATATTGTTGTTGGGTTTTGATAAGTGGAAAGAGAGAAGAGAAGAGGAGGAGAGAGAGGAGGAACTGTTGTTTCATGGTGATTGATTGAGGTGTTGATGAAGAAGGAATTGGAATAGAAGTTGGGAATGGTGTTGAAGATGGGGACATAGTTGAAATAGGAGATTAAGGAGGTGGGGAATGGACTATAAAATTGCATAATTAAGGTTTTTTATTATTATTATTTTATTATTTTATATTGTATTTTGTATTTTGACTTAGGATTGAGAAACAAACCATGGAATTGCGCCAGAAATTCATCCAGGCTATGACAAATGTTGTCTTCTAACCTTCCTCGTCTTGTGCACCTCTGCCAGGGTTTATTCAGGGTTTAATATATTAATTATTACACCTCATGCTATGTTTTGATTTTTGATATTTTAATTGTGTGAATTTATTCATTAACTTATCCCAAGAGAGTTAAAATAGTCACAACTTTGTTGCAGTCTAGATTTTCAATAAACCTAGTTGTCTATAAAAAAATGACAATAATTTTACTCAATTTTGATGCGTGGTTGGAATTGAATTGATGTGTTGTATTAAATTTTATAACGAAAGTTAGAGGTAATAAATGAATCAAGCAGTTTGAACTCGACTCTTTAAAAACTCATTTGAGTTTAATTTGTTAAGTAACACAAGCCAAGTATGAACACATTTTGAAATTCATTAAAATTTTCAAAGTTTGAACAATCAATTACTCATTTGGCTCGGTTCGATAAATCCAAAACTATATAAAAATACCAAACTTCTCAAACTCGACTCAACAAAAATTAGTTTGAGATCAGTTAAAAAGTTTAACAAATAAAGTTTGAATAGTTAATCGTTCAGCTTATTCGTTTTATTTATCACCGTTAATGAAAGCCGAGAAGAAAAAAAAATTATATTTTGAAAACTAACGGTGTATTTAACTTTTTTTTAAAAAAATTGTTTGTTAATCCTGAAAAAAAAAATATAAGACAATTTCTTGATTTTGTATTTAATTAATTTTTAATTCAAAAAATGAAATCTAGCAATTAATTTTCATTGAGGTATTTTTTTGTACTTCGGTGCCCTGTATATCTTGACTTGACCCGGTTTATAAACTGTACATTCCATACATCGGACAAGTGAAGATTCTTAAATTCCTCACTGGAATTATTTTAGTTATAATAAGTGCTCGTATGGTTTTTTTCTCTTTGGTTAAAAAATCACAAAAAGAAAAAAAAAATTAAAAAATCACAAAAAGATAAAAAAAAATTTGTCATTTCAAAATTAAAAAGTCAAAAAATCTAAATAAGAAAACCCAATAACCAAAAAAATCTCAGACTAAAATAATCAAAAAAAAAAAAAACAAAAAATCAACTAAAAAAAGTTATTGCCAAACCAGCCTTTAGAATAATCTTCATTACATTAAAGTGAGCTATCTCACAGAACAGCTTGTTAGCAGAGTTTGTCCATATACAGAAAGATTCTTAAGGAGTCGTGGGTTTTATTAATATCGACCCGTCTGACCCGGTCAGTCAATGGCTAATTTTAAGTTTGGGAATTAAATATTTTAATTAAAAAATTACTTTAAATTATTATGTCACTCTCTTTATTTTTTTAATTCTTTTTTTTTTTTGTAAAAAATAAAAAAAAATTTGCTAAAATAAACAAAGCTTTTATCCCCCACAACACTGATGTAAGATTTATGCGAATTGGTCCACATAATTTCATTGATTATTTAAGAATATACAAACTAAACACAAGAAAGAAAGAAAAAAAAAAATCTCATTAAAATTTTACTAATAAACCAAAAAGCAATCTTTAGTTGTAAGGCTTACGAGATTATGGATACTACTATTATATAAAATGAGTACCTTTATAAAAGTCTTTTACAAAATCACTTTTCATATATTCTAATAGGTATGAGTCTATTCGTTTATTCTGTAGGCTATGAAGAGATGTTTTTGTGAGGATGGATCACCTTTTTATATAAAATGGACAAATTTTTGGATATGTACCGATGTTTTAAAAATCGGGCCGGTTGATTAGACCGGTTGAATCGTCAACCGATCTGTAGTCCAATCGGGATATACTCTCTAACCTGTTCCTTCTTGAAAATCGGATTAAACCGGTGTGAATCACAATTAAACCGCTAAACCAGATGAACCGGCTCAAGTTGTAGCAAACGAACCGGTTTACTATGTGTGGTCCAATATTGAAAAAATTAATACTAAAGGGATTTGAACCCAACACCTCAAGTTCTAAAGAGCATAAATTTATATTCTGCTACTGTAGTTCCTTATTAATATATAAAAAACAAATAATATTAATTTGTATTTAAACTAATGTCCTTCAAACACATGTATAATTAATATTTTTACAAACAATATTAATATAAAAATATATATAAACATATATGTTTGACGAATATATATATATATATTAAATTATAAAAATATTTAAATGAATATATTTTATTTATTTTTAAATTATAAAAATATTTATAAAATAATTATGACATCATGGTTCGATTCTGGTTCAACCCAACGGTTGAACTTGTCACGACTCTCCCTGTACCCAAGGGTTAAGTATCATGATGGCCAGTAACTGAAGTTACCTACGGCTAATTCTTGAACAAATAAATAAACGCGAGCGGAAAAAATATTTAAGTAAGGGTACCAAAATAATCATTAGAGCTTTTACTACCAAAATAATTGTAACTCAAGGTATAATATAACTCACCTTAAAATTAATATCTCACTTTTTCTTTCTACTACCAAAGACCCTTAGTATTTTCTTCCTCTTTTCTTAGTTTCTTTTCCTTGTTCTATTCACAACACCACCACTCCTTTTAGGGGGATTTGGTGATAGACCTCTCACTGTCTAATTTGTCTTTCAAAAGGACAAGAATTATATAGGTACTTTCAAAACTCGCTAATATTTTAAAACTTGTTTCTTTTACTATATTACCCTCATATCTATCAACTCTCCTATTAAGTCATCTTCACAGTGTATTTTAGAGTAAAATTTTACTTTGAATAATAGTAAACTTTACTTTGATTCAGAGTAAAATTTTATATTGTTAAGCAAATCAACATGTAAAATTTCAGAGTAAAATTTTACTTTGAACCATAGTAAACTTTATTCTGATTCAGAGTAAAACTTTATTCTGAAAGTACAGTTTCACTTTGAATTAAAGTAAAATTTTATTCTGAAAGTACAATTTTACTGTGAATCAGAGTAAAATTTACTATGATTCAAAATAAAATTTTATATCGTTAAGCAAATCAACATGTTTTTAACCAAATTTTACTGTTACAACAAATAAAATACATACTAAATGAATGAACCAGAGTCACACCAAGTGTCATGTATTAATAACGTTGCGTGTTTGGTTGCTGAGAAAATTACAGAAACATAACAAGAAAACCAAATATAGTTTGGTTGTTGAAAAAATCAACATGTTTTTAACTTGAGTAAAATTTTACTATTCCAAATCTGTCTCATACATACATACAATCACAGATATACATACATACACTCACAGATATACATACATACGCTCACACACTCACAGATATATATACATACACTCACTCAAACATATACATACATATACTCACAAATATACATACATACACTCACTTACCGATATATATATACATATACACATGTATGTATGAGTTATATATACATACATATATGTTCGCGCGCACGCACACACACACACACACACACACATATATATATATATCTCCACCTATACATACATACTTACATACAGAATGTATGTCTATGTGTATGTATGTATTTATTTATCTTGTGCAACGATTGTTCAGCGCCATCAACGACGAAAGAAGAGCAGAACAACGGCGGGACCAGATCTATTTACTACGCGACCAGATCTTGTCTGGTAGTGGTTAGATCTCTTCGCCGAAGATTGCATGGATGGAGGAGGTACGTCGTCGTAGCTGCGAACGATGGCAAGAAGAAATATGGAGGAGAGAGAGAGAGAGAAAAAACAACTGCGATATTCCAAGCGGCGGTGGTGGTGTGGTAGAAAAGCTGAGAGGAGTAGCACCAAGGCAACGAATGGAGAGAGATCGACGGGTGGCCTCTGACATGGCTATGAAGAGAAGCTGTGTTTAGAGGGGAATGAGAGAGACGGAGAAGGTAGAGAGAGAATGGGTAGAGAAGATGGGAAGATTTAGTTGAGGGTATAATAGTCTGATAAAATATTTAAATAATAAATTTGATCCTTTATGCAAGGCTTTATAATTATGAAGGAGTTTAGAAAATATAATTTTTTTTCTTAGTCCTTTTAATAATGAAAGGAAGGTAAAAGGGGTTTATAGCCAAATTCCCTTTCCTTTTATACTAAGTTTCATACTTACTCAACAAGTTTGGGTGACACGTAGCCTCTCCATTTTTGTAGCCATCGTCCTGTCCTAGACTTGAAGCTTATCCCTCAAATGGATAAGTTTAGATAAGTTGCCTATTTACACTTTGACCCTTAAATTTCTTACTAATTACATTATTTTACAAAATTACACATAATAATATAAAATAATATTTTCTCAATTGTGATTAAATAATATTAGTATAAATTTTAAAGAATAAGTAAAAATCTGGATTGTTACAAAATCAATGACCCATCCACCCAATCTCTTTTCCGGTTCGCTCACCGATCCAATTTTTAAAATATTGGTATGAACACTTTTTGTTAACAAAAATTCCATTCTTATATTAGCCTTATGCAACTGTTTGAGTTTTGAATTTTAAATTTTGATTATATTTTTAACTTACATCATTTTTTTTTTTTGGGTCAATTGATAAATTTTCCATCTATGTTCAACTGGTAAATTTTGATAATAGCCTGCAATTCATATTAAAAGAAATTCTAATTTGAATAGTAAATAATAAACTCAACTAATTCCTTGTTAATCACAAATTTTTTTTTTTTTTTTAGATTTGAAAAAAATAGGAAATTTGTGCCCATAAAAATGATCATTCTGAAATAAATAAATTTTAAAACTAAAATTACATAAATTTGAAAATTTAAATAATAGATGTGTAGAATTTGCTTTTTCAAATTGAAATTCAGAATTAAAGTTTATAAAGAACCGCCCAAATAATAATCTAATTCACCAACGCGCTTGTAGTTATGAGTTTTGTTACCTTTGAATCCAACAAGAGTTTTACTAAGTCGACCTGAGTTAATTTTTTAATTTTTTTTTGACTATTTTAACTTAGAATTAAAAAGTCTTATTTGAAATAAGTTTTTTTATTTTTATGAGAAAAAATAAAATAATTATAATTTGATAGGATATTTTATTTTATTTAACTAAAATAATTAATTTTATCCTATATAACTATTTTAACCCAAATCAACATGCCAAACAAATAAAAGGAAAATGGGGGAGACCCCATTGGGGGAGACTCCACGTGTGTATGTGGGGGTGGTAGGAGTCGTTCTGTACACAGGTCCAAAGCAGTGCTCCAAATAAAATTTGAAACCCATATCTGCAATATTTTTTTCTGACCAGAGGAATCATAGTTGTTCGTGAAAACAAAAATTACTGATTAGGTTGCTGGGTCAGAGAATAGCAAAGGGTAATAAAATATTGTTTAAAATAAAATTGTAGTAGTTGTCTGTTATGCCAACCAACCCCTACATTAGGTAATACCTGTTGAAAGTGTTGATGTTTATTAGCTGGTTCTACTCACCATTGACGACCACGACAACAAATATATGTCTAATACAAAATCAATTCACTAACTTTTATATATACATCAAGTGCATAATTTTTTGATAATTTTTTACTACACCTAACACTGTTAGCTAAGGTATCTATTTGCAAGTCCAATCTTCCCTAAGCATTTTTTTTTTCTTTTTCCTTTTCTTTTTTATATTTTATTATCAAGAATCTAACATTAACTAGACAAGATAGAGGGATATTACAAGCCTATAAAAATATATTTAGAATTTACTCAAAACATCAACATCCGGTTCAAATTCATTCTATACATAGACCTTATAATACATAATTTCAATTTCCATCACACAATCTATTCTTGACCAAAATCTGAGTCCCTAGACTTTTTGGACAATATATATATAAAAGACGTAGCACTTAGGTGTATTTTATGTAAGACTTTAATTGATATTTGGGGTTGAGTTGTTCCTTGTCTTTTTTTTTTCTTTAGTAAATTTTTATTAAAAAAAATGTTTTAAAAAATTGGATTGGACTTGACTAAAGTGGTGGACATTTAGGGTATTTTTTTTTCTTTTTTAATTTTTAATTTTTTTTATCTTTAATAAGATTTATGATGTGTTGCTTATCTCTTAGTTGGCCTTTTCACTATCAAATGTGGTCCCATTTTTTTCATTTTTTTTCCTTACAAATGCATAGAGGATATCTGTTGTATGTACATAAACACTGGATAATAAATTTAAATAAAAATTTGGAAAAGATAAAAACATAAAATAAAATATAAATTTTTTTTTTTTAATCTTTATTCAAATTTGACGTGTATAGGCCCATAAAGGCCATGAATCACTATGAACAACCCAAGCCCATCACTTGGAGCCCAATACATAACCCAGCTAGTGAGGTCCAGAACAACTGGAATCCAACATGGCATAAAGAGCCAATGACATTCAGGCAGATGGCAGGTGAAGGACGAGCCGCATCAGCAGACAAAGATCTGCAAAGTTATTGCCACTGTGCATCACCATTAAGGCAGCCCATCACAACATTTATTACGACAACACCTCTATCGGAACAGGACCCCCTTTACCCTGAACAAGGTAAGCTACAGCATAGACTTTCGGCGAGGAGGGCAGGTCGGAAGGGACAGCGAAATGATTACCAAAGGATATAAGCAAACGTTGGAGACAAGAAGAAGGTTAAACTTTCTATCTCTAATCCCTCTCTACACCCTACTCCTCCTTCTAACTTGCTCGTCGGAGGGTTCACTGGGGGACTATCCCGTTCCCCGTTGGACTTGTTTGCAGGTTATCCGGTGGGCTTGATCATTTGGACGTGTGCATTGAGGAGCTTGGACCTGTCCGACCCATTTACTGGAATAAACTGTATCATCAGTTGGCGCCGTCTGTGGAAACGTCTTTGCTCCGCGCGCCAGTTGTGCTCATTGTCGCCGGAGACCCTATCCCAACAACCTTTTTCTCCTACCCATCAAAGTGTATGCTCACGACTAGATCCATGGCTTCTCACAATAATGCTGCCGACCATCAGGCCGACCTCCCTAATCCAAACAACCCACCGCAGTATTTTATCGAGCTTACCAATAGCATTAACTGCATGGCCGAGCAAAACCAGGCCTTGATAAATGCTTTACTCCAAAGAAACCTTCCGATGCCTCCTCCACTACCTCCAGATATTCCGCCCAACCAAGAAAGAGCCCCGAGCCATACTGTTCCACAACTCTATCCACCCAACTTGGAAGGTTTGCAACCCCCTCCTCCACATATAAATCTACCACCTCCACCCCCACCCCCGTCGGTCGTGGCACTAGTCCCTGAAGGGGAAGCCAGCAGCATCCAGCCCCCATTGACTGACCGTGGTGACAACATTCCCCTCTGGGACGCTGAACTCCAAGCAATGAAGCTCCAACTCCAAGGGGTCATGCAGAACATTCAGCATAAACTCTCTACCACGGCAAACTCACCATTTGTTGCCTCAATCTGGGACAAACCTCTGCCCGCCAAGTTCAAGATGCCCACCATTGACTCTTTTGACGGTACGACGGACCCAATCGACCATCTGGAGACCTACCGTACCCTTATGATCCTCCATGCTTTCCCTGACGAGATCATGTGTCAGGCTTTCCCCGTGACACTGTGGTTTAGCCAGTTACCGGCAGACTCTGTCTCTACTTTCCAGTACCTCAGCGACTCCTTCCTTAGCCATTTCATTGGAGCCCAGCGCCAACGCCGCCCGACAACCCAACTCCTCAACATCCGTCAGACTGAGGGGGAGTCGCTGCGCAGTTTTGTTACCCGCTTCAACACCGAAGCCCTGCAAATAGCGGAAAACGATGACAAGGTCATCCTCACGGCTTTCATGGCCGGGCTACAATCGTCTGATTTCCTCTTCTCCCTCTCCAAAAACTCCCCGACCTCCATGGCAGCCCTACTCTCCAAAGCCCAGAAATACATGAATGCTGAAGATTCACTAGCCGCCCGGCAGGATCCCATAGCTAAAAACCCGACCCCCAGGAAAAAGAGAAAAGACTCAGAACCCAGAAACACCTAGTATAATAGCCAAACACCCCACTATACAGACCGACCCCCTCGCGCTGACCGGTCGGCACCAGTCCGACCGCCCGGTCGGTTTGAGCGGTACACCCCCCTTAATTCTCCCATGGAACAAGTTCTCAACCAGATCCAACGGGACTATCCCCTCAAATGGCCCCTACCTTCACGGACCCCTTCCAATCGGAAAGACCAGTCCAAATATTGTCGTTTCCACCAGGACCATGGCCATAACACTAATGACTGCATCAACCTCAAGGATCAGGTCGAGACCCTAATACGTCAAGGGCGTCTCAGCCGCTTCACGGACACCCGCCCACAGCAGAGGCAAAGAACCGAGCCCCTCAGAAACAACCGCCGGCCCACCCCACTCCGGCAGCCAGCCCAACCTAACCAAGGTCAAGATCGCCCTCCACAACAGCCCCGGCCGCCAGGTAATCCCCCTCCGCCAGTTGGTGAAATCCGAGTCATTTCAGGTGGCCTTGCTTGTAGGGGACCATCTCGCTCGGCTCAGAGGGCAGAACTCAGAAAGATAAGGCAAGGCTCAGACAAAGCAGTTGCCACGGTAGACCGACCCTTCAAACAGCCCAAGCAGTGGACAGAGCCCGTCACCTTCACGGACGCCGACTGTACAGGCATCCGTTATCCTCATGATGACTCTCTCGTCATTTCTGCCCTCTTCTCCAACTATAAGGTCAGACGGGTTCTCATCGACAACGACAGTTCTTCAGACATCATATTCCTCAACTACTTCCGCCAGCTCAAGATTGGGGAGGAAAGTCTGTCTCCCCTCCAAACCCCTTTGGTCGGTTTCACTAGCGACCGGGTGACCTCCATCGGCTCCATTGACCTCCCCATCACCATCGGCGAATACCCACGGCAGACTACGAAGTTGCTCACTTTCCTTGTGATCGACTGTCCCTCTGCCTACAACATCATCCTTGGTCGCACCGCCCTCAACGCTTTCTAAGCTATCACTTCAACCTACCACCTCGCCATAAAATTCCCTACCGACTTGGGCGTCGGGACAGTAAGGGGGGAGCAGACTGTAGCTAGGGAATGTTATGTCGCCTCACTCAAGGAAGTCAAGCTGAAGGAGGCCATGATCATTGAAGGACTTGACGTCCGAGATGAGGACGAGCTGGTCAGAGGAGAACCGGTGGAGGAGCTCGTTGAGATTCCCATCGATCCCACCAACCTAATGAAAACTGCCAAGATCGGCAGTCAACTATCCCCCTAAGCTAAGGCCGACCTTGCCGCCCTTCTGATCGAACATAATGATGTATTTGCCTGGACCCATTCAGATATGCCGGGCATTGACCCCTCTTTCATAACTCACCGCCTTAGCATCGAACCCCATTTCCGACCTTACCGCCAGAAGCAGCGCATCTTTCATCCAGAGCGCAATACTCTTATAGCCGCAGAGGTTGACAAGCTCCTTGAGGCCCAATTCATCAAAAACGTGGATTACCCTAAATGGTTGTCAAATGTGGTCTTAGTCCACAAGAACAATAGCAAATGGCGACTCTGTGTCGATTACTCTGACCTAAACCGAGCTTGCCCCAAAGACAGCTATCCTCTTCCCCGCATAGATCTGCTGGTCGACGCCACGGCCGGTCATCAAATGCTTAGCTTTATGGATGCTTTCTCTGGGTACAACCAAATCCTGATGCACCCGTCCGACCGGGAACATACATCCTTCATTACCGACCGAGGTACCTACCACTACCGCGTGATGCCATTCGGACTGAAAAATGCTGGGGCTACCTACCAACGGTTGGTCAATGCCGTTTTCTATCGTCAGATAGGTCGGAATATAGAAGTATATGTCGACGACATGCTAGTCAAGAACAAACTCTCTATTGATCATCTGACCGACCTGCGAAAGACTTTTGCCACCCTACGCAAGTACCAAATGAAGCTCAACCCAGAGAAGTGCGCCTTCGGCGTAGGATCTGGGAAGTTTCTGGGTTTTATGGTCAGTTAGAGGGGCATTGAAGCTAACCCTGAAAAGATCCAGGCCTTGATTGAGATGCAGTCACCCAAAACGGTTAAGGAGGTTCAAAGGCTGACTGGCCGAGTTGCGGCCCTCAACCGTTTCATTTCCCGCGCAACAGATAAGTGCCTACCATTCTTCAAAGTGCTTCGGCAAACTTTTGAATGGATAACTAAATCTGAAGAGGCTTTTCAGCAGTTGAAGCGGTGCATGGCCAATCTCCCCCTCTTTTCACAAGCAATTACCGACGAGCCCATCTTCCTCTATTTAGCCATCTCAAGCACCGCAGTCAGTGCAGCTCTTATCAGGGAAGACGGCTCTGTCCAACGGCCGGTCTACTACATCAGTCGGGCTCTCAGGGGAGCAGAGTAGAATTACCCGCTGTTAGAAAAATTGTCCTTGGCCTTGGTCACCGCCTCCAGACGACTCCGTCCTTACTTCCAAGCCCACTCCATAGTGGTCCTCACCGACCAACCCTTGAAGAAGGTCATGCAACAACCAGAACTTTCCGGCAGACTCATGCAGTGGTCAGTGGAACTCAGCCAGTTTGACATCTCTTACCGGCCTCGAACAGCAATTAAGGGGCAGGCTATCGCCGATTTCATCCTGGAATTCACTAATCCTACCCCAACCCCAACCCCTGCCTCTCCACCCCCACCAGCTCCCATCGAGCCAGAAGACCCTCATTCTTGGACTCTTAACGTCGACAGATCATCGCGCAGGGAAGGTAGTGGGGCTGGCCTCATCCTCACCGCCCCTGAGGGTGGTTATTTCAAATGTGCTCTCCGTTTCTTGTTTGAGGCCAGTAATAACGAGGCCGAATATGAGGCATTGATAGCAGGTCTTCGTCTAGCCAGGGATATTGGTGTTACCCACATCCGAGTGTTCAGCGACTCCCAGCTCATCGTCGGACAGATCATGGGAGAATTCGATGCCAAGGAGGACACAATGCGGGCTTACAAGGACATTGCACTTCCCATTGTTCGCCTCTTCAATACCTTCCACATCAAGCACATTCCTCGGGCGGAAAACTCTAAGGCAGATGAGATGGCTCAGTTGGCTTCCTCAGACCAGTCCGATCTCAGCCACGGTGTCCGCCTCGAATACCTATCCCACCCCGCCATTTGTCCCGACCAGCACGAAATACAATTCCTCCAAAATGAGCCCATCCCTTGGGTGTCGGACATCTTTCTATTTCTGACAACGGGGGAACTTCCAGACGACCAACAGCAAGCCGCCACAGTCAGGGCCCGGTCGTCCAATTCCATCCTCGTCAGCGGCATTTTGTACAAATGTGGTTTCTCACGCCTCTATCTGCGGTGCCTCAATCCGGCTCAAGCAACCTATGTGATGCAGGAAATTCATGAGGGTATTTGCGGTAATCACTCAGGCGGCAGGTCCCTGGCGCACAAGATACTTCGCACTGGATATTTCTGGCCAACTCTCAATCAAGATGCGACTGATTTTGTGCTCAAATGTAATAAGTGTCAACGTTTTGCCAATATCCCTCATGCTCTTCCTACAGAGTTTATCACACTTTACAGCCCTTATCCGTTCGCCAAATGGGGGATCGACTTGGTCGGTCCACTTCCCACCGGCCGAGGCCAGACCAAGTTCGCGATTGTCGCCATTGATTACTTCACCAAGTGGGTAGAGGCAGAACCCCTTGCCACTATTACCGAGCGGAACACAACCAAATTCATCTGGCAGTCGATCGTTTGCAGGTTTGGCATCCCTCAGGCCATCGTCTCCGACAACGGCAAACAATTTGACAACGCCAAGTACAGGAAGTTCTGTACCGACCTCCAGATTCAACCATGCTTCTCTTCCCCTGGTCATCCCCAGGCCAATGGCTAAGTTGAGGTCACCAACCATTCTCTCCTGAAGATCATCAAAACTAAGCTAGAAACTGCTAAGGGACTTTGGGCTGAGGAACTACCGAATGTACTCTGGGCTTACCGAACTACAGCTCGGACTCCCACTGGGGAAACCCCTTTTTGCTTAACATACGGCGATGAGGCGGTTATTCCAGTAGAAATTGGTCTGCCTACTCCCAGGGTTTTACATCTGGATCCAGCACTAATCGAAGAGCTCCGTCGGGCAGACCTGGACCTAATTGAAGAACTCGAAGAGACCATTACTGTCAAACTGGCCTCATACCAAGAGAAAATGAGAACACACTACAACCGCAAAGTTCGACCAAGGGAGTTCGCTGTAGGGGACCTTGTCTTAAGAGAAGCAACTCTTGCCACCAAAAATCTGACTGAGGGTAAACTGGCAGCCAATGGGAGGGACCTTACGTTGTGCAAGCCCGACCACGTCCAGGCACCTACTGACTTCAGGACATGGAAGGTCGAGACCTCCCCCACCCCTGGAACGCTGAACACCTGAAGCGCTACTTTCAATAAATCCCTACTGTTGTATTGCTCAGTTGTTGTATCTTCTTTTTGATGCATAATGTAAACTTTGATCGACTGGACTACACTGTCCATGACAACAATTTTATATCTCAGTTATCTGTGTGTTGTCTCAATAACATTTTCATTTGCAGCACCTATTAACAGCCTCAGACAGACTGAGCACTAAAAGCTTCAGCCAGACTGAGCACAACAAGCCTCAGCCAGACTGAACACTAGAAGCCTCAGCCAGACTGAGCACCAAAAGCCTCGTCCACACGAGCACCAAAAAGCCTCAGCCCGACTGAGCATGAAGCACTCAGCCAGACCACACCTCAGCCAGCCTAAGCATAACAAGTCTCTGCCAAGACCGAGCGCCACAATTTCAGGGTCAGACTAAGTTACTTACAACGTCAGTGAATCATAGCTTAGCCTCGACTGAGCACACATGCAGGGCTCGATCAAGGCCACCCATGCAAACTTCATGCTTGTGGAATTAGTAGACACACTTAGGCCTTGTTTGGGGAGTGGCTATTTTAGCCAAAAAGCCAAAAAGTTACTAAAAGTTATCACATCACCTCTCTACTTTTCTGCACATCTTTTCGTAAAAAGCCAAAAAGTTACTAAAATAGCCTGTTCCCAAACGAGGCCTTAGTCGCAATTCCAGCTCCAAGTCTTTATACCACTCTTTGCTCAGTCGAATTCCAAAGACGTTCTTACACGTTTTCTTTACAAGTCAGGTGATTTTCTTCTCAATCAAACTCTTACAAGTCAGACTCTCTCCTTACAAGCCAAGCCTCACTCCATAAACCACTAACCTACTTGAGTAGTGTGGCAAACACAAACTTATAATTTTATTACATTTTAAATTTCACCTTGCACTGAGGAGTTCCTAACTTTACTCTACACTGAGTTTTTATTACAAGTTCAATTTCACTCTACATTGAGGAATTCCTAAATTCAGTTTTTATTACAAGTTTAACTCCACTTTGCACTCCACAATGATTCATACACAAGCTCCACACACAAGCCACCATTCTTATCCATTTCAGATGCACAAGCAAACACAATCAAATGCAAAACACAATTGAAATTTTATTTATTCACAACTTTGTACATAAGTTCATTACAGTAATTCAAAAAAAAAAAAAAAAAACAACTCACAACAAAAACAATCCACTCATTCCTCTTCACTGGAGACGAGGTCTTCTTCTTCAATACCCTCATCCAGGTGGGTTTGGGCCACATCGTCTTCACCAATTGTTACACTACTGAGGTCTAAGTCTGAGAACAGTTCTTCAGCTCTACGTTTGAACATCTTCCAGCCACTGTCCCAGAACTCAGCCATTTCGTGTTTGTAGAAGTCTGACTTCTAGAAGCTCTCAATAACTTCTGCTTCAGTTCTTCCCCCAATGGTCGCCCTCGACGGGCCCGCCTCCCCAGACTCCTCCCTCGCCAAGCTGCTGGCGACCGCGGCATCCACTGCCATCTGAAATTCCGCAGACCCCTTGAACTGATCCACTGTTGCAACATACAGATCGGGGTAAGCCGCCCTTTCAGAGGTTGCCTTCGCCCTCTCTTCGTCCAGATCCTTCTGCAGGGTCGCCCTTTCAGAGGCTGCCTTAGCCCTCTCTTCCTCCAACTCCTTCTTCAGGGTCGCCCTTTCAACAGTCGCCTTGGCTCTCTCTGCCTCCAACTCTTTCTGAAGGCTCTCCCTCTCCTCCACTGCCTTTGCACGCTCGCCCTCCAGCTCCTTCTACAGACCGTCAATCTTCACATCTGCCTCATCCTTCTATCTGACCAGCTCTTCATTACTGGACATCGCCTCTTCATGTCGTTCGAGCGCGACCGCGCAGGCTTTTTGGGCCTCCTCCAGCTTCCTCTGCTCGCCAGCCAACTGGAACTCGAGCGACACAACCCAGCGGCGTTCGTTCTCCAGCTCCAACTTGACCGCTTGCAGCTCAGCCTGGGCCCTCTCCTAATTTACGCTTTCCTTCTTCAACTTTGCAAGTTGAGCCTTGGCCTCCTCTGCCTTGAGTTTTGCAGCCCCCGCCTTCCTCAGCAGAGCCCCTGCTAAGGTGGTTACCTCCATTTGAGTGGAGCATAACCCCCTCAGCAGTTCAGCCTCATTGAATCTGGCTGCTGAGCGCAAGGTTGCCACTTCTACAATCCCCACAAGGCGGTCTGCCCCTGCCCTAGCTGGGCCTTCTTCTCCCTTCAATCGCCCAGCCATTGCACGAGCGTGGTAGATCGCAGTAGTCAGGCTGACTCCCCCTCCTTGGGGTGCAAGACCCCCCTGGGGCTGTTCTCCCCTCATTGGCTCAGGGCCAGTTGCCTCACCTTCTACTTGCACTTCAGGGGCAACCCTCGCGACCCCTGCGGCGATCGCCGCCACTACTGGAACAACTTCCCTGACCTCTGAGGCAATGTCCACCACTTCGGGGGCAATTACTCTTCCTGGGGTCTCCTCTACTTCCCTCCCTCTGCCTCCTTGGCCATACTAGTCTCTTCTGCCCTCACTTCCCTCCTTCTCTTCTAGGCAGGCTCTTCTTCACTCCTCATCAATCTCCTATTCTTCTTCACCACGCCCAACACCTCCGTCTCCTTCAAAGACCTCTCCTTCAAAGGATCTATTGGGGGCGGTCGTGGCACAAATTCGCCTAAGTCTTTCTCCCCCAGGGGTTTGGGGCGAGGTCGGATCCTCTCCCTTGCAACCGGCTTTGGCGGTCGGTCTGCCTGAGACTCTTTGAATTTTTGGGCTTTTGCAAGGATGGCCTGACCCTCTGCCTCTTGAGCCTTCTTCCTTGCCTCCAACTCTGCTCGGTCGAGGTTCCCACCGCTCGGCTATGGGCCCAACCCTGCCTCAAACAAAGCCGACGGCTGAACGAGCTCGTCCCATCTGGCCCATTCCTTCTCCCTCCATTCCTTTACCCTCTCCTCTGCTGCTGCTCCCAGTTTTGGCTCTACAGACTTGGTGGGCACTTTCCAAATAGTGCGCACCCCAACCCTTCCACTGGCAGATACATAGAACCACCGTGGTCTCCACCATTTGATCGACGACAGTAGCCCCGCCACCAGCCCTTTTCCTGCTGCTGCTTGCAGAGTGACCCAAGTCTCTTGCTGCCCTGAGGCCTTGTAACATGCGAATAATTCGTCTACTGTCATGGCTGCCCCTTCGTTCGCCTTCGGCCACGCACTTGCACAGGACAGTAAGATCTTCCACGCATTGGGCATTAGTTGGCCCGGCACTATCTCCAAACGATTCAGGACATCTACCACCACTTGCGGTAGGGGCAGCCTCAGTCCTCCCTTCAATGCTTCCTCATAAAGGGCAAACTCCCCTGGCCTGGCGTCGGATGGCCTCTCCGTCGACGTCGGCAACAATAACTCTATTTCGGCAGGCACCTGGTATTTTTCGCGAATAGCCTCCAAGTCCGCTGCAGTAACCGTTGATCTATCTGCCTTTGTATGCCAGTGATCTGGTTTTGCCTGGCTGATTGGCTTTGGAGCTGTTATCATGGTGGAACCATGGGATCGTATCACCGACTCCCCCACCCTCTCCATCCTATATTGTTGCGCTAACTCCACTGCATCATCATTACCAAGTGGATCCACCCTGACATTCGCAGTTTCTTCTTGGGCCATTTCTATGGTATGTCTGCGAATCGCTTCGGATACAGGTGCAAGGAAATTGAAAAAGTGTTGCAGAGGTGTATCGTGAGCAACAAAGGAATTCACACTTGGAATATTTTGATTTTTCGTAAACAAGTAGGTGAATCGAATAATGCCAAAAGCCCACGGTTTGCCCGTATTCCAAGGATCCCAATTAATTTTCGCCAGTTTGAAAACTTTTCAAATCATTCGCCAAAACTGTCTTTTCAACACCCATAATGACCCATTGTTTCATTTCTGATCCAACGCCTAATCTCCCCCCCCCCCCCAACGGGATGTAGCCACGTGTACGACTACGATCCACTGCCTCCTCCCCTTACCATGTCTCTTCCACTTCAAATCACCACGTGACACGCCGCCTTTTGAGCCCCACGCCCCTCCACCTCACCCTTCGCAGTCGGCCCTCCTCGTGGTCAGCCCTCCTGCTCGGCCCACCTTCGCGGTCGGCCCTCCCACTCGGCCAACATTTCGCGGTCGGCCCTCCTCGTGGTTGGCCCTCCCACTCGGCCAACCTTCGCGGTCGGCCCTCCTCGTGGTCGACTTTCCCACTCAGCCAACATTCGCGGTCGACCCTCCTCACGATCGGCCCTTCCACTCGATCACCCTACACGCCGGACCACCTTCCGGTCGGTTCACCCTCTCGGTCACCCCTGCCGGTCGACCTCCATCCTGCCAATCCCAAACACCCTCATCTTCTTCATTGGTATTCCCTTCGCTGGACTAAAGCTGTACTCGGGAATGGGGGACTACTGAGGTGTATAGGCCCATAAAGGCCATGAATCACTATGAACAACCCAAGCCCATCACTTGGAGCCCAATACATAACCCAACTAGTGAGGTCCAGAACAGCTGGAATCCAACATGGCATAAAGAGCCAATGACATTCAGACAGATGGCAGGTGAAGAACGAGCCACATCAGCAGACAAAGATCTGCAAAGTTATTGCCACTGCACATCATCATTAAGGTAGCCCATCACAGTATTTATTACGACAACACCTCTCCGTCGGAACAGGACCCCCTTTACCCTGAACAAGGTAAGCTACAACATAGATTTTCGGCGAGGAGGACAGGTCGGAAGGGACAGCGAAATGATTACCAAAGGATATAAGCAAATGTTGAAGACAAAAAGAAGGTTAAGCTTTCTATCTCTAATCCCTCTCTACACCCTACTCCTCCTTCTAACTTGCTCGTCGGAGGGTTCACTGGGGGACTACCCCGTTCCCCGTTGGACTTGTTTACAGGTTATCCGGTGGGCTTGATCATTTGGACATGGGCATTGAGGATCTTGGACCTGTCCGACCCATTCACTGGAACAAACTGTATCTTCAAAATTCATGATCAAAATAACATTTTGAAAATTTGAGGCAATTAAGTCTTTGTTTGGGAAGAGCTAAAATAGTCTGACTTTTTGATTTTTTGATTATTTTAGTCTGGCTCTTTTAGTCTTGTTTGATTTTTATTTTTGATTTTTTTGACTTTTGTAAGAAAAAAAGTATAATGATTATAGTTTAAATGTAATATTTTATCTTATTAATTTTATTTTTTTATATTTTTTTAATCAAAAGCCAAAACCAAGCATACCTTTAAGAGCGTCGAATAAGGATGGTTGGTGTTCAGTTTCGCTTGTGTTTATGACAGCTAGTTGACTCATTGACTAGTTCAACACCGTCTATATTGCTATCCTGCCGAACTAGTGAAAATTTGGAAAAGATAAAAACATAAAAAAATAAAATAAAATAAAATAAAAAATAAAAAATTATGAATAAAATATAAATCATTTTTTTTTAATTTTTATTCAAATTCAGGATCAAAATAATATTTTGAAATTTTGAGGCAATTAAGTCTTCCTTTGAGAAGAGCTAAAATAGCTTGATTTTTTGGCTTTTAAACTATTTTAGTCTGACTTTTTTAGTTTCGTTTGGTTTTTATTTTTGGCTTTTTGTGACTTTTGTGAGATAAAAAATGTAATGATTATGATTTAAATGTGATATTTTATCTTATTAACTTATGTAATTAATTTTATTTTTTTAAATATTTTTTTAGCTAAAAAGCCAAAATCATAACTTAAGAGAGTTGAAGAAGGATGGTTGGTTTCGTTGTGTGTTTATGATAGCTAGTTGACTCTTTGGCTTCGTCTGAGAAGTAAGGTTAGGGTTATTTTAGTTACAAAAAGATAAAATAAATTTTTTAGTTGAATAAGGCCTCGTTTGACAACATGCCGGTTTAGTTAAAAAGTCAAAAAGTTACTAAAAAAGTCAAAAAACCAACAACCCATACCAAAAAGTCAAAGATTCTCTTTTCTTTCTACTTTTTACACATCTTTCCGTAAAAAGTCAAAAAGTCATCCCAAACATATTAGTTTTTTTTAGCTCATATTTTAGCCAAATAGTCAAAAAGTTACTA
The DNA here is from genome assembly GCA_036172215.1 of Camellia granthamiana. Taxonomy (NCBI): domain Eukaryota; kingdom Viridiplantae; phylum Streptophyta; class Magnoliopsida; order Ericales; family Theaceae; genus Camellia; species Camellia granthamiana. The sequence continues at coordinate 151,831,051 of CM069905.1, read as the reverse complement.
AATTAGCCTGTTCCCAAACGAGGCCTAAGGCAAAACATCCCATCCAACCTATAATCATTACATTTTTTCTCTCCAAAAGGTCAAAAAAATCAAAAAGACCTTCTCAAACAAGACTTTTTAACCCTATGCTAAAATAGCTAAAAAACTAAAAAGTCAACTCACTTCCCAGACGAACCCATTGACTAGTTCAGCATAGTCTATATTGCTACCCTGCCGAACTAGTGAAAAATCCGTATCTTTCAAGTCATTTATCAAGTTTATTACTCCATCTGTCTCAAAATATTAGTCCCTTATTTTATTTTATTATCCCAAAATATTAGTTCCTTTTCAAAAATCAAGTACAAATATAATATAAATTTCTTATTTTGCTCTTCTTTTAAATTCATTAACAATATAAAAAGTACAATTATGACATTGATATTTTTCAAAAAATATGCTATCAAAGGATAATTTTGAAAAATTAATTTTTTTAAAGTGTAATAATTGTACTATCAAAAAAATTAAATTCTCTAAAAATGATCATTATTTTGGAAAGGATGAAGTATAAAATCAAATATTTCATTTGGGTCTATTTATATGTTATGTGAGATGATGTACATCTAACACAATTAAAATGTGAGATGATGTATATCTAACACAATTAAAATGTATCTGTGTAGGAAATAAATTTCTTATTTTCATTTTAGGAATTTTTTTAGTCAATGTCAGGAGTCATTGTTATACTATTCTGGATCATTTTAGAAAGTGGGATAAAAATCACTTTTTAATTTTTAATTTACTTCTCTCTCTTATAAAAAAGTTAAAAAATAATTTTCAACTATCTTTCCAAAACACCTCTCTGTTTGTAACATTAATCAGGATACTTAAAAAATAAATTTGCAACTAACTTTATAAATTATAGCTTAACAAGAAAACATCTGAATTCATTAGGGAAGTTCACTTTTGTTGGAACCCATGGTCCAGTCCAACAACTTGACAATATCTAATGGGTAAGGTTAGGGATACCAAATTCCTACTAAATAAATGATTAAATGTCTCACATAGGTGTGGGGTTTGCAATTTTGTAGATCCCGCACTCATGTGAGACATTTAGTCATTTATTTGATAAAAAAATTGGAACCTATAGCATTTTCTATATCTGATTCAATTATGAATTCAATTACTTAAAGACATGCGGGGTTCATAATAGATTTCATTTTAATTATTCAAAATTTTCATTTTATAAGACTCTTCACGTAAATCATTCATAAACAAAATTAAATCGATCTGATAATCATAATATTTTTAAAAAATAAATTGTCCATTTTTTTTAATAATAATTAGACTGAAATCAATATGTAAATTAGTCAATTCACTCTCAAAGTAATCAAAGGGCTAGAGTCCAATTTGAATTTGTCCATTTCTTTTTTAATAAGCTATTTTGTCTTTGATTTTTATAAAATTTCTCAAGTTAATATATTTTTTTGTTAATATATCCTTACTTTGTTTGAATTGGTATTCTGTCTCCCGTCTCAATTTATCAATAATCATTGAATATGTTTTAAAAAAAAATTATATTATCCAATAATTGTAAATTGTTTTAGAATAAAGGAACAGATATATTGGAGACACGGAGGATCGTCGATTTTATTTTATTCAAAAAATTTACAGGTACTATGCATTGCATTCAAGATCAAAGGCTAGTACTGCATTAAATGTCGGCTAGGTCCAATTTTGTCTGTTTAAATAATGTTAAGAATTCTACCTAAATTATTATTAAATGTCTCACATGTGTGTGAAATTTTCAAATGTGATTCCTATATGAATCATACACTCATATAAAATATTTGATGAAAATTTTAAAGTCTCTAACATTTTTGTGTCTGTGTAAATTGGACAGGCCTGCATTCGATTTACACGGCCCAATAAATTCTCACCATTCTCTCTGATCCAAGCTAGTTTAAGCCAATTGCTTTATTATGCTATCAATTTTGCTTTTTTATTTTTGATTATAAAGTTTTTTGGTTAGCAATTACTTTTTGTATGAGTCACCATTTTTTATGACACTTGCTATGTTACGACAGATTTCTATTACATTTTAGTATCAAATTTTGTTTTAACTCAGTTTTTTTATTATATAATTTTCTATTGGATAAATTACACTTTTCACCTTTTCACTTTTACTTGAATTTCACATCAGTTCCTCATTTTTTTTATTGCAACACTTAAGTAGACTTCTACCCCAGTTTCAATGTAATCTCATCACTCTACTATTTAAATTTTAAGTAATAAGCTGGAGGGTTAAAAGTCAGACTCTCAATCAAACTCTTACAAGTCAGACTCTCTCCTTACAAGCCAAGCCTTACTCCATAAATCACTAACCTACTTGAGCACTGTGGCAAACACAAACTTATAATTTTATTACATTTTAAATTTTACCATGCACTGAGGAGTTCCTAACTTTACTCTACACTGAGTTTTTATTACAAGTTCAATTTCACTCTGCATTGAGGAATTCCTAAATTCAGTTTTTATTACAAGTTTAACTCTACTTTGCACTCCACAATGATTCATACACAAGCTCCACACACAAGCCACCATTCTCATCCATTTCAGATGCACAAGCAAACACAATCAAATGCAAAACACAACTGAAATTTTATTTATTCACAACTTTGTACATAAGTTTATTACAGCAATTCAAAAAAAAAAAAAAAAAAAATCCACTCATTCCTCCTCACTGGAGACGAGGTCTTCTTCTTCAATACCCTCATCCAGGGGGGTTTGGGCCACATCGTCTTCACTAATTGTTACACTACTGAGGTCTAAGTCTGAGAATAGTTCTTCAGCTCTACGTTTGAACATCTTCCAGCCACTGTCCCAGAACTCAGCCATTTCGTGTTTGTAGAAGTCTGACTTCTGGAAGCTCTCAATAACTTCTGCTTCAGTTCTTCCCCCAATGGTCGCCCTCGACGGGCCCGCTCCCCCAGACTCCTCCCTCGCCAAGCTGCTGGCGACCGCGGCATCCACTGCCATCTGAAATTCCGCAGACCCCTTGAACTGATCCACTGCTGTAACATACAGATCAGGGTAAGCAGCCCTTTCAGAGGCTGCCTTTGCCCTCTCTTCGTCTAGATCCTTCTGCAGGGTCGCCCTTTCAGAGGCTGCCTTAGCCCTCTCTTCCTCCAACTCCTTTTTCAGGGGTCGCCCTTTTCAACAGTCGCCTTGGCTCTCTTTGCCTCCAACTCTTTCTGAAGCCTCTCCCTCTCCTCCACTGCCTTTGCACGCTCGCCTTCCAGCTCCTTCTACAGACCGTCAATCTTCACATCTGCCTCATCCTTCTGTTTGACCAGCTCTTCATTACTGGACATCGCCTCTTCATGTCGTTCGAGCGCGACCGCGCAGGCTTTTTGGGCCTCCTCCAACTTCCTCTGCTCGCCAGCCAGCTGGAACTCAAGCGACACAACCCGGCGGCGTTCGTTCTCCAGCTCCAACTTGACCGCTTGCAGCTCAGCCTGGGCCCTCTCCTAGTTTACGCTCTCCTTCTTCAACTTTGCAAGTTGAGCCTTGGCCTCCTCTGCCTTGAGTTTTGCAGCCCCCGCCTTCCTCAGCAGAGCCCCTGCTAAGGTGGTTACCTCCATTTGAGCGGAGCATAACCCCCTCAACAGTTCAGCCTCATTGAATCTGGCTGCTGAGCGCAAGGCTGCCTTTTCTACAATCCCCACAAGGCGGTCTGCCCCTGCCCTAGTTGGGCCTTCTTCTCCCTCCAACCGCTCAGCCACTACACGAGCGTGGTAGATCGCAGTAGTCAGACTGACTCCCCCTCCTTGGGGTGCAGGACCCCCCTGGGGCTGTTCTCCCCTCATTGGCTCAGGGCCAGTTGCCTCACCTTCTACTTGCACTTCAGGGGCGACCCTCGCGACCCCTGCGGCGATCGCCGCCACTACTGGAATGACTTCCCTGACCTTTGAGGCAATGTCCACCACTTCGGGGGCAATTACTCTTCCTGGGGTCTCCTCCACTTCCCCCCCCCCTCTGCCTCCTTGGCCATACTGGTCTCTTCTGCCCTCACTTCCCTCATTCTCTTCTGGGCAGGCTCTTCTTCACTCCTCCTCAATCTCCTCTTCTTCTTCACCACGCCCAACACCTCCATCTCCTTCAAAGACCTCTCTTTCAAAGGATCTATTGGGGGCGGTCGTGGCACAAATTCGCCTAAGTCTTTCTCCCCCAATGGTTTGGGGCGAGGTCGGATCCTCTTCCTTGCAACCAGCTTTGGCAGTCGGTCTGCCTGAGACTCTTTGAATTTTTGGGCTTTTGCAATGATGGCCTGATCCTCCGCCTCTTGAACCTTCCTCCTTGCCTCCAACTCCGCTCGGTTGAGGTTCCCACCGCTGGGCTGTGGACCCAACCATGCCTCAAACAAACTCGACAGCTGAACGAGCTCGTCCCATCTGGCCCCTTCCTTCTCCCTCCTTTCCTTTATCCTCTCCTCTGCTGCTGCTCCCAGCTTTGGCTCCACAGACTTGGTGGGCACTTTCCAAATGGTGCGCACCCCAACCCCTTCACTGGTAGATACATAGAACCACCATGGTCTCCACCCCTTGATCGACGACGGCAGCCCCGCCACCAGCCCTTTTCCTGCTGCTGCCTGCAGAGTGACCCAAGTCTCTTGCTGTCCTGAGACCTTGTAACATGCGAATAATTCGTTTACTGTCATGGCTGCCCCTTCGTTCGCCTTCGGCCACGCACTTGCACAGGACAGTAAGATCTTCCACGCATTGGGCATTAGTTGGCCCGGCGCTACCTCCAAACGATTCAGGACATCTACCACCACTTGCGATAGGGGCAGCCTCAGTCTTCCCTTTAATGCTTCCTCATAAAGGGCAAACACCCCTGGCCTGGCGTCAGATGGCCTCTCCGTCGACGTCGGCAACAATAACTCTATTTCGGCAGGCACCTGGTATTTTTCGTGAATAGCCTCCAAGTCCGCTGCAGTAATCGTTGATCTATCTGCCTTTGTATGCCAGTGATCTGGTTCTGCCTGGCTGATTGGCTTTGGAGCTGTTATAATGGTGGAACCATGGGATCGTACCACCGACTCCCCCACCCTCTCCATCCTATATTGCTGCGCTAACTCCACTGCATCATCATTACCAAGTGGATCCACCCTGACATTTGCAGTTTCTTCTTGGGCCATTTCTATGGTATGTCTGCGAATCGCTTCGGATGCAAGTGCAAGGAAATTGAAAAAGTGTTGCAGAGGTGTATCGTGAGCAGCAAAGGAATTCACACTTGGAATATTTTGATTTTTCGTAAACAAGTAGGTGAATCGAATAGTGCCAAAAGCCCACGGTTTGCCCATATTCCAAGGATCCCAATTAATTTTCGCCAGTTTGAAAAATTTTCAAATCATCCGCCAAAACTGTCTTTTCAACACCCATAATGACCCATCGTTTCATTTCTGATCCAACGCCTAATCTCCCCCCCCACGGGATGTTGCCACGTGTACGACTACGATCCACTGCGTCCTCCCCTTATCCTGTCTCTTCCACTTCAAATCACCACGTGACACGCCGCCTCTTAAGCCCTACACCCCTCCACTTCACCCTTCGCAGTCAGCCCTCCTTGTGGTCGGCCCTCCCGCTCGGCCCACCTTCGCGGTCGGCCCTCTTCGCGGTCGGCCCTCCTACTCGGCCCTCCTCGTGGTCGGCCCTCCCACTCGGCCAACCTGCGGCGGTCGGCCCTCCTCGTGGTTGACCTTCCCACTCGGCCAACATTCGCGGTCGACCCTCTTCGGGGTCGGCCCTTCCACTCGGTCACCCTACACTGCCGGACCACCTCCCGATCGGTTCACCCTCTCGGTCACCCTTGCCGGTCGACCTCCATCCTGCCAATCCCTAACACCATCATCTTCTTCATTGGTATTCCCTTCGCTGGACTAAAGCTGCACTCGGGAATGGGGGACTACTGACGTGTATAGGCCCATAAAGGCCATGAATCACTATGAACAACCCAAGCCCATCACTTGGAGCCCAATACATAACCCAGCTAGTGAGGTCCAGAACAGTTGGAATCCAACATGGCATAAAGAGCCAATGACATTCAGGCAGATGGCAGGTGAAGGACGAGCCACATCATCTGCAAAGCTATTGCCACTGCACATCACCGTTAAGGCAGCCCATCACAGTATTTATTACGACAACATCTCTCCGTCGGAACATGACTCCCTTTACCCTGAACAAGGTAAGCTACAGCATAGATTTTCGACGAGGAGAGCAGGTCGGAAGGGACAGCGAAATGATTACCAAAGGATATAAGCAAACGTTGAAGACAAGAAGAAGGTTAAGCTTTCTATCTCTAATCTCTCTCTACACCCTGCTCCTCCTTCTAACTTGCTCGTCGGAAGGTTCACTGGGGGACTACCCCGTTCCCCGTTGGACTTGTTTGCAGGTTATCCGGTGGGCTTAATCATTTGGACGTGGGCATTGAGGAGCTTGGACTTGTTCGACCCATTCACTGGAACAAACTGTATCATCAAAATTCATGATCAAAATAACATTTTGAAAATTTGAGGCAATTAAGTCTTCGTTTGGAAAGAGCTAAAATAGTCTGACTTTTTGATTTTTTGACTATTTTAGTCTGGCTCTTTTAGCCTCGTTTGATTTTTATTTTTATTTTTTTGACTTTTATAAGAAAAAAAGTATAATGATTATTGTTTAAATGTAATATTTTATCTTATTAATTTATATAATTAATTTTATTTTTTTGTATTTTTTTAATCAAAAGCCAAAACCAAACATACCTTTAAGAGAGTCGAATAAGGATGGTTGGTGTTCAGTTTCGCATGTGTTTATGACAGCTAGTTGACTCATTGACTAGTTCAACACAGTCCATATTGCTATCCTGCCGAACTAGTGAAAATTTGGAAAAGATAAAAACATAAAAAAATAAAATAAAAAAATAAAAAATAAAAAATTATGAATAAAATATAGATCAATTTTTTTTTTTAATTTTATTCAAATTCACGATCAAAATAATATTTTGAAATTTTGAGGCAATTAAGTCTTCCTTTGAGAAGAGCTAAAATAGCTTGATTTTTTGGCTTTTAAACTATTTTAGTCTGACTTTTTTAGCTTTGTTTGATTTTTATTTTTGGCTTTTTGTGACTTTTGTGAGATAAAAAATGTAATGATTATGATTTAAATATGATATTTTGTCTTATTAACTTATGTAATTAATTTTATTTTTTTCATGTTTTTTTAGCTAAAAAGCCAAAATCATAACTTAGGCCTCGTTTGGGAACAGGCTATTTTAGTAACTTTTTGGCTTTTTACGAAAAGATGTGCAGAAAAGTAGAGAGGTGATGTGACTAGTTTTAGTTGGCTTTTTGGCTTTTTGGCTAAAATAGCCAGTCCCCAAACGAGGCCGAGAGTTGAAGAAGGATGGTTGGTTTCGTTGTGTGTTTATGATAGCTAGTTGACTCTTTGGCTTCGTTTGAGAAGTAAGGTTAGGGTTATTTTAGTCACAAAAAGATAAAATAAGTTTTTTAGTTGAATAAGGTCTCGTTTGACAACATGCCGGTTTAGTTAAAAAGTCAAAAAGTTACTAAAAAAGTCAAAAAGCCAACAACTCATACCAAAAAGTCAATGATTCTCTTTTCTTTCTACTTTTTACACATCTTTCCGTAAAAAGTCAAAAAGTCATCCCAAACATATTAGTTTTTTTTAGCTCATATTTTAGCCAAATAGTCAAAAAATTACTAAATTAGCCTGTTCCCAAACGAGGCCTAAGACAAAACATCACATCCAACCTATAATCATTACATTTTTTCTCTCCAAAAGGTCAAAAAAATCAAAAAGACCTTCCCAAGCGAGACTTTTTTACCCTATGCTAAAATAACTAAAAAACTAAAAAGTCAACTTACTTCCCAGACGAACCCATTGACTAGTTCAGCATAGTCTATATTGCTACCCTGCCGAACTAGTGAAAAATCCGTATCTTTCAAGTCATTTATCAAGTTTATTACTCCATCTGCCTTAAAATATTAGTCCCTTATTTTATTTTATTATCCCAAAATATTAGTTCCTTTTCAAAAATCAAGTACAAATATAATATAAATTTCTTATTTTGCTCTTCTTTTAAATTCATTAACAATATAAAAAGTACAATTATGACATTGATATTTCCCAAAAAAATACTATCAAAGGATAATTTTGAAAAATTAATTTTTTTAAAGTGCAATAATTATACCATCAAAAAAATTAAATTCTCTAAAAATGATCATTATTTTGGAAAGGATGAAGTATAAAATCAAATATTTCATTTGGGTCTATTTATATGTTTTGTGAGATGATGTACATCTAACACAATTAAAATGTGAGATGATGTATATCTAACACAATTAAAATGTATCTGTGTAGGAAATAAATTTTTTATTTTCATTTTAGGAATTTTTTTAGTCAATGTCAGGAGTCATTGTTATACTATTCTGGTTCATTCTAGAAAGTGGGATAAAAACCACTTTTTAATTTTTAATTTACTTCCCTCCTCCACAAAAAAGTTAAAAAGTAATTTTCAACCATCTTTCCAAAACACCTCTCTATTTGTAACATTAATCAGGATACTTAAAAAATAAATTTGCAATTAACTTTATAAATTATAGCTTAACAAGAAAACATCTGAATTCATTAGGGAAGCTCACTTTTATTGGAACCCATGGTCCAGTCCAACAACTTGACAATATCTAATGGGTAAGGTTAGGGATACCAAATTTCCTACTAAATAAATGATTAAATGTCTCACATAGGTGTGGGGTCTGTAATTTTGTAGATCCCGCACTTATGTGAGATATTTAGTCATTTATTTGATAAAAAATTTGAAACCTATAGCATTTTCTATATCTGATTCAATTATGAATTCAATTACTTAAAGACATGCGGGTTCATAATAGATTTCATTTTAATTATTCAAAAATTTCATTTTATAAGACTCTTCACGTAAATCATTCATAAACAAAATTAAATCGATCTGATAATCATAATATTTTTTAAAAATAAATTGTCCATTTTTTTTAGTAATAATTAGACTGAAATCAATATGTAAAATAGTCAATTCACTCTCAAAGTAATCAAAGGGCTAGAGTCCAATTTGAATTTGTCCATTTCTTTTTTAATAAGCTATTTTGTCTTTGATTTTTATCAAATTTCTTAAGTTAATATATTTTTTTGTTAATATATCCTTACTTTGTTTGAATTGGTATTCTGTCTCCTGTCTCAATTTATCAATAATCATTGAATATGTTTTAAAAAAAAATTATATTATCCAATAATTGTAAATTGTTTTAGAATAAAGGAACAGATATATTGGAGACACGGAGGATCGTCGATTTTATTTTATTCAAAAAATTTACATGTACTATGCATTGCATTCAAGATCAAAGGCTAGTACTGCATTAAATGTCGGCTAGGTCCAATTTTGTCTGTTTGAATAATGTTAAGAATTCTACTAAAGTTATTATCAAATGTCTATAAAACTTCCAAATGTGATTCCCATATAAATCATACATTCATATGAAATATTTAATAAAAATTTTAACGTCTCCAACATTTTTGTGTCTGTGTAAATTGGACAGGCCTGCATTCGATTTACGCGGCTCAGTAAATACTCACCATTTTCTCTGATCCGAGCTAGTTTAAGCCAAATTGCTTTATTATGCTATCAATTTTCCATTTTTATTTTTGATTATAAAGTTTTTTGGTTAGCAATTACTTTTTGTATGAGTCACCCATTTTTTATGACACTTGTTATGGCAGATTTCTATTACATTTTAGTATCAAATTTTGTTTTAACTCAATTTTTTTATTATATAATTTTCTATTGGATAAATTACACTTTTCATCTTTACACTTTTCATCTTTTCACTTTTACTTGAATTTCACATCAGTCCCTCATTTTTTTATTGCAACACTTAAGTAGACTTCTACCCTAGTTTCAATGTAATCTCATCACTCTACTATTTAAATTTTCAACACTGCTACCTACACCCACTGGGGGTCGACCCCCAGTGAGGTGGCGCAGTGCAATTGGCCAACACTGTTTTTTTTTTTTTTTGCTTTCAGTCCAATCCCACAGTGTCACGTGGCACTGGGGGTAGTGGGGGTGCCCAGTCACTGGGTGTATGGCGCATTTTAAGTAATAAGCTGGAGGGTTAAAAGTATAATTTTTTTTGAATAATTTTTCTATTTTTTAACCGTGAGTTGGAGGACTAAATTGAAAGAATGGTTGAAATCTAACAATTTAATTGTTACAATTGGAAGACGAGGGACTAAAGTGAAATTAGAACAAAAATTGGTGGGTGAAGAGTGTAATTTACTCCATGTCAATCATGGGTCACAAAATAGAAAAATTTAAACCCAAAATATATATATATATTTACGGATTGGAATACATAAAGAAGAAAGTTTGAATAGACAAAAAAAAGTTTACAAAATGGACCACAAAAGAGATAAAGGGGTGGCGCCACCTCTTGTCTCACTTTTATAATTCATTCAGCATAAATTCATCGTTTAATTCTCTTGTCTGATTCATTATGTAAAAAAAATTATATTCATCTACCACAACTAAAATGTTAAGTATTATTTTTTGTCACCATTTTGTATGATCACTTACTTAAATACTCACAATTGATTTATATTTCAGAAATAATCATGAAGTAAAAAAAATAAGTGATATACAGCATAGCTTAGAAAAAGTAAAAACTAAAATTTTAAAACTAAAAATGGTGCTTATTGGGAAAGTTCTTTTGGTTGAAGTTGGATAGATGTTAAGGGTTGGTTTGGGCTGTACTAAAAAAAGTGTACTTTTTGTCTTTTTACGAAAAGATGTGCAGAAAAGTAGAAAGGTGATGTGATAGAAAAAAGATAAAAAGGTAAAAAGATGGATTATATAAGTTATGCCAAACCTAACCTAATTATCTGAATCAATTTTCAACTACAGGAAAGAATAATTTACGTTTGTTGCATGTCCTATCATGTTTGGTAATCAATTAGGCAAGCCTAACTTCTTCTTTATTTCTTTATTTCTTTTTTTTTTTCCCTCAAAATTTTAATTTTTTGGGAGTGTAAATACCATCAAAAGTTTAATAAGACATATCTTCTCACTATTACTAGAAAATTGATTGTGTTTTCTGTGAGAAATTTCACAATGTTCTTTTATTTATGTTGATAAGGACTCCATAATACTGTACTGGTATAATAATTTCTCACAAAAGAGAAATTTTTTTAAAAGAGTTACAAAAATTTCTTTTTCTAAATTATAAAAAAGAGAAAAATTTGAAACTTGAAATATAAGGGTAAATTACCAATCGGTCCTATTAAACTTAAATTTTTTTACATACGTTGTTAAAAATTGACAATTAGTGACTTTTTTTTATCATGATTTTTATAAATTGTTACTAAAACTTGCAATTAGTGACTTTTTTATGATAAATTTTTTTCATAAGATCTATTAGACAATAAGTTCACTTATTAAGACCTATACATAAGTACCCAAAATATAAAATTAAAATAATTATCAAAGCTCACCTGAATCTAAACAGAACATGACAAGTACAATGTATCTGATTACTAATTTTTTATTTGAATGTAGTTGGATAATGTAGGTATATGTGACAGGCTTATCTCTTAATCCTAATCGGATTGGATAATGTAGGTATATGTGTTTTTTATTGAGCTCATTTTTAAATTCTATTTTAATGCTTTGAACGGTTACATTCGTGAAGTATGTTATTTCTATAAAAAAAATTAAATTGATTAGATAACAGAAATCATGTATTTTGATAAGTTTTATATGAAAAAAATAAATGGTGAGAAAATAAATGATTTATAAAAAATTGATTTGAATACGTGACTGTCATTATCTAATCAACTTAATTTTTTATAAAACTAATATACTCAATAAATTTTAAAATATAAATAATTCAGATCATCAAAATAGAAATAAATAAATAAAAAACTAAAGTAAGGCCAAGTTTGGCATCCTCAAAAAAATCTAAAAAGTCAAAAAGTCACTATCCTATTTAAATCACATCATCTTATTTAAGTCATATCACATCTCTAACACATCACTTCAAACTCAACCCAAATCCAACCCATATTTCATAAAAAGTCAAAAAGTGCACTTATTTCTTCCCAAACTTGGCCTAAATGTTTAGAATTATTTAAATAAGTGTACTTTTTTATTTTTTATAAAAAGATATAAAAAAAGTAAAAAAATTAATATAACCCAAAAAAATAAAAAAAGTGCTTATATAACACATCCAAACAAGTAATAAGTATTTTTGGCATTAAAAGAAATTTTTGGCTGGTATGTCGAAGAAATCTATGCTGTCAAGGAGAGGAGGGGTACATAGCACTCCAGGCGAAGACCGCCTAATAGCGGCCCACATAATTGTAATAATCGGACGGTCATAGAGAAGGCGGTGCATGGAAAATGATGGAACATTGGATGCACAACATCATTACTCAGGAGTCGATGAGGCGCACCGATAGCGTACGCTTTGTCTTTATCGTCATCATTGCTAAAAGATAAGACCTGAGTTCTTATTTCATGTGCGCCACATCTCTCAGCTACCTTATAGACTATTTATTTTATTTTATTTTTTTAAGGAAAAGTTCTATTAAATTTGGAGCATGCACGATCCACATATTTGTTTAGAAATATATATATATTTTTAAATGTTGTGAGAAATTTAATTATGTGTAACCTTTTCAATTTTCCTTTTTTTACTAGGAAGGTGTTTGAATAATTTCAAGCAACTAGTGCCACAGGATTCTATAGGCATGCTTGGTGTTGTTTCTTGTAAATTAAAAATTAATAATCAAAAAATAAAAGTTAAAAAAATATATCCTCTGCTTTTTAATAATTAATTTTTTAATTTATTTAAATTATTATTCTTGATAATTTGTAAGTAAAAATTGCACAAAACACTCTAATATAAATTTTTACAATAAAAAAAAATTCATAAACTAAATATATTTTGAATAATGCTATATGCACAAATTAGTGCACTAAACTAGTGTATCAATTAATGATGTGGCATAATTTAAAAGATTTTTGATATTTTTAATTTATATCATAATTGAGGTTAATAATAATGTCATAATTAATGTTAGTATACCAATTAATACACTAATTGATACATATAATACCACCTATAAATTTTTGGTTAAAAGGTACTAAATTAAAATTAAATGAATCTGTGTTCCCAAAAACATTTACTTCTATATTTCATATACTTGTCTCCACCATCAAATCGAATAAAAGGACAAAAATATTAAACTCTGGTTTGGCTATCATTTTGGAGTTAAAAAAGTACAAAATAACAAAATATGTTAAATAAGTTAATAAGATAAAATATCGCACTCAATTCATAATTATTATACTTTTTCTCTCACAAAAGTCAAAAAAATCAAAAAATTCAAACCAAACGAGACTAAAAAAGTCATGCTAAAAAAGTCCCAATACAAAAAAGTTAACTGTATTAGTCAATGCCAAACGAAACTTAAAAAATATCATTTTGTAATAAGTTTTTTTTTTTTTTTCTTTTTTTTGGTTCAACCATAATAAGTTGCATGTCAACATTATTTTTTGTTCAGCATAGAATGTCGTCACATGTCAACATTATTTGATCTATGCCGTGTTTTTAATTTGGTGCTAGTTTTTTTATAGGAACAATTACTAATTAGTATAAATTTTTAAAAATAATTTCATATTAGTGTTAAAATTTATGTACATTAATAATTAAACTCTTAAGATTTTTTACAAATTTAAAATTATTTTGTACAACCATTATTGAATTGTAATTTCTCCTATATATATAGTTTAGTTCCAAAAAAAAAATCTCCTTTCTGCTATTCCAAATTAAAAAATATCTTTCACAAAATCATTTTAATTTTCATTATTAAAATTTCAGAGCATAATATTTTACTCTCCACCTCAATGTCACCATCCCAAATTCCTTTATGGCGACACTTGTGATAATGAAAGCATCATTAATTGTAAATAGGGTGAGACTTGTCTTCAGTTTGGTTTCAGGTTGGATCATATTGTTGGATCTCTATGGGCTCATCATGGAGCTCACATCGATGATCCGAATCGTTCAATATATAGGGCTTGTCAAGTACTTCATCATTGCAAAAAAATAATGTTGATCGGATATCTATTGCTACTTGATCAGATCATATTTTTGTTAATAATTTTTTCAAAAATTATATTGAACGTTGACAGAAATATGATCTAATCAAGTGACTATCAACATCTGATCAATGTGATTTTTTACAAAAATGAAATACTCAATGAGTTCTACATGTTGAACAATTCAAATTATCAATGCAGATTTTGTGATGAACCCACAAGATCTAACAGGATTATCCAGTCCGATTATCGACTAGACAAAGCCACACCCTTGTAAATATATGACTAATGAATATCCAAACAAGCTGCAGTGAAAAGCTGTGAGTAGAACAAGCGTTTGTATCTTGTCCTGGTACTACACCCTTACATTCCTTCAAGAGCCACATCTACTAAACGATAAGCTTGGCCTAACTAAGTGGGTGTTTGAGAAGTGAGTTTTTTTTTAGGGTTTTTTAGTTGTAGGATATTATCGAAGAAATTTTTTTTTGTGTTTGGGAAGATAGTTGAGTTTTTTTGTAATTAGATGAGATGTTTGTGAGAAAAAATGAAATGATTATGAGATTTGATGTGATATTTTGTTTGGATTTATTTTTTTTGATTTTGTATTTAATTTGTCTTTTAGTAAAAAAAAATTAAAAAAAATCCTTCCCAAACACCGCCTTATAGTCCAGACTAAGTGTGTTTCCAGATTGTTTTTTATTTTTATTTTTTTATAAAAAAATTATGTTAAAAAAATAAAGAAAATAATGTGATAATTTATAGCCACTTTGTTTGTTTGTTTGTTTTTTTTTTTTTTTCGGACTTCTTATGAAGTCTCCAAATTTAGGAGTGGTTTGGGATAATTTAAATAAGTGTACTTTTGGACTTTTTATGAAATATGAGTTATGTATGAGTTAGGTTTGAAATAATGTGGTAAAGAGTTGACGTGATTTAAATAAGATAATATGACTTAAATAGAATAGTAACTTTTTAACTTTTTAATTGTTTTTAAATTATGGCAAATAAGACCTTAGCCTAAGAGTCAATTTTAACATATACTCAACTTGATAGTTGAATTGAATAAGCTATATTATCTGGTGCAGAGAGAGGAAAGAGAATGCAATAATTGTACTGTGGGATGAAGAAAGAGCATCTAAAAGGAGAATATGCGGAGAAGTTATTAATTGATTTGGGATACCGTCGTCACGTGATATTTCAAAGGTATTGTAATTGATAGAAAAGGCGTGGTTCATAAATTTATGTTAACTGATTAAGAAGTATAAAGGAATATAGTAAATTATAATTAGTGTAAAATATGATATTGTAATATCCAAAACCAACTAATAATTTTTCGAATGTGACAGCAAACACCTGCTGCTTGTTTTTTGGACTGGCACAAGTTTTTGAAAGAGAGCAAAAATATGTATATCCTAAAATGGTTCAACCTTCACTACGAATATCCAATGGATGCTTGGTCTTATCCTACTTGTTCAATTGCTATAATGTTTCCCCATGGTATTATTTATTTTGAATATTGTTAAATTTGACACAAATTTTTTTATTATCATTGTTTTGTATAGTTTGTAATTTAAATACGCATGATTAGTTCCTTATTTCGAAATAATCATCAAATAAAAAATAAAAGAGTGTAGAGTATATTTTTGTTATTTACCCTAATGATATAAAATAGTGAAAACAGATAACTAGTGATATATATATAGCAGTACTTATTTAATAGAAAAATGTTTTGTGGCCCTAAAAACTGTGGCCCTAATGGCCCTAATTTCCTTTTTGGGTAAGTTTGTTTTTTTTTCTTTTTTTCTTTTACCTAATATGGAAATTAGGGCCATTAGGGCCACAGTTTTTTGAGCTACCAACCAAAGCCCTATTTAATATATTAGTAATGGGTGCAGACACTACATCTCTTTATATTTATATTTTAATTTTTAAAAATTAATTAGCAGTTATTCTGACATATTTATTCATTTAATTAGCAATTTTATGAACATCTTTAAAATTCAAAATTATGTGACAAAACTTCTCAAAGCTATTCAACATCTCCATTGATTTTGCCATGTTATAATTTCAAACCAAGCGATAATGGTTTAAATACCCTTCTATTTTTTGCCCCCACATTGTCAAATAAAAATGTTATTTGGTGAGTTCCATCATGAACGAGGTCGAAAGAAACCCTTCTTTTAAAAAATAAATAATAAAATAATAAAAAAAATTCAGATTTGACCCTAAAGATGTGTCTGTTTGATGTAATTTCCTTCAAACCAAGTACTAGTTTAGGAAGAAGGATTGAGTTGGATTTAGGGTTATTTTAGTCACAAAAAGATAAAATAAATTTTTTAGTTTAATAAGATAAAACATCACATCTAACTCATAATAGCTAAAAAGCTAAAAAGCCAACCTACTTTCCAAACGAACTCTAACTTATTTGCTTCTCAATAATCATTTTTTAAAGGTAAATTACACTAGTGATTCTTACATTTTCTTCATTATGTCATTTTAGTTCTTACACTCTTAATTGACTCAAATTTAACCATCAATTTTAAATTTTGTATCAATTTGGTTTAATTGATAATGCCAATAGTATTTTTGATGAAAAATTAACACTAAATTGATTGAGATTAACTCACTAAGTTAAGTAAATTTATAATTTTATTTTTTAAAATATGACACATGCTACTTATGTGCTTATTGATTTTTATTTTTTTTTACAAAAAATGTTGGGATTTGTAATCAATTGGACCAAATTGGTAAATTTATAATCAAAATCGAGTCAATTAAAATTAGAGGGACTAAAACTGACACAAGTACTAAAATATAAAGACTATCGTTCTGATTTATCTTTTTTTAACTTATATAAATTATGAAAAATGTTATGAACCCACCCTTAATAAACCCATAATCTATCCTGAATGGGTTTGTATGGTAGAAATTAAATTTATGAAGTGTGAGATCCATAAATAAAATGAATTTAAACTATTGATTTCTTTTTCTGAATAAATTCTGGGTTGGTAAGGGTGGGTTTGCAGCGTTGTTGATAAACTATTGTTGCCTTATAAGCTATAATTACAAATTAAGTCTTCGTTTGGGAAGAGCTAAAATAGTATGACTTTTTTAGCCTTGTTTGATTTTTGTTTTTGTTTTTTTATTTTTGTGAGAGAAAAAATGTAATGATTATGGCTTGGATGTGACATTTTATCTTATTGATTTATATAGTCAATTTTATCTTTTGTGCTTTTTTAGCCAAAAAACCAAAACCAAACATAAATATTTTGGATTGAAAGGTACTGCTTGGGCCAGTGGAGCCTACCACGGGTCCCCTTTAAATGATCCAAACCGTTCATTTTATCATACACTTCATATATTTCATCAACACAAAAAATTGGATCGATCAGATAATTGTAACTTGTTCAATTTATTGTATTTTTAACTAAAAAATTTCTAATTTATTTTAAAAAATAATTTTTTTTAAAAAATAATTTTTTTTGTTTGTGTTAAAAAATGTAATAAATTAAATAAATTATAATTATTGAATCTATTGAATTAATCTAATTTTTTGTGTAAGTAAAATACATAAAATACCTAATAAAATAAGCATTCGAATTATTATAAAATTTTTATAAAGTAAACCATTCATAGGCCCTATTTGGTAGAATTGTAGGAAAGTGCTTATAGTTTATGCCTAAATAGCTTATAGCTTATAACTATGAACATAAGCTGATTTCTGACTTATAAATTAAGCATCTCCTGCCCCACTCAAAGAATAAGCTGATTTCTGACTTCCAAAAAGCTATAAGCTATAAGTTATAAGCTAAACCAAACACATCAAAATAGTTTAAATTAAGCTGAAAGCTGAAATAAGTAGCTTTTAAGCTGCACCAAACAGGCACATAATGCGTCCCGTTAGTCCAAAGAGAGTCTTTCAATCCAATCCTTCGCCAAATATTTTTATAAAATTTTAGGGTAAATTACAAATATATCCTTTGAGATTTATTTAAAATACGAATTGCTCCTATAGTTTGGAAAATTACAAATATTTTCCGGTCAAAATTTTTTATTTAAAAATTTATAACTGTTCACCCATATAATAATAAAATTATCTAAATGATTAATTAAAATAAAATTTTAACATTATTAAAAACTGTTAATTAACTTGATAATTTATTAATAAAATGACCTATTTGTTATGAAATTAGAAACCTTTAGGGGCATAATGTAATTTCTAGAACCACATAAGGTAATTTGTAATTTAACTAAATTTCAGGGAGTGTGTTTGTAATTTATCTAAAATTTTAAAATAAAATAAAATAAAAAATTATATGTATAACTGGCTCCAAAGAAGGGCATTAGAGCAAAGTGTTCCTGGGCGCGTCGTATTCACCTCTCTCCCTCTCTCGGCTATAAAAGTCTGAAAGATCCGTCACACTTTTCATAACATATATTTGCAAAGAGTCCAAAGTGACAGATCAAGACACAGAGAGAGAGAGAGAGAGAGAGAGATGAAGGCATTGAAACTTTCAGACTGTGAAAAAGAGAAGGGTTGTGTTAAATGGGTTGAGAAGTACTTCAAGGACTGTCTCTGCAACCTCAACGACCAACTCTCATTCGGTCTTGGTTTAGCAAGTCTGGTTTGTTGGGGTGTTGCTGAAATCCCTCAAATCATCACCAACTTCCACAACAAGTCTGGCCATGGTCTCTCTCTCTCTTTTCTCTGCACTTGGATTGTTGGGTATTTCTCTATTTTTTTCTTTTTCTTTTTTAATTTTTTAATTTTTTAATTTTTTTTTTTTGGTAGCAATGCATAAATATACATTATTGTTTCATAATTTGATCTTAAAACTAACTTGAAAAACTTGATGGTGGGTGCAGTGACATCTTCAACCTTGTGGGTTGCTTTCTCGAGCCTGCCACGGTATATCAATAGTGACTTACCAAAAAATAATGGGCAACTATTTATCCGTGATTCTTACAACAATGCTACGTGATCTGAAATTTATCGACTCGAATGGTTTAAATGTCTCAAAATGACGTTATTTTAGGTACAAAATAATGTCGTTTTGAGACATTTAAGCTATTCAGACAACACAAATTCAGATCACCAAACATTTTTCTAATTCTTAAATTTTGTGCGCGCGTGTGTGTGAATTTAAGTCTTTACAGTTTCGATTTCATGATTTATTTTTTATTTTATATTTTTATGTTGGGTTAATTAGTCTCTTAATATTATTTTGAAACAAAAGAGTAGGGCGCATTACAGTAATCGTTTTATAATTTAGACTCGTGTCACTTTGGTACTTGACTTTTTAATTGTGACACATTTAATCTTATATTTTGAATCTTATTCTAAATAAGGACAATTGAAGATACTAGTACTCAATTTCAAGGACAAAAGTTATCAATTTGATAAAATATAAACTAATTTGATAAAAATAAATGTCACAAAAATATTTTTGAATTTTTAAAATTATTTTTACCAAGCAAAGATAAAATTATGTAAAATTGATAAATTTATTACACATTTATTTATTTACCAAATTAATTTTTATTATGTGTTTGGATGTTAATCATATAATGGGTAGTTGTTAGGGTAAACTACCAATAGGTCCTACTTTTGAGACTTATTACCCATTAAGTCCTATTAATAAATTTATTAAGTGATAAAAATAAATTTATCAGTCTTTTATTTTTATGAATAAATTTATAGTGATAAATTTATCAGTCTCTTTGTTTTTATGAATAAATTTATAGTGATAAATTTATTAATATCTTATTTTTATAGTGTTAAATTTATTAGTTGGGACCTGTAAGTAAATAAGTCTAGTTACTAGGACTAATTGGTAACTACCCCTAGTTGTTAGGCTTTTAATGTGTAATCGATATATTTAATATATGAAATATTTTTAGTTTTGGATTTTTTAATTGGACGATTTGGTCAAGACCCCCTCATAATAAAACTTTAATGCATTAAGAACAAGTACAAAATGTTTTTCTTGAAAAGTCCAACACATACCATTATTATCAAAATATTAAATTTTAAAATAATATAACTTTTGATGTACATATTAGTTTTTAATAAAATTAGTATTTTTAAAATTTTCTCATTCAAATCTATCAAATAAGATCTAGTTAACAACAAAATTCTTTAAAAAAAAAAATTATTATCGTCAAAATTGATATAAATAATAATAGTAACATGTTATTTTGTTTGACAGTTACTCTGTTTGACAGTAATATGTTACTTTGGTAATATTGTCAAAAAAAAAAAGAATATATTTTACTTTTTCCTTGCTCAATTATGTGTTTTCTCCTTATGAGGTTTATGAAGGAAAATAAATTGGGCTGTCTTTTTCACTAAACAATGGTCCAATGGAGGAGTTTTGACTAAGTGTTTTGAAAAATTGATAAAAAAAATTGACTTTTTGACTCTTTTGTAGTAAAAAAAGTTAGCTTTTTTGTGACTTTTTGTGTAAAAAAGCTAAATTACCTTTTTTTAGCTTCTTCCCAAATTGCCCCTAAATTTCCCTTATTAATTTAATGGAATGTTTTTATAATAATATCAAAATTGTTGCTATATTTGACTTTTGAAAAAATAAAAAATAATTTAATGAAAATAAAAACAACCACTCATCACATGATCATCATCGAAACACATAATAAAAATTAATTTGGTAAATAAATAAATAAATAAATAAATGTGTAAAAGATATATTAATTTTACATAATTTTATCTTTGATGGATAGAAATAATTTTTAAAAACTCAAAAATATTTTTTTGACATTTATTTTTGTCAAATTAGTTTATATTATCAAATTGACAATTTTGCCACTGAAATTGAGCAATGATATCTTCAATTGTCCTTATTTGGAACAAGATTCAAAATTTAAAGTTAAATGTGTTACAATTGAAAAGTTAGAGACCAAAATGACACGAGTCTCAAACTATAGGGATTGTTGATGTAATTCGTCCAAAAAAATAGAGATTAAATTTTAAAGGATCATTATTAATTGAACTGAATTGATACATTAAAAAATAGAAGATAAAAATTTGCATCAGTAGTCCTTGTATTTTGTCTCTTGTGTCAATTTTGTCTCTTGTGTCAATTTTGTTTGTATAATTTCAATTAGTTTGATTTTGATATTTAATTTTAGGTTTGTGTCGATTTGGTAATTGATGATGTTGATTAAGATTTTTGAAGAAAAATGATTGCTGAGTTGATTAGGGTTAACTCAGTGAGTTGAACAAATTTATATATATATATATATATTTTATAAAAGTATAACACATGTTGTTCATGTGCGTATTTTCGATAAAGAAAACACTAATAATTGTAAATTGAGACAAAATTATAAATTTATGATCAAAATTGAGTCAATTGAAATTATAAGAATCAAAATATAAGGACTATGTAATTTATCCAAAAAAATTAAGTTAAATTGCTAAATTAAAACTTTAATAACTAAATTAACGCAAGAGACAAATTACAAAAGTTAGGATAATTTGCCCAAAAATAATTGAAATAAGGCTCCATTTGTTTATATATACTACATTCAAGATTATTACTTGTAAAATAATTGTGCTTCCTTTTTTGGGTGCAATTCCTGTGCTGTGTGTGCTGGTCACTGCTCATCATAAGTCAGAAGGTTCAAATGCCCATTTTGGTTTGTTTATAAGCTAATTTTTCATTTTATTTATTAATTGATATTGTACACATTATCTTTTAAAAGTATAACATAAAAGTCATGAATTTTATAAGTTAGGATGAATAACTATTAATTTGAATCATCACCTAAATTAGTCCCAAAATTATTGAATAATTTTCCACTGGGAGTGGTAGAAAGCATATGAGATCAGGAGGGTATGAGGATGTTGGATTATAATTTTTTACAATAATTTTTTATGTAATAATTTTGTAAATTAAAAATATTTTGAGCTTTAATTTTTTCTTAAATTATTATTACAGAATTATTGTATTAAAAATTATTGGAGAAATTCTAATATGAAAATAATCTGAAAATGTTGGTAGTGGTGGAACGACATTTCTGTTTTTGCATAAGTAATTATAATAATTCTGATATTTAAAACATGTACGTTCATGTCATTTTCGAAAATGTGTGTTGGATTGGAGGATGTAGATACATCACAGATAACACTAATAGAAAGAAAATGTTTGGGACCCCTTTTGAGAATGACTCGTGTATTCCTAAAGTGATTTTGACCCTCTATGTATGTGTAGGATCCATTTATGTATGATTCAAATTTGTGGAGTCTTGTAGGGGTGGGAGTCTCAATCATTACTTTTAATATAATAGTCTCAGTAATTTGATTCAAAAATATTATGATTCATATTTATTTTGCATTTGGGTCCATACTACTTTTTTTTTCTTTCCTTTTTTCTTTTCTTTTTTTTTTGTTTTGTTTTTTTGAACAGAGGAAGCATTACAAAACCAAAACTTCCAAAGAAAACCTAACAAAACAGACAGATGGTTGGGTCCATACTACCTCAATCAATCTCCATCACACGTACATATTTTCTTGAAAAATATAATTAAATTTTTTTAGAGAGTAGCATTTGTAAAAAGAAAAGGAAAATGTTATAGTCCTAAATTTTCTACAAAATAACTGATTAAATGTCTGTGGAGTCTATAAAATTACGGACCCCACACCCATATAAGACATTTAATTATTTATTTGATAAAAAATTTGGTATTCTAACATTATTCAAAAATAATAATCAGACAATTCAGACTAGACCAATCTTTACAAGGGTTAGCTTCTCTCTAGGGGCAGATTAGACCCATCCAGTTTGATTCCATGTGGGCTTTAATATCACACTCACTTTAATGGTTTATTTTTAAAAATTATATCTAACTTATTAAATGAAAATAATTAAATTGATTAAATAAGAATAATTACACACTGAGAGCTTGATTATTAAGTGCACTTCGGTGGAAATAAATACAATAAAATAAAAATGTTTCGATTATGAGATCAATTTAATTTTTTTCATAAATGATACATATGAAGAATTTAATAAAAAGAATGGTTGAAATTATCAAAATGGGACCCCTAACCCTCAAATTCTCTTAGGTTCAAATTTAAACTTGATAGAAGCTTAACCTTTCATGAAAATATCGATTTTAAGTCATATGAAAGTTGAAGCTGTACATATTATCTTCTTGATGCAATTTTTGCCAAATATAAATTTAGGACGTATAATCGATCACAAAAAATATACAAATGAAACACGAGGCGATTATTTTTTTGTGATTAATTATGTGGTCAGCTTTGTGCCGTTAGGCTTATTATTTTGTCAATTAATTGGAAATCTTTATTGTTTGATGCAGTTGCCGACCCAGTTCTACACTGCATTGGTAAAACCTTCTCTTTTCTTCATCATTGTGCAATTAGCCCCCCTCACATTACACATTTGGTATTTTTAATAAGATTTAATTTGGTTATTTACCATGTTATATGCAGCTATACACAACAATCACAGTAATATTGGTGTTGCAATGCATATATTATGATCACTTTCTCCAATGGTGGAAACATCGGAACATTCAAGTCACTCTGGTCATACAACATCATTCTCTTTTTGTGTCACTGCTATATTTAATATTTTAATATGAAAACGATGTTTTGATACTTCTTTTTTTGATAGGTAAAAGATGAGTCAAAATCTTTGAAATCCGATTATGTCGACCCAAGTAGAGCTTTAACAAATACCCCTAGTGTTGAAGTACCTAAACGGAGAGAATTCTATTATACGTAAGATGGAACTCGATATGTAAAATTCATCTAAAACTTTTTATCTTGTATTATGTATTCAATTTTCCATTTTTTTTTTTCTTGGTACAGGTCAGCAAGATCATTGGCTAGGAGCAATACGCCACCATTCCAATCTTATATTAGGGCTAAAAGTGGTCCTTCTGCTTTGGAGGTTTACAGTGATTCATCATCCGAAGATGACACAACTCCAGCTCCCTCCAACAAGTCCCAGCCTCAGCGAATTCCACGTTCGGTACGTCCATAAATTCAAATTAAAAAAAAAAAAAAAAAAAAGTCCCCTGTTTTCACAAAAATTATGAAATTTCACTACTTTCTGTGTTTGAAAAGTTGTGAAATTTCAAAATTTTTGTACAATGTCTAGAAATAGATGACATTCTTGTAGTGTTCATTACAGTCAACATGATATGATTATACTTTTAACATAATATCTAATCACAATTGCCTAAATTTTATGCTTTAGCTGAAATTGATGAATAAACTATTATATGTTATAATAATGTTTATTTGTTAGTTGGGTTATGGAACCTTCCTGGCTGCCTCAGCCAAATTGCCCATCCAAAGCCGGGCTTTAACAGAAGAAGCATACATGAAACGATCTGGGATGACATTATTGCAGGTACTTGTGCCATCATATTTTGAGATTCTGAAATCATGATATCAAAAAATTGTGAATGTTTTGAGACAAGAAAACAGTAAAATTTGAGAACATATACTTTGACAGAACTGAATCGCCTTTTTTTATTTTTATTTTTTATAAATATGTTCACGACGAACAGGAGCATGGATTAATGCAAGACTTGGCATGGGGACAATGGTTGGGATGGTTGATGGCAGCCATATACATGGGTGGTCGAGTCCCACAAATTTGGTTGAATGTGAGTTCACAATGCATTTTTGGAGAACCCTTTTGGTCTATTGTCAATGTCTGTGCATAGATTTGATTTGATTTGATTTATTCTAATTGATTTGCATTGAACTGAATGACCAGATCAAAAGAGGGAGTGTGGAGGTACTATACATATCTATTTTTTCACTCTTTTATATTAAGATTGTAAGTATATACATTACCCAATCTTTGCTTGAGAAGTCTTGAATTAACCATTAATTTCTTCCTTATAGGGCTTGAACCCTTTCATGTTCATCCTTGCCCTCATTGCCAATGTCACTTACACTGGAAGGTCCTTTCTCTCTTTCTAGAGAAGAGCAAATAAGACTTTATCACCTATCTTTCTCTCTCATAATGAACTGAATAAATGCAGTATTCTAGTGAGAAGCACTGAATGGGAGAAGATAAAACCTAACTTGCCTTGGTTGCTGGATGCAGTAGTCTGTGTGCTACTTGATCTCTTTGTATCCTTTCCTCATATTAAGTCATCATTTACAATTAGGATATGTTTGGATCAAAGATTTAAGGGAATTTATAAATTCTTCCTCAAATTATTGATAGAAAACATAGCTTAAAGTTTTTCCTTTTTTTTTTTTTTTCTTTGGAAGTTTAGGAAATCATCTTTTTTTTCAGATAGCAATTTGACCTTAACAATGAATGAAATAGATCATCCTTCAGTACGTTTACTACAGGTATTTGAAGCAAAAGAGGAAGATCGACTCCATTGAAGCATATTATGTAGACCCTGTGGATGTCAAATCTATTGTATCATCATAAGTATCCATCTTTATCCATCTCATTGTGTATTTAACTATGAGTTTGATTATTTGTACTGCTCTTGATGAGGTGATTTCAACTACTATTGAGTGATTGTATATGCATTGTCATTTTTGTTTTTTGTATTTTTGTATTTTGTGATTTGACTTTTATATACTTGAGACTTATAATATAAAGTGTACAAGAGTGATAGAAAAATACATAAAAAAAGAGGAACTAAAATATTCTTTAAATATCTCGCTTGAGTTCCATGTGTCATTTTTTCCCAAAAAATAAAATAAAATCAGGGAACTACAAATATAAATAAAAACTTAGGGTTAAAAATGATAAAATTGAAACTTTATAGTAACTAAAATGAAATTTCATTAAAATTATAACTTGCGAAAGGGAGAGAAGCGGTCCAACACAGGTGGCCCAATACTTGGTGATGGGCCTTAAGCGAATTGTTGTTCTCTTAAGTTGTTAGTGGGCCAATAAAGGTAAGAAGTAAATGGACCTTGGTGATGGCCCAATACGAACAACAATTCCGCAAACAGAATTCAAACACGGGTTTCATGGCCCAACATATTTTTCGTTAAACGATGGCCCAAGACTCGTAGCCCAAACAATTGGCCACATATTTGACTGATTTTATATTTTTTGTTGTGTATTACAGATTTTGCTTTGAGTTTGGTATTGGAGATGCTTATTTTGATATGTATATGAATTTTGTAATTGGATGTTTGAGACAGTTATTATTTTGAATGATATATGAATGAACAGATCCTATTGCTTACAAGAAACATTTTTATTTTTAAAAAAAATTATTTAAGAAAAATGCTTTTGTTGATGAAATATGTTGATGACTAAAAGCTTTGGCGACCAAATATATAAGTTGGTCGCCAATGTATTTTTTAAAACAAATATTTTCTTTTCATAAAATACTTTTGGCAACGAAACAAGAGAGAGCTGCCACAGGATTGCTTACTTTCCACAATTACGTGACTTTGCTAAAATTTATTTTTTAAAATTATATTTAAAAAAAAAATAGAAAATATTTTGGTGTGACAAATCTTTTTTGAGGTTGCTTTATTGCACATAAACTATTACTTCACTGCTAATAACTTGTAACGAACATTGTTTCAACACGAATAACCTATGACAATTAAATACTCTCCATCAAAACAATTACAGCCATTAACAATCCAATTTATCTAAAATATAATTAGTCAAACAACCAATTAACGATCCAATTTTCCATCAAGTTTAACAAACTAATCAAGCCAATTTCACATCACCAGCAGAGATAGCTCTTTTTTATTTTCGATAATTACTTTAGCATTTAGAGTAATTTTTTTTTCTAATTACTTATATTATTATTAATAATGCCTTGTAGGTTGTAGTAAATATAATCTGGACTGATGGAAGATTAATAAAATATTATTTGTGGGATTTTGTCTGATATTTTGTAGGTTCATCTCCAAAGTAAACTCTTCTTAAAAACTCTAGGGTGCATATATTGTATAGTTGACATTCGATGAGAATCATTTAGGCCTTTTGCTTCATTCCAACTTGCATCATCACCCTTTGATGTCATCAATGTTTGGCAAATTCACAACATTCTCTATCAAAAACCTTATATTTTTTGGGTTTGTTAAAGGCCTCGGATAGACCTAATCACTACATTATTTTTGCCTTAAACCCCACCACCAACTTCCATTGACCCAACCAAAGTGAGATTAACCCCCCCCAAAAAAGTCAACAAACCTTTTTTAATTCGCCAAAAAAAAAAAAAAAAAAAAAAGAGCATATTTTTTTTATCAGATTTCACACATTCATGACGTCTGAAGATTGGTTGAGATACAAATATTGATATACATGTATGATCTCTAGCCATTATCTGATTAACATTGAACCCTTCTATTTATTGATTGGATTTTTTATATGCCAAGAACGTCATGGCAGAAGGAAAAGGTCTAAGCAACAAGTTGCATAAAAATTTTGTGGAAGCAACCAAATATAGGCCTATTTGTTGGGGCTAATTGAGCTTCTTATAATTTGTTCTTCTTTTTTTAAAAAAAAAGTTTGTGTCAGAACGTTTAATATAGTTTTTACTTATAATTGATGAGGTAGATTAGCTTAAAGAAATTGTAAAAAATATATTATCTGGTAATTGATTAAATTGATTTAAAAATAATCATTTAAGATTCAACCCTCTCTCAAATCAATAAAAATGAATTTAAAAGTTGTATTTTATAAAAAAATTTAACATTTTTCATTCGCAATGCACAATAAACGGTAAAATTAAGAGTGCAATAATTAAATAAAAAATGGAGTGCCAATAATACTCTTATTTTTTAAAAAAATAATTTTATCTCATTCCCTTAATCGCGAATCAATTTTGGCCAAAACGTATATATATTCGAATATTGCTTTAAGAAAACAACTTGCCTAAGAAAGGTGTGTTTCATCTATCAAAGGACAGCTTTGAAGGCTCACGCCATTCAATCACTGTCATTCACCAGCAATTTTTTTATTTTTTTAGATGTTGTTTATTTTTTATTTATTTTTATTCAAAAAATAGATATACAGATAAGCTACTCCAAAATATCTATTAGGGAGTAATTTTTTTTATTTTTTTTAGATGTTAATTTTTATTTTATTTTTTGATTCATAAAATGAATATGCAAATAAGCTACTTTAACATATCCACCTTACGTGGGGGCCGAAACTTAAGTCTTGCGTGTTTCAGGCGGTAAAGAGTATGTTTAACCCCAATTAAGAGACTATGAAAACTTGAATCCAAGTCTTGAACAAGAGATTCGAATGCCTTATCCACTTAACCGATCCTTGGTAGTAGATGTTGTTCATGATTTCATATCATTATCAAAGGGTAATAACACTGTAAACGTGACAATTAAAAAAATAATAACAGCCTGCAGTGTCAAAACCATGTTCCAATACAAATGCGTTTACATATTAGGGGTGGATTGTGTGTTTGGTCCATATGCTAATCAATGATTTTACATTGTATCTTTTTTATATTTCATTCTCATTCTTAAATCCAACCATACATTTGAAACATGATTTGACCTTTTAACAACCTCCAATTATAAATGGATTTGGCCACTCGTTTATAAGTTTATGTACTAGATTGTGTACTTTCTTAATATTAAGGGTTGAGTATATATTTTCTTAGAACACTCGTTAATCAAATCTATTTTAAATTATAAAAGAAAGATTCTCCTCTTGTGCACTTAAGGGTGCTATTTGGATCGGCATACTTGTTACATGTCTAATTACGTTGATTTAAACAAGTTATTTTGTTCAAATATTGGTAGCCCATTCAAAAAAATTAATATAATAATTATTTTCATATAATTTTATTATCTTTATGTTAAAAAAAAAATACTCTATTTTTCAAAATTATAATATAGTAAATTATATATGTGATTATAAATATCAAATTAATCTATTATTTTTATAAATAATATACACAATGCCTTATTGAAAAAAGTTTAATCGTCAAAATAAGATTTCTGATGGGCCAGCAGGGCCAACAATACACATCATTTTCTATGTGTGCACTAAGAAAAGACAATTATCTTTCATTTATTTTTAATTTTTTTCGAATTAAATTAAATTAACAGGGGCAATTAAAACCGACAGTTATTTAATAGCACTCACATGAGGATCATTTGAGCAAATCGGGTCAATGGGATCCCTGATATCACTCTTATAATATGTATTTAGAGGTTAAACAAATATATTATATTTTAGAAACAGAGAAAGCAAATTAAAAATTATTTATTACTGTGTTTGGTTGTTTTTGTTTAGACGCCATAAGGAAAAAGAAGGATTCTCGTTGACCAAACACAAGTTAAAAAGGAATTTTTCATGAAAGGAGATCGCTACCGGCTCTGGGTTAAGATCACTGAGACGTTTGCCTAGCGTTCCAAATTTTGACTTAAAATAAGGCTTAAAATTTATTAATTTTATATTTTCTTAAAAGTTTGAAATTTAATTTAATTAATTTATTTATTTATTGTTTGAGGACCATTCTAAAAGGCTCCTAAAAAAACCTGTTGGGCCAAATTTTTTAAAAAATGTCATTATTGTTAGGCCTAATTAAAAATTTATATAATTAGGCATCGTTTGGGAAGAGCTAAAGTTGGTTTTTTTGGCTATTTTAGTCACAAAAGACAAAATAGGTTATTTTAGTCACAAAAAATAAAATATCACATCCAACCTATAATCATTACACTCTTCTCTAAAAAAAAAAGTCAAAAAAGCCAAAAAGCCCTTCCCAAACCAAGTTTTTTAGCCCAAGCTAAAATAGTCAAAAAAACCAAAAAGCCAAAAAGCCAACCCACTTCCCAAACCAACCCTTAGTCCAAACAAATATTTATGATATAATGTCCAAATAGAGTCTAATGGCAAGATTTTAATAGAGTAAATAATTTTATTTTAATTTTTTTCTCCTCTCTTTATCTTATCTTAATTGAATAATTTTACCCTAATTTATTTTCCTTAATTTTGTTTGCCCTAATGTTTTTGCCCTCTCTTTATCATAATTTAATTGAATAATTTTGCCTTAGTTTTTTCTCCCAATTTTCTCCCAATAATTTGTGTTTTGTTATCAAATAATTAATGAATTGTGACTTGTATGGATTATGATTGTGCTATCAGATATCATATTACAATAATATAATTATTTCGTTATCAAATATCAGCGAATTATGTTGTTTGTATTGATTATTGCTAAATTATAAAACAAGACCCCATTTTATCTTTTTTTAGTCTTTGTAATGATTTTTTCATATCTCTACGTATGATAATAAATTTTAATGATTATATGTGTAAGGAAACTTTTTATAGCTACTAAATAATAAAATAATTATTGATAACTTATTATTTTATCCATAATTTTAATTTTAAAAATATATATATATATAGTATATATAAAGGCCCCACTTTGAAAATTCCGTCTAAAGCCCCATAAATCTCAGGCCGGCCCTGAAGGAGATGGATCAACCACACATCAAATGAAGCAAACTTTTAAATGTGGGGACTCAAAAACTTTATAACTACCAAAAAAAAAATAAAATTGGTCCATTTTTATCATAAAAGCTTGAATAAAGGACTACTAAAAAGAAAGGGTGTCACGGTATGAGAGGTTAGAGTGAACAAATCACTACTAACTTCTGAAAGGTTCATATTATCTGTAACTGAAAAAAAGTGTTGACTTATAGTTCCCATGTATCTTAATGCTAAGTTCTATATAGGAGTAGTGTAGCTTTCAATGTGCCATTGCGCCACCCAACAAAATAAAAAGATTAAAATTTAAAAAAAAAAATGTTTGGAACCAAATATAAATAAACAAAAGAGGGGTTGTAAAGCAGAGAGTTGAACTACGAGTAGACAATTTAAATTTGATTTAAAAATTTAATGAGTTTGGAAATGTGTCATAATCGACTTATTTATCTTTAGAAATGATCTTAATTAAATTTTAATTGAGCTAACCTCGAGTAATTTTATTTTATTTTATATAGTACATATAAATTTATTGAAACAAAATATATAGTATATATTTGTTTAAGTTTGAATTGAATACTAAGCTTTTTTTTTATAACATTTATGTTTCCTATTTTTATTGTCATTATTTTTTAGGTGGGGAATTGGAAACTAGAATTTGTTTGGTAAATTGTTTTTATTTTTAGAAAAGTAAAATTATTTTTAAAGTTACCAAAAAAAAAAAAAACAGTGTTTTCACTGTAGTTCTCAGAGAGAGAGAGAGAGAGATTAAGCCAAACATATATAACTTTTCCTTGATGCCAGAAAAAAAAAGGTCAAAATCTCTCTCGTTATGCTATGTTTAAATTTGGAATTTGTTAAGAAAACAAATTGAAAAAGAATCCTTTCCTCTCAAAATTAATCCTACCAAATTTTAGCGTGGATAATTAAGTCATATTTTTTATAATTTATTATGAAGATTTTTAATTCTGTATAAGTATATGTTATTCCAAATTTATCTTTTTCATTTAAAAAAATAATTTTATAAACCGTTTTATATTTATTTAAGCTACATAGATGTTGTAATTCTAATTTCGTTATTATTATTTTTTATTATAACTTATTTAAATTACATACGCATCAAGATCTCAATTGGTGTAGTGAAATTTTTACTCTCCTCATGCCACGTTCCAATATTATTATTATTTTTTTTTTAAAGTTTCACAAAGAGATGGGTAAGGCTTGAACCCATAACCATTAATTTACAAGGACTCATATTACGTAAGCTAAGTACATATTGTGATGTTTTGAAAAAATTGGTAAAAAATTGACTTTTTAAATTTTTGATCTTTTTAGTAATTTTTTTGGCAAAAAGCTGGATTATTTTGAGTAAAAAAACTAACTTTTTTGACAAGGGAAAATTACCCATAAATCCTATCCTGATAAATGTTAAACCATTTAGTCCTTTAAGTTTTCTTGTACACCATTTAGTCCTAATTTATTACCTGATTTTTTGGGATGTGATTTGATTATGTTTGTTTTTTACATCAATACCCTTTTCATGATTGATTAACATTATTTCTTTATTGTTGATCAACATTATTTCACTGTTCGGCCTTTTCATGATTGATTCTTTATTATTGATAAACATTATTTCACTGTTCGGCCCTTTTCATGATTGATTCTTTATTATTTATAAACATTATATCACTGTTCGGCCCCTTTCATGATGTGTTCTTTATTATTGATCAACATTATTTCACTGTTCGGCCCTTTTCATGATGTGTTCGGCAAGGCCGCGTGTATTGTCTGTCTGGTTGACGAAATTACAGTTCATTCGGTCTCGTTTAACTTGTTCATCTACGCCTTCTGTCTCTCTCTCTCTCTCTCTCTCTCTCTACATACACACCCACTGTCTACATTTAATCGAAGATTCTTGGATTCGAAAACTGAGAAGTCCGATCCGATCGTTGCTTTTCCTGCGAAATTCCCAACTGTTCGCCGGAATCTGACATCAACGCCGGTTGCATCCATGTTTTCTGAAAACCCGATCGAGATCATCGGAGATCCGACAGATCTGAGATAGATGCGGCGCTGATCTGATATACACAGAGGCGCCGAAGAAGACGTCGGAGAAGATGCATCCGCCATTGCAGAAATGATCCTCACCCATCCGCCATGTTGATGATGTCTACCACTGATGTTGATGATGGATCGGTGTGGATATGCGCTGATGGTGATGATGTTGAGCATAACGTTGATATCGCTGATGTTGATGATGGAACCAATGTTGATGATGTTGATCATGGCCCTGATGTTGATGATGTTAGATGTCGCTGATGTTGATCATGGCGTTGATTCGCTGATGTTGATCATGGTAATAATGTTGCTGATTTTGATCATGGCCTGATGTTGATGATGTTGATCTTGGAAATACATGTATAATGTTGATCATGGAAATACATGTATAATGTTGATGATGTAATCATGGCCTGATGTTGATCTGTAATCCCTGATTTTTCCATTTCAAGATTACTCTTTTGTTGATTCTTTCGATTCATTTGATGTAATTGCTTGTATTCAAATCTATTGATTTTGTGGTTATACATGTATGCTTTGATCGATTTCTGGAACTGTTTTGTGTATATATAAAGATGACCAAAATAAAAACTGTTTTCTCACGGACATGAACATCAGCCATGGCAGAGATGGCGAGCATCAACAGCTTTGGGGCATTCCAGTCATTATGCCGTTGGGGGTTTACTTAATTACCCTTACTAAAACGCGTATAAATTAGTGTAACACGGGGTTAGTTGTCATTTACATTATGTTAGGACTAATTGGATTATAAGATAAAAGATAGGGACTAAATGGATCATAAGATAAAGATTTGGGATTTATTGGTGCATCTCCCTTTTGACAACTTCCCAAAAAATCCCATTATAATAATATTATTATTATTATTATTATTATTTATTCTCACTCATTTAAATTACACACATATTCACATGCCACACATTAATATATATATATATATACATGGATATATGAGTAATTTTTTAGATAAGAGGAGTTTGCCGACCGCGTGAGAGGATAAGTATTATTTTTTTTATTTTTTTTTTCATTTTTGTATACCGCGTGAAAAGAATGTGCAAATGAATGGCTTCCTTTGGTAAAATTTTCATGCTCTCTTTTTTATTTTGTTTTTTGAAAGGCCTTGCTTGGAGGGAGATTAATATAGTCAGAATTTTTTTTAAAATTATTACAAATTATTATATTATTTTTTTACTTAAAATATTTTTTTAAAAATTAACTAAAATAATCAATTTCAAAACAAGCCCTAGAAACCACATTTTGGTTATGTGATTTTGGTGGCCCTTTGGTTACCTTGTGACCTCCAACTGCTAACTTCAACAATCACTTCTAGTTATTCATATTTTCAGTTACTACAGTTAATTCTTTCATCAATCACTATATTTAACAATATAGGGCTCGTTTAAGAATTGAATATTTTAATTGACTTTTTAATTTTTTTTATAAGTATGCAAAAAATAAAGAGTATGATGTGATAATTTGTAGTGATTTTTTAATTATTTTAATCTATTAACAAATGAGACCTAAATTAAAATGGGATTATTTCTAAAGCGGTATATATATATATATATCCACACTTGTGGAAGTAGCAGCTTGGTACTGCCAAAGTGCCAAAAGTCGTACAGAGAGATGGGCGATAACGTGGTGTTTTAAGTGTATTTTGATTGATAAAAAAAAGTAAAGTTCATAATTTTTTGTTAAATAATTGAAAAATAACAGAAGGTATAATATTTTATAATTGGTAAGAAATACGGATACGTGCTGTTCCAGCAGCACCAAATAATTTTTTGAGAGAGATTATGAGTTGAAGAAGTAGGTGTGCCATCCAGTGAGTAATAAAAATCAAGTTAGTTGATGAGTTGAGAGAGAGAGAGAGAGACAACAGGCTTGGTTTGATATATGAAAAATAATAATAATAATAATTTGAACGAAAAATGAGATGGAAAATGAGATGGCAGTCACTACGAAAAAGGACTCTCTCTGTCCTCTTAAAAGCCATACAATTGATCGTACTTCGTACTCCGTACAAATCTCCCCTTACATTAAGATCACTCTTTTAATTTAAAGTGTATCATATGCATCATTTTTGCTGCCCCTTCTCTCTTAAAATAATAATTTTTTTAGAGAATTTAAGGTTATATTTGATAGATTTTTAAACTATAATTTTACCCTCACATTCTAATATTATGTTTAGCTGAAAAACTTGGGACCCCCACTGGGGAGACCCTTAGCACCTCCAGTGAGTGTTGATTGGCCAGATAATATATATACATATATATATATATATTTCTTTTCCAATCATCAACCCCCATGTGTGTCTTGGGGTGGTGGGGGGTGGGGAGGGAGTGGGGGGTCTCAATCAACTCTCTATGTTTAGATACATCTTTCAAATTATATTTTCATAGCAAAAAAAAAATTTTCCAGAAAATTTCATGTTAGGCAGGATTTTTTTTTAAAAATTTGGCCTAACCGGTCAACCGGAACATGACAAATTTTTTTTTTTGGGTAATTGGCACTTGTTTTTTTATTTTATTTTATATTTTCAATAAAATTATATTTTCGAAATTTAAAAAAAAAAATTATGAGCTTTTAATATATTTTTGAGTTGTGTGTTTGGTTATGAGTTGTAAAATTTTGTATCAGATATCATATGTCACATCAAAAATTTTGTACTCATTCAAAACTTTTTTCAAAACTCATTCACCAAACAAAATTTTCACACTCAAATTGTAATTCCAAAACTCATAAACTCAAAATATAATTCTATTCTCAAATCATATTTAGAAAACTCTACCAAACGCTATCTAACTTTTTTTAGCCCCAGTTTGGTTTTCTTCTTGGGCTAAAAAACCACAAAAGGACAAAAAGAAAGTTAAAAAAACTAAAAAGCCAAAAATCACGAAAGGACAAAAAAAATTTGCTATTCCAAAGCCAAAATGCCAAAAAAACCAAATAAGAAAACCAAACAAACAAAAAAGTTGCAGGCTAAAAAAGTCAAAAAAATAAAAAAGCCAACTAAAAAGGTCATTGCTAAACGACCCCTAATAGTACAATTATTAAATTTTAAAAATATTAATTTTCTAAAATTATCTTTTGATAGTACATTTTTTAGAAAATGTTAATTATTATAATTGTACTTTTTGTGTTATTAATAAATTTAAAAGAAGTGAAAAATAGTAAATTTATGTTATTTTATTCCTTAATTTTTGAAAAGAGACTAATATTTTGAAACAATAAAAAATGGAATAAAGGATTAATATTTTAGGACCGAGGGAGTATTATTTAGTTTTGACATATATGATATAATTTACAATATTATTTTAATTATGAATAAAAAATTTCTAAATTATACCTAATGTGATGTTGAATTATAACTTTTTTTTTTTTTTTTAGTTACGACTTTTATAGTGTTGAGTTATGTCATTTGTGATAATCAAACTCATAATAATTTAGAAAATGATTTATTTTCTCTCAAGTTGTCATCTCAATTTAAGAGAGTGGTTGGACTTGGTAAGCCAAATTTTTAGTCGATTTTAGTGATTCGAACTTTTTAATTTTTAGAACTCGTTGAATATGATATTCATACACAAAGTCAAGAAAATTGGATATCGATGGCTATAAGTTTGAATTATAGTTTTAAAAAAATTAGATGACAAATATAATTTTAATAATAACTATCTATTTTTTATAATATTAATTTTTATAGTTACTGATATAAATAAAATTAATTTGAATTATAGTTATTGATATCCGATCATTTTAGTTTTTTACATAAATATTCTACTCAATGAGTCCTAAAAATTAAAAGGGTCATATCACTGAAATTGATTCCAAACGTTCTATTAAATTGAGATGACAACTTGAAAGAAAACAAACCTTTAATCACATTATGGTATCATATTTGTATATTATCTTATCTTCCATTAATTTTAGAGTAATGTTACATTTATTATATTTTTATATTAAATTTTATTTATCATTTTATATATCAATGTGTTTGAATATTAATGAAATTCACCATTTTCGTTACTCATTTTTGTTATGAATATTATAGTGACACAATCGTATAAAAACTATGATAAGATAATGTAATTATTATGATATTATTAACATCTAATAAAAAATTTCACAAGTGCTAAAATATAGTTTTTATGATTATTACTGAGATTAAAAAAAAAATTCTACTCAATTTTGTTTATAAAATTTTATTAACATCACTAGCTAAAATAGTACTACTGATTTTACCCTCAATATTTGTCATAAAAAAGTTCTCATTTGGCAAGAATTAAAGTGAGTAATGAGTCGTTTGAGATGATTTAAATAAATATATTTTTTAATTTTTATAAAAAAATATATAAAATAATAGAGAGATGATATGACCAAATAAAAGTGATATGATTCAAATAATATAAAAAGATGTGATAAAGTAGGGGATGTCACAGCCCGTAAATAAGTACAAAATTTAGCCAATAAGATAAATTGTCGTATCCAAATCATAATCATTTAATTTTTTCTCTCGCAACTATCACATTCAAACCCAAAAAAAAGAGGAGTAAACTACCAATAGGTCCTAACAGTTAGACTTAATTCCCATAAAGTCCTATTGAAAATAAGTCCTCGTAAAATTGTAGCTAAAAATATTTTTTTTGTGACAATTTTTTACATATGTCGCTAAAAATTGACAATTAGTGACTTTTTTTATCATGATTTTTATAAATTGTCATTAAAATTTATAATTAGTGACATTTTTTTATGACAATTTTTTTTTCATAGGACCTATTAGACAATAAATTTACTTATTAGGATCCACACATAAATATCAAAAAAAAAAAAAAAAAAAAAAACCAAAAATTCTTCCCAAACAAAAGTAATTTAGCCCAATTAAATTAATAAAAAAAAAAGAAGCTAAATTAACTCTTCCTAAACCAAGGGTACGTATGAAGTGTATAATAAATTCATGTACAATTCAGCACCTTCCTTCCTCCTGCCTTCTCATTGCCGCCAACGACCACAGCATCTCCTCTCTATCATTCTCGTTTATTTTCATAATAATTTTTTATTTTTATTTTTTTGTAAATAATTCTTCCTAAAAACAGAACAAAGATTTTATTGAAAGATCTTCTCATTGACTTCAATATATAAGCCTTAACCATTTAATTCTATTGTGGTAGGTTAAAAATTAATTTTTTAAATTTTTATTTTTTTGAAAAACATTTAAAAAAATATAGCAATGATATAATCTAAAAGAGGTTAAAAATCAAAAGAATTACTTTTAGGCCATAATCTAAGCCTCGACCATTAAATTCTATCGTGGTACCTTTGTGGAATTTTTTTCTTGTTATTTACTTAAAGGGTTCATGGTTTTTTTTTTTAAAATTTTTTTATGATGTATTTACAAATGTATTTGAATGGAGATTTTCACCCTAATGATTCAAGTTTACTTCTGTGAAACAAACTTGTCACCAGTTCAATATTTTGGTTGGGAAGGTTCTGTTAACATGATTGTGGCATCTTATTGATTCAAATAGTTTAATTTGAAAATTTATTCAGAATATCGTTCATAAAAAAAAATCAAGTTGAAATTAATTTTCATTTGATAATTTCATACATTCCTCTTACCTTTCAAGTCAAAAATGGTCCACCGACATGTTTATTTGCAACCTGATTGGTAGATTAATCTTTTAGTTCTCATTATATCTTGCGTTTATCTTCTTCATTTTTTTTTTTTTTCAAAACAAACCAATCAATTCATTTCATTTTATATTGTTGAAAGTTGACAACCTAATTTTAGCTGTTAATTCTGACTTTAATAATTGTTCATTATACAGAAAGAAGCTAAATCAGCTGGCAAAGTAGTGCCTTTCCAGCCACTACTCTTCATGCCAAACACTTCTAAAATAAAATATAACGATCCTATTCGAAAGCAAATTCCCTCCTCTTCATCTTCATTTTCCCCTTACTTTTCTTGGATTTGGATGCCATTACCAAAAAGAGTAATTCAAAAAGAAAATAAACATTGAAAATGGTACCGAGTTAAATAAACATTAAGTGATCAAATCAGTTACGAAGTAAAACCATATTACAGCATAACTTGTTTTTATAGTAAATGTGTGGGTTATTTTTCTCGGCCACACTGCCTATCTTAGTGAGTTAGCAGTAGTAGCACAGGCAGAATAGATGGAACAAGCAATAACACAAAGACAAGAAGGATTTACGTGGTTCGGCAATAATTGCCTACGTCCACGGGTGCGCCGAGGTGTTTCACTATGAGTAATAACAAGAATTACAGTTTTGCTCTCAGTAACTCTCACTCTCTGAGTATATAATTGTAAATGTTACAATTGGCTCGTAGTTGTATATGCTCTCTTCAGAATGAATTCCCTCTTAATCCCCACTCTATATCTCGTCCTCCATCTCTATATATACATCGGAATAGAGATGGGGAAG
Source organism: Camellia granthamiana (assembly GCA_036172215.1). NCBI lineage: Eukaryota > Viridiplantae > Streptophyta > Magnoliopsida > Ericales > Theaceae > Camellia > Camellia granthamiana. The sequence continues at coordinate 151,791,899 of CM069905.1, read as the reverse complement.
CTCACAGCTTTTGAGCTGCCTTGCCAGCCCACCAAAGCACTTTTGGCAGCTTTTCAGGTAAAAGCACATTCTTTCTGCACATGGCCGCCTATGGCCTCGTGGCTATTTCGCATGGCCTCAAGGCCAGCTTGTTGGTGAAATGATGGCCTCACGGTTTTCTCCACTAGGCTGGACATCCACCTAACCAAGATAATATTTAATAATATAAACCTCGGCTTACTCTTCTGCGGGTAGTTCGGCCTTTGTATGCTAAGCCGAGGTTCGAGGCCTTTAGCCCAGATTGAGATGTCTCCTGAGTTTACCTCGGAAAATAGTAGAGTTCCTTGGCAAGAATCTTACTGTTACACATAGCACCCCGGGTGACATGTCGGCATCCCCTTGCCACGTGTTGAGTCCCAGAAATATATCCCCACAACTGCCCCCTAAGTTCTATTACCTCGGCAACTGAGGTGATGGAACTTACATTGAACTTCTTTCTCGTACCTCGGCTTAAGAACTTCCAGCCGAGATCATTTACTTCAGGCCGACATGGCTTCGTTAAACTCCAATCGATTCCCATTCGCGCATGAGCTGTCATGCATCACTTCTCAATCGTTCCGATGACGCGTTTCATTTTCAGTGGACCGTGTTGCTGACGCGCCCACGAGCCGTCTTTTCACTGCAGCGCCGTCTGACGCCTGCGTTGCCCTAGGCGTCATTATTGCAGTTTTGCCGCCCTTTCAACTTTTAACAAAACAATTCGTTTCTCTCTCCTTCTTTCACTTTTGCATTCGAACCTTTTGTTTTCTCTCTCTCTCTTCAGCCCTTTCTTCTCCAAAGCTCCTTCCTCCTCCGAATCTGCCATTTCTCTTGCTCGAAGCCCTGCAACTGCCTCCATTTGCCATTTCCGTGAAGCTCTCGACTCTGTTGCTTCCATCGTCTGACCTCGGCAGAACTCATCCCGGCTTCAACTTTTCTGGTAAGCCCCTGTTCCCTTCTTTTCCCAGTTCTTTGATCGTTTCTGGTATTTCTTGCTTCTATTGCTCTGCTTTTCATTAATATGCGAATCATTTCTTGATTTTGCACATGAATACTCGTACTATTGCACCTCTTGTTCTTGGTCTTCCACCTTCTCCTGATTTTGAGACTTCGTTGTTTGCTTTTCTGTTTTTCAGATTTTCTGCCATTCATACTCATTTATTCGTAGATTTAGGTTTGGGATTTGCTGTAGAACCTACTTTCCTTAGGAAAAAATTGAAACAATCCGCACCTAGGTTTTAGCCGAGGTTCTTAAAACCTTTTAGCAATACTCTGTTTCTGTAGCCAAACACTTATTTCATCAGGACCATGGGTGTGTGGAGAGACAGAGTGGACACCCCAACCAAACTTCAAAACTTTAGGCAGGAATTTTCCATCCCTGACGATGTCCACCTCAGACTAGCCGAGGAGGAAAAGGACTCCATTATGCCTGATGGTGATAAGATGCCCTTCCCTGTTGTAGCCTTCATCCAGTGTGGACTTAGGTTCCCCTTAGATCCCCTTTTCCGCGAAGTTCTTCATTTCTACACCCTCAACCCCATGCAACTTTCCATTAATGCCTTTAGAACCCTTATGGGCATAATAGCTTTATCTCGGCGGGAGGGTGTTAGAATCACCCTTTCTGATATCCAGTACTGCTACACCATGTGTGGCCTTGACCTGGGGGAAAAGGGTTTTGTTTACTACCTTAAGCCGAGGTCCACAGCTTATAAGATAGTTGCCGACCTTCCAGACTCCAACAAAGGGGCTGGAGATGACTACCTCATTGTTTCTGGCAATTGGGAATTCGGCCCAGATGAGGAAGTCCACCTTTTCCCCCTCCCACGAACAATAAAGGAGGGCAAGGGTAAGAGCCCATCATTACTGCTTAGTTGTTGTTTTCTTCAATTTTTTCACAAAATTTTGTCTGTTTCTAATGTTGTGTTTCCTTTTGCAGACGTTCGCCAACTTCCAAAGAACTTCCGCCAATCCTACTTCCTCAGGCCCGACCTGAAAAAGCTCTTAGACCTTCCACTTCAGCAACGAAAAGCTCCCTTGTTGCTGAACTTCATCCCCACATACACCTCAAAATTGGCCGACGTTCCAAGGCAGAGGAAGAAGAAAGCCTCTCCGCCAACTGCCTCCACAGAACAAGTTGCTTCCGCTTCTGAGCCAGCCGACCAGCCATCAACTTCGGCACCAAATTTAGTTCCAGTCCAAGAAAAGAAGCGCCGACGAAGATTGGTTAAGGCAGCCCAGATGGAAAAACCACAGAAAAAGGTGCTGAATCTCCTGGCCGACCTTCCAGATGACATGGAAGAAGATCCTGCCCAGACAACTCCTCAGCCGAAGCCCAAGAGAGTCAAGAAGGCCCAACCCAAGGCCAAGGCTACTGAAACCGTTGCCGACGTTGAAGATGCAGTGCCAATTTCTCAACTGGCCAAGAATACGACTTCGGCGCCTTCAAAGAGACCTGCTGAAGCCCAACCACCAAGGTCTGCTGCGGCAAAAAAATCATCAACCTCAACCTCGGGGTCCAGGGTTGCCAAAGTTCCCTGGGAACCCAAAGTTACTCTTGAAGACAGGCCAGTGTACACTAATGAAAGTGCAGCCGATCCCGAAATTGGCGTGGCACTTAGCACTGCTGTCCTTCTGGACGGTGATATGGCGAGGAATGAGAAGAAGAGCGGCTATGAGAATTACGCTCTCATGATGCAGCATTCGGTCCAAGTAAGTCTTTGAAGTTGTCCATTTGCCTTTCATACTTGTAAAATTTTTGAAATGTTTATAATAACCTTTGCCTTGTATTCTCCCAGGCCATCCAACATGCCCATACCTTCTCCATGCAGGCTTTTGAGACTGCGAAGAGGTTAGAAGACATGGAGAAGGAGTTCGCTCTTCTCCATAAACAAAACAGGGCCAACGAACTAAAAATGAAAAAGCTGGAAGATCAGGCTGCGGAAGCTACAAAGGCCCAATCACTTGCTTTTCAAAAAGCTGAGGCCGCTGTAAACGTAAGAAAAGTTGCCGAGGCCGAGAAAAAGGAAGCCGAGGCTAAGAAGGCTGAAGCCGAGAAAGAGCTTAGAGATGCTCTGGCCACCAAGAAAGCCGAAGTCACTGCTGCCTACAACCAAGGCATGGCCGACGTTGCTGAAGATTATAAGCTTCAGGTCAAGCAAGCATGCAACAAAGGATTCGTCCTAGGTTGGAATGCTTTGGCCAAAAAGCTTGATCTACCAGCCGACTCGCCATGGCGCAAGACCAAGGCTATGCGTCTTCCTTGTCCTCTTCCTCCACCTCCAAGCCAGGCTGAAGAAGATGATTCTGAAGCCGAGGCTGAAGACGAAGATGAAGAAGAAGATGAAGCCCTGGTAAGGAAGGCCAGGTCTCCTTCCAAGGGTGAAGAAGTCTTGGACTTGACTGGAGATGAGGACGTTGAAGCTGCTCCCAAAAAGGCAGACATCGGCACGCTATCCTCTGACCTTCTTTTGGCAGAGAGAAGTGTTGATGAAACCCTTGCTGAGATTGATGCTGAGGTTGCGGCAGACAAGGAGGCCGAGGTTGCAGCAGATAAACAAGCTGAGGTTGCGACAGAAGAAAACGCAGAGGTTGTGGAACAACAAGTTACCAAAGAGGTTCTTCCAGAGTCCTCCGAGGTTCCAACCCAACCATCTGTTCAAGTTGAAGGACAGCCCTGATTCCTTTTGTACTTTGTTTTCTTCTTGTTGATGTTTTGTAAACACTGTAATCTTTATGGCCGATGTGCCTTTTTTGCTTTAAGAACAATTGACCCTTGCTTGGTAATAGTGCCTTCTTTATGTATAACTGTTTGATCTGAATGCTTCAGTCTTTAATTTCTCTTTACTGCTTCTGTGTAGCTTTATACTTAGAATATTTTGCATAATTTTCATACTCCTCCTTCTCTGTGTAATCTTCTCGGGGTAACATACCACGGGTATAACACCTGCAAAATTTTACTTCGGCAGAAAACCGTCCTGCAATCTTTCATAAAACGTATAATATTCAATGTTAGCTTTTCTCAGGTTCCAATGAGTGTTCAAACAACAATCTCAGTCTGCCCAACGTGTAAATTGCTACAAATTTCAACAACGGTTAACCAAGTTTTGTCAAGTGCTAAACAGTAATCTCAACTGTTACCTCAACCTGTAAATTTCAACAGATGGTAATACGTCGGCCTAACTGTAACCTGTAAATTGCTGCAAATCTCAACACGCAAACTTTTCTCAAATTATAATCAAGTGTTTAAATAGTAATCCACTTGTAAATTGCTACAAATTTCAACAAGGTTTAAACAATAATCTCAACTTGTAAATTGTTGCAAATTTCGACAAATGATCATATATAGTTTCAAATTATAGGCGATAACATCGGCTTTCCTTCAACTTGTAAATCGCAACAGATTTCAACAAGCGAAGAGAAACAAATATCTCGGCTTGACTCCAACTTGTAAATTGCTACAAATTTCAACAAGTGAAGTCAAGGAAGCATCTCGGCTAAACTTCAACTTGTAAATTGCAACAAATTTCAACAAGCGAAGCTAAGCTTTGAAATTGGCCTGATCAACTTGTAAACATATGATCTCATGTCGGATTTCAACAAGAATTAATACGTCCAATAAACTTTACTCAAGTTATAAACAATCGTATACTTGTAAGTCGACATAAACTTCAACAAGAATTAAACAATATACATGAACCTGTAAATTGATATCGGCTATACTTGGCGCGAATTTCCACAGATGACAATATATCGGCTTGACTCCAACTTGTAAATTGCTGCAAATTTCAACAAGTGAAGTCAAGGAATCTTCTCGGCTTAACTTCAACTTGTAAATTGCTACAAATTTCAACAAGTGAAGCTAAGGAATTATCTCGGCTTAACTTCAACTTGTAAATTGCTACAAATTTCAACAAGCGAAGCAAAGCTTTGTACCGGCCAGACCAACTTGTAAATTGCTACAAATTTCAACAAGTGGTAGGCTAAAATTGTACCGGCCAGACCAACTTGTAAATTGCTACAAATTTCAACAAGTGATAGGCTAAATTTGTACCGGCCAGACCAACTTGTAAATTGCTACAAATTTCAACAAGTGATAGGCTAAATTTGTACCGGCCAGACCAACTTGTAAATTGCTACAAATTTCAACAAGTGATAGGCTAAATTTGTACCGGCCAGACCAACTTGTAAATTGCTACAAATTTCAACAAGTGATAGGCTAAATTTGTACCGGCCAGACCAACTTGTAAATTGCTACAAATTTCAACAAGTGATAGGCTAAATTTGTACCGGCCAGACCAACTTGTAAATTGCTACAAATTTCAACAAGTGATAGGCTAAATTTGTACCGGCCAGACCAACTTGTAAATTGCTACAAATTTCAACAAGTGGTAGGCTAAATTTTTTCTCGGCTCCCTTGCATCCTCTCTGCCCCCAATGTGAACCTGAGTTCCACTTGGGTTCTCATTTTTCAAGTCTTCAAGCATCAATCATATGACATCGGCCACTAGTAATAATCATTTCAATGGTAGAAAAACTTCAAATTGCAAGTGTTCCAGGGTCTCGGCAATGCTTTGCCATCATTATCCTCAAGCCGATATGCTCCATTACCTAGCACCGAGGTAATCCTGTAAGGCCCTTCCCAGTTTGGGCCAAGCTTGCCCTCCCTGGGATCTTTCTTGTTGCCGACCACTTTCCTCAAGACCAGGTCGCCGACCTGAAAATCTCTTGGGTTGACCTTCTTGTTGTATGCTCTGGCAAGTTGTTGCTGGTACACTGCAAGCTGAATTGCAGCCTTCTCTCTTCGTTCTTCTAAAAGATCCAGATCTCGGGCTAAGAGTATGTCATTAGTCCCATTTTCAACTCCCTGGGTTCGGATCCCTGGGATGCCGACCTCCAGTGGGATGACTGCTTCTGTGCCATAGGCCATGGCAAAAGGAGATTCCCCAGTTGATCTTCTCGGCGTAGTCCGATATGCCCAAAGCACATTGGGTAATTCATCTACCCACTTCCCTTTTGCTGCTTGCAACCTCTTCTTGATTCCATCCAGAATTACTTTGTTAGAAGCTTCTGCCTGCCCATTACTTTGAGGGAAACTCGGTGTTGAGAAGTAGTTCTTGATCTTGAATTTTGCACAGAAGTTTTTGATGAGCTTGCTGTCGAACTGTGTTCCGTTGTCGGCTACAATGGCTCTGGGGATGCCAAATCTCGTGATGATGTTCTTCCATATGAAATTCTTGACATCCACATCTCGGATTTTAGCAAGTGGTTCTGCCTCTATCCACTTTGTAAAGTAATCTGTCGCCACCAACAAGTATTTTCTCTGGCCTGTTGCTTGGGGAAGTTGGCCGACCAGATCCATGCCCCATTGGGCAAACGGCCAAGGGCTGGATACTGGATTCAGGTCGGCTGCAGGCTGATGAATCAAAGGTGCAAACCTCTGACATTGTTCACACTTCTTCACATATGCTTCGGCATCTTTTTGCATATATGGCCACCAATACCCTTGGGTAATGGCCCTATGGGCTAATGATCTGCCCCCAGTGTGGCTTCCACAAATCCCTTCATGAATTTCATATAAAAAATCTTCAACTTGAAAAGGGTGTACGCACCTTAAAAGGGGTCCAGTGAAGGACCTTCGGTAGAGATGTCCGTCCGAGGTCAAGCTGAATCTTGCCGACTTCAGTCTGACTTTGTGTGCCTCCTTGCGATCTTCTGGCAGTTTTCCTTCTTTAAGGAATGCAACAATTGCATCCATCCAGCTCGGCCCCATGTCCACGCACATTGCTTCCTGCTTTGCGCTCCGTGGTTCTATGCTCGGACCCGACATGTAGTCGATCATGATTGTTCTTGGCTTTCCAGTCTGCATTGAACTCGCCAGGTTGGCCAACGCATCGGCGTGGCTGTTATCATCTCGGCTAACTTGAAGAAGTCGGCAGTTCTGAAATAGCTCGGCTAACCTGATTACTTCCTTTGCATATGCCGACATCCTCTCGTCCCTGGCTGCAAATTCTCCTGTTGATTGGTTAACAATTAATTGTGAATCGCAAAAAACTATTACCTCGTCGGCTTCTGCTGCTGCTGCAAGTTTTAGTCCGGCAATCAATGCTTCGTATTCAGCTTCATTGTTTGAGGCCTTGAACCCCAAACGGATGGACTGCTCTATAAACTCTCCATCTGGGGATATCAGCAGTACTCCTGCCCCCGCTCCTCGTCGGTTTGAACTTCCGTCCACAAAGAGTCTGAATGAGTCGCCGATGTATATGCTGCACGGTCTGAGCTTTTCCTTTCTTTGGTCTTCTGCTGTTTGCCGGGATGCTTCTTGCTTGCTGGGACCTGGTTCATCTCGGCTCAAGGGAGGCCGATGTTCAATGGACTCCGGCGTGAATTCTGCCACAAAGTCGGCCAGAACTTGTCCCTTGATTGCTGTCCTTGGCCTGAATTCCAGGTCATACTGGCCCAAGGCCACTGCCCATCTTGCAATTCTTCCTGTTAAGTCTCCTTGTTGCAATAAGGACTTCAATGGGTGTTCTGTTAGTATCACTATCTTGTGTGCTTGGAAGTAGTGGTTCAACTTTTTTGAGGCCATGACTAAGGCCAACATTAACTTCTCCAGTGGCAAGTACCTTGTTTCAGCGCTGGCCAAGGTCTTACTCACATAGTAGACAGCTTTTTGTTCTCCCTGCTCTTCTCGGATAAGTACTGCACTTACCGCATGCTCTGACACGGCTAAGTACAGAAACAATTCTTCCCCGGGCTCTGGTGTCGAGAGGACTGGAGCCGTGATCATGTACTTTTTCAGATCGGCCAATGCGGCTTCACATTCTTCGGTCCACAGGAAGTCTGCAGTCTTCTTTACCAGGTTGAAGAAGGGTTTACACTTGTCCGAACTTCGGCTTATGAACCTGTTTAGGGCTGCTGCTCTGCCAGTGAGCATTTGAACCTGTTTGGCCGAGGTTGGACTCTGAAGATCCAAGATAGCCTTGATCTGATCTGGGCTGGCCTCTATTCCCCTTCTGGTTACCAAGTACCCTAAAAATTTACCAGATCCAACACCAAACGCGCATTTTGATGCGTTGAGTCGGAGCCGATATGTTTTCAGTATATTGAATACCTCGGCCAGGTCGGCGAGATGATTTTCTGACTCCTTGGTCTTCACGACCATGTCGTCGATGTAGACTTCCACTGTTCGGCCTATCTGTTGTTTGAACATTTTGGTCACCAACCTTTGGTAAGTTGCTCCTGCATTCTTTAATCCAAAAGGCATCACCCTGTAACAGTATAGGCCCTTCGGGGTGATGAAAGCTGTCTTTTCCTCATCTGGAGGGTACATGGCTATCTGGTGATAACCTCGGTAAGCGTCCAGGAAGCTCATCCTTCCATGTCCCGATGTAGCATCTACCAGCTGGTCAATTTTTGGCAGAGGGAAGCTATCTTTGGGACATGCTTTATTTAGGCTTGTAAAATCGACACAAACCCTCCATTTTCCGTTCTTCTTCTTTACCACCACGGTGTTGGACAACCATGTTGGGTAATTGACCTCTCTGATGGCCCTGGCTTCTAGAAGTTTGTCAACTTCTTCCTCCACAGCTTCGACATGCACCAATGTCGGTCTTCTTGCCCGCTGGATCACAGGTTTAGCCGATATGTGGACGTTTAGTCTGTGGCATGTGACCTCGGGTTCAATGCCAGGCATTTCATAAGGTGTCCAAGCGAACACTTCTATGTTTGTTCTCAAAAAGGCCTCCAGTTCTCTTTCTTCTTCCTCGGCTAAGCCTGAACCGAGAAGAAAAAATCTTTCCTCATCGCCCTCCTGGACGAGAATTTTCTTTAGTGATTCCTCGCTCTTCTCGGCTGGCTCCTTGCCGACATCTTCCAGGACTTCCATGTCCTCATCTTCATACTCGGCCGTTGCAGGTTCTCGAACATTGCAGGTAGCTTTCATTGCTGCCATGGAGCAATTCTTCGCCTGCAGTTGATCTCCTCGGATCTCTTCTATCCCGTGCTCCGTTGGGAACCGCAGAACTTGGTGCAATGTTGAAGGTACTGCCCCCATTGCATGCAACCACGGCCTGCCCATGATGATGTTGTATGGTGAGGGTGTATCAATCACAATGAACTCGGTTGTGATCTTCTTGGTGCCTGCTTGTACTTCTAAGCTTGTTGCACCCAGTGGCCACGTCGGTGTTCCATTGAAGCCGACCATCGGACCAGTTGACTGCTCCAGGTCGTCGGGGTGAAGGCCGAGCTCCTTGTAACATCTAACGTACATGATGTCACAAGAACTTCCTGGATCAATCAGGATGCGTTTTACTTGGCACTCCCCAACCTGGAGGGATACTACCAAGGCATCATTATGTGGGTGCTGGACCATCTCTAGGTCGGCCTCAGTGAAGGTTAACATCTGAAGTTGGCAGTCTTCTGGCCGAGGTCTTTTCAGTCCGACCTGGTTCACGTGCTGCAAGTGCTTCGCTCTTTGGGTTTCTCCCCGAATTTCGTTCTCATTCACCTTGGAGTGAATAACATTTACAACCCGAGGTCTGTCTGCTCGGGGTTGTGGTGGTGGCGGGGCTGCTTCCGCCTGTGGCAATCTTGCCTGTTCTTCCCTTGTTCTGGTCTCATCAACAAGGTCTCTCAAGTGGCCTTGTCTCACCAGATCTTCCAAGTGGGCTTTCAGGGCTCTGCAACCCTGTGTTGTATGTCCATTTTCATTGTGGTATGAGCAATGTCTGTCCGAGTTTCTCCCCATAAACTCCCCAGGTTGCCTTGCCGGTGTTCTGAAATAGGGCTGGCCCCTTATTCTTCCTAGCATCTTGTGAATTGGAATTCGGAACACGGTTGTTACTGCTTGTTTAGCCCTCAGCTCTATCTCCGTCTTGCTGAAGCCGTTGTTACCTCGGCTTCGCTTTGGCGAGTCACTCCGTTGCTCATGTTTGACCTGTTTTGATGCCGATGTATCCTCCTCGGCTCTAGCATATTTTTCAATCCTTGCCATGAGTTCTTCCATGTTCTTTGGCAATGTCTTTGCCAAAGATTTCCGTAGTGAACAGTCTTCCTTCAGGCCGTTCTTGAAGGATACAACTGCTACCTCCTGGTTGCATTCGGGTATTCGGTTGAACACCTCGTAGTATCTCTTTGCATAGGCCCTTAGCCCTTCATCCTTGCTGATTTTTAAAGCCATTAATGCGTCCACCCGTAATGGCTGTAGCTTGTTTGTCACGAACCTGGCCACAAACATCTCGGCCAGGCCTTCCCAAGTCTTTACACTTCCCTTTGGTAGTTTGTGGAACCAATCCGATGCAATTTCCCCAAAGGACGAAGGGAATACTTTGCAGAGCAAAGGCTCATTTCCACTATATAACGCCATTGAGTTCAGGAATAATCCAACATGGAAGTTAGGGTCTGACTTACCATCATAGATTTGGAACCTCGGCATGCTGAATCTTTTTGGAGCTACAAACTTGTCCAGTTCTACCGAGAATGGTGTCCTCGGCTTGACGAGTGAGGTTACCTCGGCTTCGGCGTTCTGTTCCCTTCTCTTGAGATAGTTTCTCAAGTCTTCTTTGCTTCTCCCTGGAGCTCGGCTATCTTTTGATTTGAGCCCCTTCGGCACACTGCTCTCGGCGTCGTGGTGCGCCCGTTTAGATCTTTCTCCACGGGTTGTGTCAAAGCAGAGAGCCTGCTTTTGTACTTGCCGATGTTCTCTTGGTTCCCCATCCTTTTCATTATGTGTCCTCTGGGACTTGCCGACGTCCTCGGAGGGCGGGTGAGGGTGCCCCTTGCTCCTGGAGCGTTGTGATGCGTCGGGTGTCGTTGTCCTTCCTTCATTCCGAGCTTTAACTGCTGGGATTGGCGTATCCTGCAGTGGGTATGGTGGCTGCATGACCTTGGTTTGCATCATGAAGTTGACTACCGACTGCAGGTCGGCCAACTTGGTTGCGAGGTCCTTGACTTCCTCATCCCTTCGTCTGCATCTATCCTTCCATACCTGGAGGTTATCCTCCTTGTAATAGCTATCCTGATCCGTCTTCTTCGAAGTGTCGTCCTCCTGGACGACGTTTTTGCCCCCGTGCCCCTGGCCACGGGTTTGGTCGTTGTGGTTGCCTCCTTCGGCATCCAGGTCAATAGGCGTGTCATTTTCAGCTGGAATGTCATCCCCGATCCTCTCGTTCTGTGCGTTGCTAGCCATCTATTCGTCTATCTTTCCCACAGACGGCGCCAAATTGTGTGGGTTATTTTTCTCGGCCACACTGCCTATCTTAGTGAGTCAGCAGTAGTAGCACAGGCAGAATAGATGGAACAAGCAATAACACAAAGACAAGAAGGATTTACGTGGTTCGGCAATAATTGCCTACGTCCACGGGTGCGCCGAGGTGTTTCACTATGAGTAATAACAAGAATTACAGTTTTGCTCTCAGTAACTCTCACTTTCTGAGTATATAATTGTAAATGTTACAATTGGCTCGTAGTTGTATATGCTCTCTTCAGAATGAATTCCCTCTTAATCCCCACTCTATATCTCGTCCTCCATCTCTATATATACATCGGAATAGAGATGGGGAAGCTCACAGCTTTTGAGCTGCCTTGCCAGCCCACCAAAGCACTTTTGGCAGCTTTTCAGGTAAAAGCACATTCTTTCTGCACATGGCCGCCTATGGCCTCGTGGCTATTTCGCATGGCCTCAAGGCCAGCTTGTTGGTGAAATGATGGCCTCACGGTTTTCTCCACTAGGCTGGACATCCACCTAACCAAGATAATATTTAATAATATAAACCTCGGCTTACTCTTCTGCGGGTAGTTCGGCCTTTGTATGCTAAGCCGAGGTTCGAGGCCTTTAGCCCAGATTGAGATGTCTCCTGAGTTTACCTCGGAAAATAGTAGAGTTCCTTGGCAAGAATCTTACTGTTACACATAGCACCCCGGGTGACATGTCGGCATCCCCTTGCCACGTGTTGAGTCCCAGAAATATATCCCCACACTAAATAATAGATTACCTGCAACTGTTGCTGACTAAATAAATGGAGAAACCCAGTTTCAGGCGATGCAACTAGTTCAATCAGCTCATCATGGCTTTCAGGTGGATTGCCCGACTCCACGAGCGAATCAGAAACCTGTGAATTTAGCAAGAAAAAAAAACTAAAAACACTATTCTTTACTATAGATCCTTTGTTTCTCTTACAAATTTCCTTGAGATTGCAAAGAAATATATACATTATTTTTAAAAGGAAGAAATTGGCAAAATGGTAGAACTTTACATGGTAAACCAACTAATTTGAAGAAACACCTTCGACAAAGGCCCCGTACGATGTATGTAGCTGGGCCTTCCGGGGAACCATCTTTGCTTGAATACCAGGCGTCTAATCGTAAGATCTCCATTGTTACACCAGCTTGAAATCAAACAAGCTCTCCTGCATTCATACATTATGTAACCCAGAAGAAAGTCGTCGTTTTATACAATACACAACCTATAACTAGCGGCTCACATCCAGGTTTTGCATTGTGTTTACATCTCCATTTACTAAATTCCATGTAGGAGAGGACATATGATGTCAAACAGCTCCTAGTAATTCCTGTTGGATGCCTTGTATTAGACTTTACCCAATCCGAATATAGAACCGAATTGTTTTTCAGCAAATTTAGACAAGGACCTAAAGGTATTGGCCAATTTGTGACAGAAGAGCCAACAATCCAACTGCCAATATCCTTTTTTCAAGCAACGTCCAGAAAGGGCCAAGAAACTTTTGTAGACTTACAAATTAGCATGTTCCACTATATCTTCCGTCATCCTTTGTATTTTAGTTACCTGTAAATTCTATTCAACACATAAACATGGCATGATTTTTTTGGAAACAAAAAAGTATTTAATTAAAGCCACAAGCTTGCAACTCTATATACATGTTCATATATACATATAACAAGCTTTTATTTTTTCAAGGTGTGTTTGGATGTCCCCTCAAATTTGATTAGTTCTATTGCAATCAGGTGGAATCTAAAGTAAAAGTTGATCACCTAAAAAATTGAGCCATCAAGTAAAATAGGAGTCTTCAACCAATTCCAGTTATCAGATTTAAGTTCCAAAATAATGAATTTTGAAAGGATAATGCAGTTACAACCATCCCTTACCTTTAAAGCCAGCAACAATCACTGTAGCAAGAATACCACCATCATTAAGTTCATGTGGACCAAGTCCA
>CM069905.1:151661841-151778494 GCA_036172215.1 Camellia granthamiana | reverse complement strand
AGCCAACATTACTCCGGCACTAATATACCCAATACTATGTGATATTAGTGGACTAGTACAATTTACCCACGTCTAAGACGTGCATGGACTCTGTATATTCTGGAAGTATAATTGTTTTTTGAATAATGAAGCAGTGAACTTCATTAAATCCTTGTACTTTGCACTTCCATTTTTTTGAGTAGACGAAAAGAATTAGTACATCCCCAATGGTCAATCACACATTCTCTTAAATTGACTGAGCATAGGAGGAGTCTTAGAAGATGATTGCGGGCCTCGAAAGAACCTTAATGCATTTATTGGCTACACATATCGCCTCAATTTATACAAGTCATGGAAGCTTTTGCAAATTACCAACCTTTAGACCAAGAATCTGCCAACTACAAACCTTTGGACCAAGCATTTGCAGAAGAATGGATCTTGGAAGCTCCTCTTCTTCCCCATAACTCTTTGCATGGGAACAAAACCGCTTCTTCTTCCTCCAAGTCCACTGGCTGGGAAAGTTAGTCAAACCTGATGAACCCCAATTAAGGGAGCGGATTCATCATTGATTTGTTGAATCTGATGATCCCCTTTTGTTCCTCCTTCTGCTCGAAGCTCAGTGGTTTACCCCCTATGTACCCATTGATCACCAACGCAGTCTGGAAGACAACTTGCTTATGGCGTGGTACATATCTTCCATGCCAGCGAAGATAGTGCGAGAAACTCCTCATCCAGACGAAGTACAGGGATATAATCCGTCATTCTTGGCTAAAAAGGCAAAACTTTGCTCTTCTGACTGGCTCGAATGCGTGAATGACCCCCAGTTTCCCTCTTTCTTCGGGATGGATCCCTCTGCACCTCCTCTCCCTCAGAATCCTCATTGGATGGACGAATTGAAACTTACTCTTTTCAAGAATCAGTTTTTTCTTTCCTATCAACCTCCAACTCTTCCAGCTGTATTTAAGCGATACAAAGCTCAGCTTCTGCTTGCTGTCTGCTCTCACTTGCCTTTCAATGTTCTTGGAGACAAGATTCCTCACAAGATCTTCCAATGGGGCCTGTGATGTTATGATTCGGGGTCATGTTCTCAACCCCATTGCCTAGACAGAGCTTCAAGCTTTTTCGGATCAACTTCCACTCCTTCTTCATTGGTACAAAATTTCTTTGGTTACCAGTGACTTTTTGGACGAAATCACAGCCAATCGAATTCAGACTCAGTACGAAGCAAAGAAGCTTATTGAAGAATATGATGACTTCAAGAATAAGGATTCAGCGTACTGGATGATTTAAATTATGGATGAATGGAGCAAGACTTGAAAGAGACAGAGTTCGAGGTGAAAGCTAAATAACTTTTTCACCAATAAGAGCATACCAGCTGCAACAACCTAGCTTTGATAGGATAAAAATAGAATAAAGAAAGAACATAAATTTATTGAACACTGTTAGGTTAAATTTAATGAACTTGTTACTTTTTCTATTCTCTGTTATTATGAAATTGATTCGTAAGCCAAGTAGGCATTTCTAGGTAATTACTTACATATCAATAAAACTAGGGGTTTTCTTCCCTATTCGCATGATTTGGTTTTATGTTCCAATTGCATGCTTGTGACCATTTTATTCACACAATTCAAATAAAATTAGAGTTTTGAATTAACCAATTTTTGCTTCGAAGCCTGATTTGAACATTTCCAAAGTATGGAATACTTGAAACCTAATTTGAGTATCTCCAAAGTATGAATACAATTGACAATTTTGCCTTAGGTCTTCTCATTCCAATCGCATAGTCAACATAATCTAATAGCTTTAAATTAATCAACCTTTGTATCAAAGTTACTTTTAAGTGCTTCGAAGTATGGAACTACTTTTAAAAGTAACAATGTTGCTTTCCAAAAAAGGGTTTATTTTGATAGAAAATTCTAAAAGGAATTTTTCATGTTCAGGTAAGTTTTTTTTGGATTTTGATCCTTTACTTGACTTGGTACTAGCTTTGCACTTCGAAAGTCTAAAACATTAAATAAGAATCAAATTCCAGCTATAGAATACTTCAAAGTTCACTTCGAAGGATTTTATCTTTTACAAAAAACCTAAGAGCAAGTCCTTAATCCCTTCGAAGTAGATCAAACCTAAACATTCTTACATTCTTAGGCATAAAATGTGCTTCAAAGTCAACTACCTGCTCTCGAAGCCCTAGCTGGATGTTTGACATTTGTCCTTTGGAGCCAAATCCTAGCTTCGAAGCCAAGTATTTGTTTTCGAAGCCAATCTGAGTGTTTGAGATACATTTCCCTCTCAAACAATCACTCTTGAGAGAAGTTTTCCATGTTGTACTTTTAGGACTCCTTTGAATTTTAAAACAAAGGCTTAAATTCATATGGGTTCCAAAATTAGTCAAACAATTATCTCGGGTCTTTTTTACCAATTTAGACTGATTGGCATCTTTTGGACAGAAAGGTTTAAAAAACCCTTTCTTTTTCGTTGCTTTTAACTAACTTGCTCGCCCAAAACACAAACCCTTTATTTCTATTGTCCTCTCCTCCTCTTTACTCTTTTTCTTAGCTTCTTCCTCCGAAAACTTTTGCTAATGGCTTCTTCCTCCTTGAAAGTACCAGTTGTGGAGCGTGTGAGCCCATCTGTAGCTTTGAAAAGGGTTATTGTTGAAGAATGTGAGAAGTACAAAGCTGGCGAACAAAGTGCTATCAATGGGCATTTTCATTTCCCGTCATCACGAACAACAGGAATATTGCTTGGGCCCATTTTTAAGGAGGCCTCTGCTCAGATTCCTATTTTATACTTATGTTTGGAGGATCACTGCCTTCTCTATGAAGGTGGTCTTGATTGGGGAAGCTGGAGATGAACCGACCCTATCGTTGCTGGCCCATTGTAAGGCTAGAATGAGAGGAATGTGCGATCGAGTTATTCCCGCCAGGTCATTGATCTCCAAGAACTTTGTCTCTTCAACGCCCTTCAACTATCCAGGTTCACTATTTTAGAGGATCCATTTTTAATACCTGCTGCTCTTTGTTTTTGGAACTCTACTTTTAATTTCTTCCAATTTAAATGTGGTATGATGGCCCCTACTGTCCTTGATATTTGCTATCTTTTAGGGTTATCCCTATTGGCACTCCCTTTGGTCCAACTATTCTAATCTTAACGTCTCTTTTTCCATTCCTCCTCTAAACTCATCCTATAGTGACTTTGTCAAATCTGATAACAAAAGGGAAGGTCCTGTAACTGATAGGGAACTCTTTTTCTTTTTTATTATATTGGTTTTGTAAACTTCTTTTCTCAGAGGATTATGCCTGAGTTTGCCCCTCTCGCCAAAGCTTTTGTTTTGCATAAAAAGGCAGCTTTAGCTCCATATGTTTTGGGTCCATGTCTACAGAACTTGCTCCCAATTTTGTGAAAAACCCATGGATGCCAATTGTAGACACCCCATTTTTGACTGCCCTCAAGACTTGGGCGCTACTGATGGTTTGCTCGGTGATGAGAACTGTGCATGGGGAAAAGTTCAGTTTCTTCGGCAAGGAGAGAGGCAAATCTCAACTTCATACCCCATTGTGGACCAAAATTATTTTTTGATGGTTTTTTAGACCTTAAAAACCTCTCTTTCAAAACATTTTTGAAATAAAGTTCCTACGATGTTCTGACGCTCGCATTTCGGTAAATGTTGCGTTTTTCGGTAAACCGAGCAAGGTCAAAGGGGAGATGAATGAAAGAGAGATGAAATCTTTAAAAATCTTTCAAAACACCTACTTAGGGGTTTGAAGTTGAAGAAAAGAGGAGAAGAGGGGAGAAAAACTAGTTTAGGAGAAGTTCAGCATGAATCCGTGTAGGAGAAAACGAGCGGTCATCACTAAAACAAGCTTATCTGTCTATACACTTGGATTGAGCTATGAGGCCACCATCGTTGAAAAGAAGACTTCGGGGCTTCATTTGCACTCAAGAATCTCTCAAATCCAAGTCCGGGTGGGGGAGATATGATTGGTTGAAATAGGGGATCAGTTCGGTTGGATCGAATCTGCGCGGCTTCACCAAAAAGGGCATAACTTTTTCCACAGGAGGAATTTTAATGCAAGGTTTGTGCCATTGGAAAGCTAACTTCCGGGGCTTCAATCCTAGACATCCACCGGCACTTTTTTACCTTACCGGCTGCCTACCGGCCATCCATTTATCGACCGGCACAAAAGAGATGCCGGGCCGGCCAAAAGTGCCCAGAACTCGATTTTTGACAGATATTTATCAATACACTGTGGTAGATATTTTCAATTGGGATATTTCCACCAAAAGCTCTTATTTTGACATATATAGGGCCTTATATCTCATATGGCTTAAGGTTAGAACAAAAAAAAGAAAGTTTTGGGAGCTTCTCACTCTAGATTTCTCTCTCTCTCTACTCTAAACCTCTCAAATCCTTGGCCATTTCTTCACCAATCCGTAGCACCACCACCACTACTCCATCACAGCAGCTTGGAGCAATTTTTAGAGGCCAAAGGTGCTGCAACTCAAGCCAAGAAGCAACAAAAAGGGTAGTCTTCAAGGGTAAGATCATTTTCCCTCTTTTGTAGCACATTCTTGTCACATTTTTCTACCCTATTTGCTTACTATTTTGGGCTCCGACCCTAACTGAAAGGGGCATTCTTTTGAGCCATTCTTCATGTTTGTTTAAGGGCTCAACCCTATTTGAGCCTCCATAGTGCACTTGCTTCAATACTCCTTGGTATGCCACATTTTTGCATGAAATTTCTAGCCTATGTGTGATCTGTTTTTGAGCATAATGTAACTGTAAGTAGGCTCATTTTGAGCCCTTCTTCAACATTAAAGAAGGGCTCAACCCTTTTTGGGACCCCTATCTTGCACTTACTTCATAATCCCTCTATTTACCGTAAATTGCTATGATTTGTTGGCCTATATGTAAATTTGTTTTGGAGTGTTTCATGAACTGTGAGTAGGCTTATTTTGAGTCCCTCTAAAACATTGTAGAAGGGACCACCACTGTTGGGGGCCTCATGTTGTGCTTACCAATTATACCCCTCTTTGGCCCCATTTTGCATGCTTTGTTGGCCTGTCTTGCTTCTATTTTTAGGCCATCATCAGAACTGAAAATGGCCATATTTTGACCTTCTTGGCATATCTCATTAAAGGTCTTTTGCTGTTTTATGCATGTTTTGTATACCTCATATTATAGCCTTTGTTGGCTTCAATCTTGCACGGCATTTCGGGCATGTTTTCATATTGATTTGGGGGCTGTCATCTACTGTGAGTAGTCATATTTTTGGTCCCTCTTCAGTGTTGTAGAAGGGTGTTTTTCCATTTGGGCTTTGCATATACCACTTGCTTCATAGCCTCCCTTGTGGAGCCATTTTTGTTATGCCATGTTAGCCCATTTGTGATTGCTGTTTGCCCATGTTTTGTACTGTAAAAATGTGAGTTATGGGGCTGCTTTTCTTCTGCCTTTTCATGTCATGTATCAATTATGCATGTTTGGTGTAGCTATAGGCCATTTTGGGTGCCAAAATTCATGTTTCGGGATCATTCCATGCATCGGGTACACTTTGGCCATGTTTTGGGACTGTTTTGCCCCACATTTCAGTGCTGAAATTCATTTGCATGTTTGCATATCATATTTCCATGCCATTTCATCGCGTATGCCATTGCCTCGGTTTGCGTGCCGTGTGCACGCATTTCGAGGCATCTCATTTTTCATCTCTCGGCTCTTATGTGAGTATGGTTGAGGCTCTCTCATGTTAGTGTAAGCCCATATTGTATTGTTTATGTCATTTTAGCATCATTGCATTCCGTATGCCATTGCCTCGGTTTGCGTGCCCGTGTGCACGCATTTCGAGGCACTTCACTTTATCCGATGGCCTCCTATGGTGAGTGTGGCAGAGGCCCACTTGTGTTGGTGTAAGTCCATGTTGCATTGTGTACGCCATGTTTCAATGCGTTGTGCATGTTATGTTGTAGCGTTGTGTATGCCATGTAGTTGCATTGCATGTTTGTATGTTAGCTTGCATGCTTAGGTTGCATGTGCATTGTGGTGCATTACCTTACCTCTTGATCAACCATGATTGAGGTTGGTCCCTTGTATGTTTGGTGTGCATTACATTTGATATTAAAATGCACACTTGACTCTTTGGCCATCATGCATGGAAATGCGCGATTGGTGGCCCGAGAATCGAGGCACATCTTCCTTTGAGTCAAAAACATGATAAGGAGTGTGTTTTGGTGCATACATGCTTTGATTACATTGCCATGCAAGTTGTGTCCTCTGCTGCTGTGAGTTGCAGGTTCTGCAGGCATTTTGTGCCGACCGGCACTTTTTAGTGCCGACCGGCAGTCTACTGGCAGCCGATGGATATATTTTGTGCCGGTGACCACATACTTCAGCCGGTGGTGTTTCCCCTCAGCCGATGATGTCCCTCAGTGTCCTAGGAGGCACTCCTGAGACTTTGGCAGTCTTCTGAGATGCAAAGCAGGGAAAACAGAGGCAAGCTAGGCATGGCAGTGCAATTCCGAGCGGAATCCGAGTGTGCATGCATTGGGCCCTCGCCGCGAGGCGGTTTACTGTTTTTCTTAGATTAATTAATTTGTTAATTAATTAGGCTATTTGTAATATTTAATTAGCTTGCGTAGTTAATTAATTTGTATTATTTTTTTGGTCCCTCCGAGCGAGGGCAAATCTGTAATAAGTGTGCGTGCGTGTGTGCATGTCTTCCAACCCCCACTTCTTTCTTCCCTTTTACTTACCTGCTTTTAATGGTTAGTATTAGGGCACGTTTATTTTAGCATACCTTATGCTATGCATGCGTGCATCCATGCATTTGTTTACATGCATCGGGCTCGGTACATCATACAAACTGCATTGTATTTTCAATTCCAAATTGAAAACGTGCATCGAATAAAGTGCATTTCACATGCCATCTTTAGGGTTAGCCGAGCCTACTCTAAATTGCATCCTTGCCTGTGTTGCATTAGCCACTTAACATGACCTAGGGACATGCATGTCTGCTAACTAGTTTCTTGTTTTGGCACGGAGTACGATGTAAGTATTTTACGCTTTAGCATACCACATGCGTGTGAATATTGCCATGACAGTATGCTTACCATGCGGCTAAGTGCTTATGTGAGATAAACTGTTTGAATGCCTGTGGGTGGAGGTTGGGTTGCTTGAGTTGGAAAAGCTCGTTGAAATCCGTATTTTAGCCTACTCGCGAGTAGCAAATTCCAAAGCATTTTCAAAACGAACGGATATGCAATGTTTGTTTCCAAATTAGGCGATCTAGTCTATACTTGTTTGCTGCGCGCATAACATAGTAATTCTAGGTTAATAATTGGAATAAGAGCATGTAATGTTTTCAAAAACGGATATCACGGTTAGTAGAGGCCGGTCTTCGGACCGGGCGAAAGGGGGTGCTCATAGCTGACCTTCCCCGATCGTACCCAAGCTCCCGAGCTAAGACAACTTTGGTGATGACGGACACGTGGCCTTCGGCACCGAGTCAGGGTTTCCTAAATTTCCCATTTTAAAATATTTAGGTGGCGACTCTGTAATTTGGCAAAGCAGTCCATGTTTGGCATTACTTTTTCAAAATCTGTTTTTCTTCAAAACGATTTGCCAGAGTTGGACTCTTTGGTTCAGATTTAGAACCGCAACACACTCACAAAAGGGAGTCCGAACTGTAGCATAGAGGCCCCGCGGGCGCTGTTACAGTTTCTGGCGACTCTGCTGGGGATTTTAGAGAGCTTGACTCGAACTCGTGATATCCTGTTTTGACTACACTTATGTGTTTCTTTGCATTGCATGTGCATTGGTGCGCCTAGGACACCGTGTTGGCCATCTGCTATTCCTGAGCGGTTTGCTGGAGGCTTGTCTTGTCAAGGCATGACCATAAGGCTGACCGGTTGCGGGCTCTGCCAGTATGGGAACACAACCCTTTTTGACCATTCGACCTAGTGCATATTCGGAATCCATAGTGACCATTCCAAACTAGGACAGGTTGCTTACCCGATACAGGTTGTTTGAAACCGCTGTGTGCGTAGTGAAACCCTAGCTCCTGACGAAATAGGACAGGGAAACCCTACCCCAACATAGGGGTGTATTGGCTCTCATTTACCTGCTATGTGCTTTTAGAGTGTATCTCTACAGGGAATGCATATATCAGTTCGCAAATTTGGGCATCAGGCCTGTGGGCATCAGTATTTGGGGAATCAGTTTTACCTGAGGGTATCAGTTTTGGGACAGATATTTGAGGAACAGTGATCAGTATTGAGCACAATCATTCCGCTATGCTCATATCCGTTCCAGTAAAATTGAGCTGAGATGCTGTCTGTTTTCTCTTTTGCTAGGTAGTCCTGGAACCATAGCTTCAGAAGGCTCCGATATCCCTCGGGTACATTGGACTAGTGCTGATAGACTTTGTTAGGTCAGAGATTCAATTCAAGGGCAACCAGTTTTCCTTCGCCAGTGGTAAGACAAAGAAAGGCCAGTTAGGGCTCACCGGTTCATCTAATCCGACAGTCACCAGTCACATCATCAGCAGACCCGTGATGGCACAGGGTTCAGAAGAATTTGTGGCCGTGGTAGCAGCGTTAAATCAGGGAACTGCCATGCAGGCTGAGACCAATATTGAAACGCAGCGCCCATCTGGGGCATCTGCCTCACATCCGGCTTTGGGACCCCAGCCAAACTTTGATCCACTTCCGCCAGTTGAAGATTTGCAGTGTCCGAATCCTCGGGAAAGGTTGACTCAAGCTCAGGTGCTCGAACCCCTGGTGCAGCCTACTGAGAGGCTTCAACCCTTTCATGTTAATGAGCTCAATCCGACTGCAGTGAAAATTGCGAGCCTTGAGAAGCAATTCAAAAAGGCACAAGGCCTTAACTCCATCCCCGACATTGAGGATGGGCACACTGAGTCTGCCGTGCGGCTCCCAGACAGATTCAAAATGCCATATATTGACCGTTTCGATGGGTCTGGAGATCCAATGGTACATATCCGACTTTTCCTGGATGTCTTGAAGCCGATGGGTCTGACTAAGCCACAGAAACTCTCTCTGTATGGAAGAACCCTGTCGGGTGTAGCAGCCACTTGGTACGCTAAGTTGGAAGATAAAGTGAAGCAAAACTGGGAAGAACTGGCTGAGGCCTTTGTCGATCAGTATTCGTACAACACCCAAGTTGAAATGACCATCCAAGAGCTTGAAGCAACCCGCCAGAACCCAAAAGAGCCTTTTGTGGAATTTGTTGCCAGGTGGAGAGCAAAGGCAGCACAGATGACGGATCGTCGCCCTTTGGAGAGGGATCAAGTACAGATGATGGTGCGAAACCTCGAGCATGATATGTTGCAAAAGTTGATAGTCTCTCCGCTATTCACTTTCAAAAGTTTACATGAACTGGGGGTTCAGGTCGAGAACGCGTTCAATAGTGGGATCATTCCCAGAACAAGTGAACCGACAAGGAGGGTGATTTCAGGGAATACCAATGCTCGTAGTAGCGCTATTCCCAAACCCACCGAAATCAATACAGTTGCCACAACCGACCCTTTTGCCAAACCAAGCCTAGAACCAGCCGGCCCAGCCCGAGCTCAGGGCAGAACTTTCACCCCCCTCTATATGAGCTTGACTAGCGCACTAAAAGTCTTGATGGAAAGAGGGCATCTCAAACCCCTCGATCCTCAACCTCTTCCTGACCCACTCCCAGCCAGACATAACCCTTCCAAGTACTGTGTGTACCATCAGCAGCGCGGTCATGGCACCGACCGTTGCTACCGCCTTCGTCATGAGATCCAAAATCTCATTGACAACCAAACGATAGCCCCACCTTCAGACCCCAATGACCAAATACCTTATCCACATCTCAATCTAATCCACACATTGGCCGTCCCTTACGACCCCAGCATATACATCACCCCAGCCCATCTGCCCAAGCCTGCGGTGTTCATTCCAGAGAGCCTGGACTTATGTATGATGGGTGCATCTGAACCCCAATCATCCCAAACCCATGAACCCACAACTTCTGAGCTGATGAGAATGATCGAAGATCTTCAAAGAACTGTGGCAGATTTGGCCTTCGGAGTTTTGGCCCTATCATCGACCACATCACGTACCAGGGAGTTCATGTCTAAAGGCTCCCTAACCTTGGAACAGGCTGCATTGGAAGAAGGCCAAGCCCTTGGCAAAATAGAGGCAGGTGGTAAGAACAAGGTAGGGGCAAGCATTAGTCCCCATGAACACCTTCGGTGGGATGTTGAGGCTTTGAAAGCTGAAGGACTGAACAAAGAGCAGGTCCTTGCGGTTGTTATAGAGGCTGTGGATGACACTTTCGCCACTCAAGTTGGGGGCAGTTTGAATCAAGGGGTGAGCCGGGAGAAGGGCCTTTATACCAGGAATGTTCCTTTCAACTCTAGCCCCGTACTCGGAAGAGACCAGCAAACCCAGTCAGCACCTGTCAATCCCTTTGCTGGTGCATCCAGCAAAAAGCCACAAACCTCAAAATACCCACCTCGAGGCCAGAGGATGTTCGCACCACTGTACATGTCTCTATCAGCGGCCTTGAGGGTTCTGATTAAAAAGGGGTAACTGAAACCCCTGGAGCCGCGACCACTGCCAGATAAACTTCCTCCCTCCCATGATCCGGCCAAGTATTGTGCCTTTCATCAGCAGGTCGGCCATGTCACTGATAAGTGTTTCCGTCTTCGCCACGAAATACAAGATCTGATTGACAATAAGGTCATCGTCGCACCAACTCAGCAAAGTCTATCGGCACTTGATCAATGAACTTGTGGGGGATAATGTGATGTGATCAGGAGATGAACCACCTGCGGGCGGCATTCAGTTTACTTCAGATGTGGTGGACGGCATGCACTATTTTGAGCAATGTACAAATGCTGTTAATTTTGCTTTCTGACTTAGGTATTGGGTCAGTCTTTTCATTTTGTATTGAGTCAGTCTTTTCATACTGAGTCGGTCAGGGTCTGTCTTGTTGTACCGAGTCAGTCCTGTTTTGTTAGAGTCGGGTGATTTCGGGGGTGTTACCTCAGACATCACTTGCTTGTTTTGTGTTTGTCTTTTTGCTTCCTTTCGAGTCTGTTTCTGCCTTGGAGCCAGTTATGCCAACAGATCTGAATGGAATAGCAGTGATTTTCACACTCTTGTGTTTGCTTCTGCCGTGTGCCAGTTGTGCCAGAAATTCTAAATGAGATGGCAGTATTTGACTAAGAACTCCGTCTTTTCTGTGCCTTGAAATTATTGCATTGATCTAAGTTTTTCAAAACCCTTTTGAACACTGCGGTGAAAACAAAGAGGGAGGAATTCCTCGGGATTTGCAAAACTTTGATCAAATTGAGAGAAAGAGAGGCGTGCTAAGCCCTTAACGAATGAAATCATGCTTGTTAGTGTGAGTACTGAGAAGGACCTTAGCTTTGATCCAGATTGGTCCTACACTGTCTTCAGCGCGAGCGATTTGTCGCTTTCTTAAAAACTTTCAAAAAAATGTTTTGCGCGGTCCTGCGAAGACATGTGTGGAACCACTCTTGAGATTGTGCAGCTTAGGATCGCTCTCGGCCTCGAGACTCAACCCCTTTGCTTTCAAACCTTGAACTTGGATTCAGAACGTTCAAAGGACAATCATGATGTGAGGCCTGTGTGGCCAGATTTGAAGTAGCCCTTGAACAAGAGGCACCGAAGTCAGATCAAGAGGATCAGATGTTGTCAAAAGAAGCTTGCAAAGCTAGATCAGAAGCACCCCTCGAACTAGGGGCAAAAAAAAAATATATTCGATGTGCTCGAAGAGCCAAAGGTGGATCCTTCTGCAAATCAATACAACAGCCATTCTCCTGGATACAGAGGACTTCAATCTCAAAACCATTTGGCATGGACTTGTTACACTTTTACCCTTTGAGAGGCTCGCTGGGCCGAAAACCCCGGAAAGGCGACCCAGGCAAAAGTTAGAGCAAAGAAAAGAATGAAAAAAGAAAAAAATTCAAAGATACAAAAATGCAAAAAGAAAAGAAAAGAAAAATGCAAAAAAAAAAAAAGAAGAAGAAGAAAAAGAATGAAAAGACGAAAGAAAAAGAAAAACAAAGCTCGCAAGGTCGAAAACCTGCAACAGGCGCCTTGGCAAAAGTTAGAGCATAAAAAGGAGAGGTTAAATACCCGAGTGTACCTTAACCCCGAACTACGTAAGGCTTGATTCCCATCTTTGGGATACGTAGGCAACTTCCCTCTGAAGTCCAGCCGTAAAACAATTCAAATTCGACTATGTCCATGTGATGGTTTTGATCATCTTTGCCTTCTCTGTATCCGAGAGTCTGGTCGTGTTCGTCGCTCAGAGGACTGATTACAATGTGCTGCGACATCATCCAAACAAGGGGCAACTTTCCGTTGCTATTCAAAACGCCGCAGTATCATTTCAAACAAGGGGCAACTTTCCATTGCCATGCAGCTATCTTCAAACAAGGGGCAATTTTCCATTGCTATGGGTCCGAGGTTGTGCATCTCAAGAGCTGGTTCCGTGCTTGTTTAGCATTGGCCGTTTGCAAAATAGTTTTTGAGAATTTTTACTGAGGTTGACTAATTCTCTCGAAAATTATTCCATCTTTTCCAAAACTGGACCATTTTCTTGGACCCAAAAAAGGAAAATTTTCAGTGCTCACAACCTAACTTGCGTGATTTTCAAAATCAAAAAGTTGAATAAGCATGTTAATCTAACTTTCATGTTGGTCAAAATTGTTTTAAAACCAAAAAAAATGGTCAAAATGATGAACTAAGGGCACAGTTGAGTCAGGTGTTCTGTCTTTTCCCCTTTGTCAAAATACTTGCCAGAAGGCCACCAACTTGCCAGAAAGGGCACTCTACCTGCCGGAAAAGGGCGTAATTGAAGTCAACAACAAAGGGCTGAAAGCTCTCTCGCCGTCCAAGCAACGAGGTATCAAGCCAAGTACGAAGCACGAACTGGAATGGGCAAGATATTCCATTCCATCATCTGGATAGATCAGATCATATCCAAACTCCCCAGCAGAGCATCGTCAACCGATGTCAATTGTAGATTTGCTGCACACCTAGTTGTAGCGCAACCTCTCTGTGGGAAAGTTCACTGTTGTGAGCAGAAGAAAGAAGAACCGAGCAGAATGCTAGGGACAAGAGCCCACAACTTCTTGTTTATCCACCAACCACCCAGGGGAGGGATAAAAAATGAGAGATTGAAGAATAGAGAGATGTGCGATGAGAGAAAAGGTGAGCAAAAGGGTTTTTGAGAGAAAAACCGCGCCTGAGGGCCGAGTGATGTGAGAATCACAAATGAGGAAAGGTGGGAAATAATACCCGGAGAAACTGGCTCCTCGTGTATTGAGAGGTCTCTTGTCTTTGTAATACGTCTGTGTGTCGTGTCTTTTGTTTTGTTTGTCTCGATTCTTGCTTTGAGTCGTTCCGAGCGTGTCTCGATGTGTTTAGGTTGTGTGCCTTTTATTTCCTTGTTGAGTCGTTTTGCTGTGTTCAGTCGTAGGCTCAATATCTGGTCGAAAACTCATCTCTCGATTTCAAAAATAAAATAGTTTTGTGCTCAGAGTGCTGTGCCATTCTCCACATTTGTGCAAAAAGGAATTTGTTCTTTCAAAAACTGCATGGGTTCAACCCAGGTCGTGTGAGAACAGTAGAACCAGGACCTATCTGAAGCTATAATGGTTCCGGGCTGCCAAGCAAAAGAAAAGAGGGAAAATTGAAGCATCTGAGTGTGTTTCGCCTTCAGCAAATTCCGTGATTGTACTCCGGATGTACCTCTTCAGGCCTTGTCAATGCTACCGAAGTATGAGTGCGCCTCTACCTCAAGTGTAAGCCTGCTTCAAGTCAGAACGGCAATTAAAGCAGCAGCAGATGTTATCTCTTGCCGATATGAACAGGGTGTACCCTTTTCGAACTGAGTGTGTTGCAAAACCCTCTGAGAGGTAAATCAGAGACACCAGAGTACACATTTGATGCTCCTCTATTGCATAGAATATGAACTTTCATATACACTGTTGTTGCATGTGTGCCGCGCATCGTTATGATTCATGCATAAAATATGCTTGTTTTCAATATTGCATGGAAAATGCCCCCATACTTGCATAGAAGATGCATTTCATCGCACTATCTTGTGCACTTACACTTTGTATCTCACTTGCACTGTCATGTGCATCTTGTGGTTGTTCCTCACTCGCGCTGTTTAGCGTATCGCACTGTTTAGTGCATTTCAAATCACTCGCGCTGTTTAGCGTATCGCACTATCTTGTGCATTTCAAATCACTCGCGCTGTTTAGCGTATCGCACTGTTTAGTGCATTTCAAATCACTCGCGCTGTTTAGCGTATCGCACTATCTTGTGCATTTCAAATCACTCGCGCTGTTTAGCGTATCGCACTGTCTTGTGCACTCACGTTGTCTAACGCATCGCGCTATTTTGCGCACCTCCATCACACTATTTTGTGCAATTCATCATTCGCGCTATTTTGCGCATCGCACTATTTTGTGCACCTTACTTGCATTTTGCATCCATTCAATCGCACTGTTTTGTGCATCGCATCATCACGCTATCTTGCGCACCTCCATCGCACTGTCTTGTGCACTCGCGCTTTCTTGCGCATCGTACTATTTTGTGCACTTGCATGCTATATCTCACTCGCACTATCTTGTGCATTCCATTACACTCGCGCTGTTCAGCGTATCGCACTGTTCTGTGCAATTTACTTTCGCGCTTTTTTGCGCATCGCACTGATTTGTGCATTACATTGTTTCATTCGCGCTATTTTGCGCATCGCACTATTTTGTGCATTTTTACTTGCATTGTACGTGCATTTTATCGCGCTATCTCGCGCACCTTACCTGCACTTGTTAGTGCATTACATTTCATTCGCGCTATTTTGTGCATCGCACTATTTTGTGCATCTATGCCACATCGCACTCTCTTGTGCACCTGTATAGCACTGTTTTGTGCATTCACTCTTGCATTGCACTGTTTTGTGCATCTTGTTAGCGCACTATCTTGTGCATTCCAACCTGCTTCGCACTGTTTTGTGCATCTCCTTAGCATTGTTTTGTGCATTCACTCTGCATCACATTGTCTTGTGCACACTGTGTTTTTGCATAAATCCTGAATTTTCAAACCGGCTTCGCGTAGCGTATAAGTCCAATTTTCAAACCGGCTTCGCGTAGCGTATAAGTCCAATTATCAAAGTTTTCCTGCATATCCTTTGCATCCTGCCCCTGAACTACGCTGGTTTGATTCCTTGCAAAGGGATACGTAGGTAGCCCGCGGGTTCAACCAACTGCATCTATATTTTGTTTGTTTGTCCAAGTCTTCGGCCTTGTCAAAAATGGGTCGTCTCTGGGCTTTGACATTCACTCACGTTATTTCATGACTTCCGAGTTCTGTCAAAGAGGGGCAACTGTAGACACCCCATTTTTGACTGCCCTCAAGACTTGGGCGCTACTGATGGTTTGCTCGGTGATGAGAACTGTGCAGGGGAAAAGTTCAGTTTCTTCGGCAAGGAGAGAGGCAAATCTCAACTTCATACCCCATTGTGGACCAAAATTATTTTTGATGGTTTTTAGACCTTAAAAACCTCTCTTTCAAAACATTTTTGAAATAAAGTTCCTACGATGTTCTGACGCTCGCATTTCGGTAAATGTTGCGTTTTTCGGTAAACCGAGCAAGAACAAAGGGGAGATGAATGAAAAAGAGATGAAATCTTTGAAAAATCTTTCAAAACACCTTACTTAGGGGTTTGAAGTTGAAGAAAAGAGGAGAAGAGGGGAGAAAACTAGTTTAGGAGAAGTTCAGCATGAATCCGTGTAGGAGAAAAACGAGCGGTCATCACTAAAACAAGCTTATCTGTCTATACACTTGGATTTGAGCTATGAGGCCACCATCGTTGAAAAGAAGACTTCCGGGGCTTCATTTTGCACTCAAGAATCTCTCAAATCCAAGTCCGGGTGGGGGAGATATGATTGGTTGAAATAGGGGATCAGTCCGGTTGGATCGAATCTGCGCGGCTTCACCAAAAAGGGCATAACTTTTTCCACAGGAGGAATTTTAATGCAAGGTTTGTGCCATTGGAAATCTAACTTCTGGGGCTTCAATCTAGACATCCACCAGCACTTTTTTACCTTACCGGCTGCCTACCGGCCATCCATTTATCCGACCGGCACAAAAGATTGCCGGCCGGCCAAAAGTGCCCAGAACTCAGATTTTTGACAGATATTTATCAATACACTGTGGCAGATATTTTCAATTGGGATATTTCGACCAAAAGCTCTTATTTTGACATATATAGGGCCTTATATCTCATATGGCTTAAGGTTAGAACAAAAAAAGAAAGTTTTGGGAGCTTCTCACTCTAGATTTCTCTCTCTCTCTACTCTAAACCTCTCAAATCCTTGGCCATTTCTTCACCAATCCGTAGCACCACCACCACTACTCCATCATAGAAGGTTGGAGCAGTTTTTTAGAGGCCAAAGGTGTTGCAACTCAAGCCAAGAAGCAACAAAAAGGGTAGTCTTCAAGGGTAAGACCATTTTCCCTCTTTTGTAGCACATTCTTGTCACATTTTTCTACCCTATTTGCTTACTGTTTTGGGCTCCGACCCTAACTGAAAGGGGCATTCTTTTGAGCCATTATTGATGTTTGTTTAAGGGCTCAACCCTATTTGAGCCCTCCATAGTGCACTTGCTTCAATACTCCTTGGTATGCCACATTTTTGCATGAAATTTCTAGCCTATGTGTGATCTGTTTTTGAGCATAATGTAAACTGTAAGTAGGCTCATTTTGAGCCCTTCTTCAACATTAAAGAAGGGCTCAACCCTTTTTGGGACCCCTATCTTGCACTTACTTCATAATCCCTCCTATTTACCGTAAATTTGCATGATTTGTTTGGCCTATATGTAAATTGTTTTGGAGTGTTTCATGAACTGTGAGTAGGCTTATTTTGAGTCCCTCTACAACATTGTAGAAGGGACCACCACTGTTGGGGGCCTCCATGTTGTGCTTACCATTATACCCCTCTTTGGCCCCCATTTTTGCATGCTTTGTTGGCCTGTCTTGCTTCTGTTTTTAGGCCATCATCAGAACTGAAAATGGCCATATTTTGACCTTCTTGGCATATCTCATTAAAGGTCTTTTGCTGTTTTATGCATGTTTTGTATACCTCATATTATAGCCTTTGTTGGCTTCAATCTTGCACGGCATTTCGGGCATGTTTTCATATTGATTTGGGGGCTGTCATCTACTGTGAGTAGTCATATTTTTGGTCCCTCTTCAGTGTTGTAGAAGGGTGTTTTTCCATTTGGGCTTTGCATATACCACTTGCTTCATAGCCTCCCTTGTGGAGCCATTTTTGTATGCCATGTTAGCCCCATTTGTGATTGCTGTTTGCCCATGTTTTGTACTGTAAAAATGTGAGTTATGGGGCTGCTTTTCTTCTGCCTTTTCATGTCATGTATCAATTATGCATGTTTGGTGTAGCTATAGGCCATTTTGGGTGCCAAAATTCATGTTTCGAGATCATTCCATGCATCGGGTACACTTTGGCCATGTTTCGGGACTGTTTTGCCCCACATTTCAGTGCTGAAATTCATTTGCATGTTTGCATATCATATTTCCATGCCATTTCATCGCGTATGCCATTGCCTCGGTTTGCGTGCCCGTGTGCACGCATTTCGAGGCATCTCATTTTTCATCTCTCGGCCTCTTATGTGAGTATGGTTGAGGCTCTCTCATGTTAGTGTAAGCCCATATTGTATTGTTTATGTCATTTTAGCATCATTGCATTCCGTATGCCATTGCCTCGGTTTGCGTGCCCGTGTGCACGCATTTCGAGGCACTTCACTTTTATCCGATGGCCTCCTATGTGAGTGTGGCAGAGGCCCACTTGTGTTGGTGTAAGTCCATGTTGCATTGTGTACGCCATGTTTCAATGCGTTGTGCATGTTATGTTGTTAGCGTTGTGTATGCCATGTAGTTGCATTGCATGTTTGTATGTTAGCTTGCATGCTTAGGTTGCATGTGCATTGTTGTGCATTACCTTGCCTCTTGATCAACCATGATTGAGGTTGGGTCCCTTGTATGTTTGGTGTGCATTACATTTGATATTAAAATGCACACTTGACTCTTTGGCCATCATGCATGGAAATGCGCGATTGGTGGCCCGAGAATCGAGGCACATCTTCCTTTGAGTCAAAAACATGATAAGGAGTGTGTTTGGTGCATACATGCTTTGAATTACATTGCCATGCAAGTTGTGTCCTCTGCTGCTGTGAGTTGCAGGTTCTGCAGGCATTTTGTGCCGACCGGCACTTTTTAGTGCCGACCGGCAGTCTACTGGCAGCCGATGGATATATTTTGTGCCGGTGACCACATACTTCAGCCGGTGGTGTTTCCCCTCAGCCGATGATGTCCCTCAGTGTCCTAGGAGGCACTCCTGAGACTTTGGCAGTCTTCTGAGATGCAAAGCAGGGAAAACAGAGGCAAGCTAGGCATGGCAGTGCAATTCCGAGCGGAATCCGAGTGTGCATGCATTGGGCCCTCGTCCCGAGGCGGTTTACTATTTTTCTTAGATTAATTAATTTGTTAATTAATTAGGCTATTTGTAATATTTAATTAGCTTGCGTAGTTAATTAATTTGTATTATTTTTTTGGTCCCTCCGAGCGAGGGCAAATCTGTAATAAGTGTGCGTGCGTGTGTGCATGTCTTCCAACCCCCACTTCTTTCTTCCCTTTTACTTACCTGCTTTTAATGGTTAGTATTAGGGCACGTTTATTTTAGCATACCTTATGCTATGCATGCGTGCATCCATGCATTTGTTTACATGCATTGGGCTCGGTACATCATACAAACTGCATTGTATTTTCAATTCCAAATTGAAAACGTGCATCGAATAAAGTGCATTTCACATGCCATCTTTAGGGTTAGCCGAGCCTACTCTAAATTGCATCCTTGCCTGTGTTGCATTAGCCACTTAACATGACCTAGGGACATGCATGTCTGCTAACTAGTTTCTTGTTTTGGCACGGAGTACGATGTAAGTATTTTACGCTTTAGCATACCACATGCGTGTGAATATTGCCATGACAGTATGCTTACCATGCGGCTAAGTGCTTATGTGAGATAAACTGTTTGAATGCCTGTGGGTGGAGGTTGGGTTGCTTGAGTTGGAAAAGCTCGTTGAAATCCGTATTTTAGCCTACTCGCGAGTAGCAAATTCCAAAGCATTTTCAAAACGAACGGATATGCAATGTTTGTTTCCAAATTAGGCGATCTAGTCTATACTTGTTTGCTGCGCGCATAACATAGTAATTCTAGGTTAATAATTGGAATAAGAGCATGTAATGTTTTCAAAAACGGATATCACGGTTAGTAGAGGCCGGTCTTCGGACCGGGCGAAAGGGGGTGCTCATAGCTGACCTTCCCCGATCGTACCCAAGCTCCCGAGCTAAGACAACTTTGGTGATGACGGACAACTTTGACTTTTTGCATACTTCACTGACTTGCACTCTAAATGCCTAAGATTTCTATCGCTGGACCCTACCTCTTACGGCATGAAGTTTGCCAAGGTCTCTCTTTACCTTTCTAATTTTTCCTTTTACTTTTCTTTTTCCATCGACTTCCAGCTTCCTCTTCTAGCCTCTTTTTCTGTCCCTTTGAAGCCAACATTAGACCAGTCTGGTGGAGGGCCTTTTTGGGTGATAAGTCCTGCTCTAGGCCTTAACACAAAGATATGTGGGCTTCCATTCTGATTCCGAGGGAGCTTTTCATTGGCACTATAAATCCTAGAGCTTATAAGTGTATTTCTAAGCCCTACTGCCCTGCCCAATTTGCTAGGCAATTTGGATTCACTCAGGGGATTCCTATCCCTCTCTACAGCCAATCTAACTCAAATCTTGTAAGCAAAGAACTGAAGGTTCCAAGGTCCAGACTGGAGGAAGCAACCTCCAAGTTGATCCAAGACTTAACGGATTTTGAATACTTACCCTTCATTCCTCAAGGCAATACATTGAAAGGATACCAGAATTGGTGGACGACTAATATAGAGGTGCACTTGGCCATCCCGCCTCAAGATTTGTTAGTGGGACTAGATGTGCCTCAGGCCGAGTCCAAGGGAACTGGGATCATTACTTCCTTTGCTGCCCTTGCTATCCCAACTCTTACTCCTGTTGCCGCAAGGACTATTCCTGTTGCCCCATCTCCCCTTCCTAGAGTTACTAGAGCTGCTTCGAAAAAAGGTGTGCACTGCTGCCTCCCTCTTTTTTTCTTTTCTTTTTTTTTTTTCTCTCTTTATGATGCCTTACTTAGTTATTTATAGCATCTCTTTGGTGCATGAGTCTCACAGAAGGACTTTCCTTAGAGAGCTCAAGCCTCAAATATCCTCGAAGGCAAGCAGCAACAACAAAAGAAGAGAAAACTCCTACTTGATCCTAAAGAGGAGACACCTGAGGTTCTCATAGAAGATGAAGAAGCAGAGAAAGAGAAAGAAACACCATTGAAGAGGAGGAAGAAAATAATAGTTTTTCCTTCTTACTATCCTGAGGAGGAGACATCTGAGGCTTTCATGGAAGAGGAAGAAGCAGAAAAGGAGAAAGAAACACCATTGAAGAGGAGGAAGAAAATAACAGTTTCTCCTTCTGACCTTGTTGGTGATCCTATTCATGAGGTAGCTGCTAAGGCCGTGGAAGAAGAACATTCCAAAGAAATTATCGTATTTTAGAGATCTGAAAAGAGGAGGTAACAACAAACACTAAAGGATGAAGTTGCTGCTGCTGATGCGCTACAAAGGGGCGGTAAGGAAAAAACAGACTGCTGAGCTCTATACCCCTCGCAGCTCTCCAATCATTACCAATACAACCTTCGAGGCTGGTAATTTCTCCCTTAACTCCTTTTGATTCCCTCTCAAGACTTAACAAAAAGAATTATCATTTTCTTTCTATTTTCTGTTTATGCAACAACAGTTATTCCTCCTCCGACATTGGCCTCTTTGGTCTCAAAAAGAACAAGGAAGGCTTATACTGAAGTGCCAATGATTATAAAGCCTATTCAGATGGTACTTCCACTTTCCAACTCTATATCCTCTATGTCTTCCTTTTTAAAGTAAAGCATTCCACCTTTCTTATGCCCAGGATTGACATCATACCTGCTCCATCTATCTTTCCTCTCCTCTCATTTTACTTTTCCCATAATCATGGCTACTCCTGTATCACTTGAGAGAATTCCAATGGTCACTTCATCTTCAGTGATAACTCCATCTTCAGTGATAACTAGTACTTGCAAGGAAGATATTGGTGGCTCACTAATTTCCTTTCAACCATCCAGCTCTAGTCCTTCTTCTTTAGACTTGATGGTAGCCAGGACTATTGACTCTACGAGGGGAACTTCTACCCTTTCACCTATTCCCATGCTTCCATCTCTTCCTTCAACCAACAATTCCTCTGTACTGATAATGTCAGAGGAGGAGATAATAATCTTCGAAGCTCAACTAGCCAGCTTGTTTGGCATCTCTTCACCAACTCGGGTACCAAGCAGTGAGACTGAACCATTAACCTTTGCTGATTCCTTGCTAGAGATTTTTGAGAGCTCTTCTACTACTGCTAAAGCCTCTTTACCTCGAGCAGACTTGGGCACTTGCATAGATTTACTGTAAACATTTTTGAGGATTCCATTTGAAGTTTTGCAGAGACCTATCATCAATGATGGTTTCCTTAAATGCTGCCAGGCCTTCGAGCAATCTGATCTGGCCTTTTCAAGCCACCTATCTCAGGCAGCAGCCACCATAGACTTTTACATCAATATCTGCCAAATGGCTAAGCTGTAGAAGAAAAACTGCTAAAGGATAAGGAGTTTGTATCCCACATCCATGCTGAAGTGTTTGAATTGAAGGGACAATACTCCTATGCATCCCAGTTTCGATCACAACTGTTGGAGAAGAAAGCTTAACTGGAAAATGAGCTAGCTGCAGTCAACCTAGCCTTGGATTGAAATGCCAAGAAGCTATAAATTATTAACCAAGGGCTGGCTAACAAAAAACAGGACATGGCTACAGCTATTCAGTTGTTCCCATCCCTTAGAAGTAGAGAATCAGTTGTAAGGGAACAATTGAAACACTGTACTGATTTCTGGGCCAATTTGTGGCTGCATGTATCTAATTCTTTATAAAATGAAAAACCCTTTATTATCTGTGTGGGTGTATCATGCTCTATCATTCTATTATTTAGCACTTTTTACATTCCTTGTGTCTCCCACATAGTTGGATAATAAGGCTTCAAGTACCTGCAATTAATTTTCTTGGGATGCACATATCTATTCAGATTTCTTAGATGGTATGCTCTCCCAGGCAAGACTCTATGAATTTGATATAGTCCTTTCTAATTAGGTGACCATTTGCCAAACTTATTGTTTTTAATTCTTATTGAAAGTATTGTCTTCCATACCAAATCACCTTCATCAAAGCTAATGTGTCTGACTTTCTTATTATAGTTTTTGGCTGCCTTTTTCTTTTGGAAAAGAATACTATTTAATGCCAAAATTCTAGCTTTATCCACACTTTCTAATTCCAAGAACATGTTTTGATGGTACTTCTCAGAAGTTAACTAGTCCTAGCATTTTACCCTCAAGGATTTAATATTAATTTCCACAAGCAACACTACATCATGTCCATATACTAAGGCATAAGGAGTGATTCCTGTACTTGACCTTGGAGAAGTTCTATAGACCTATAACACATCTAATAACAAGTTATACCAATTCCTAGGATTGTCTTCCACAACTCTTTGTATATTTTTTTTTTCAAGGATTTATTAGATGATTCAACCTGACCATTTGCTTGTGCATAATAAGGGGTGAAATTAACAAGGCTAATTCCAAACTCTGCTGCGAAAGATTTTACCATCTTTCCATTAAATACAGTCCCATTATCTACAGTTATGGTCTGTGGGATGCCAAATCTATGGATCAATTCCTTGATAAATCCAATAACTTCAGTCTGATCCACGGCCTTATAAGACTTAGCTTCGACCCATTTAGTGAAGTAATCTGTGGCCACTAGAATGAAACAATGTTGCTTCAAAGAAGGTGGATATATTTTTCCTATCATATCCATTGTCCATCCTCTAAGTGGCTATGGCTTCACTACTGTATGCAAATAAGCTATCGGAACATGCCTTATCACACCATGCTTTTGGCATGCCTGACATCCTTTTGCATACTCTATGCAATCCTTTAGGATGGTTGGCCAATAGTAGGAATGCCTTCGAGGGAACCATCTCATCTTCACACTAGGCTGATAGGCACCGCAAATACCTTTATGCACCTCAGCCATAGCAGTCAATGCTTCCCGTGGCCCTAAACATTCCAACAGCAACCCATCTGCTCCCTTTTTGTAAAGAGTATTGTTATACACTATATATTGCATAGACTGTAGTTTAATTTTCCTGCTGGCCTTCGAAGATGGGCCAGTTAAATATTGAATGATTGGATGTCTCTAATCATGCTCTTCTAAGTTATTCTGGTTAATTTCTACCATTTTCCTTTTAGCCAAAGGTGGTATTAACTTCTGGTATATTGCTTGACTTATGTCCATTTAGGTATTCCCCTTTTTTCTGAAATTCGAAGCCTTTTGGGCCACATCATTGGCCTTATGGTTTATGAATCTTGGGATATAAGTCACATGGGCTATCTGAAACTGAGAAAGCAAATGTTAGTGCAGTAACATAATATGGTAACATACTTGCACTTTGACACTTGAAGATTCTTTTTACTTGGTTGATTACCAATTGGGAATCCCCAAATATATCAACTGCATGAGCTTGTAATCCAATAAGTATCTCAAGTCCCATTATTAAAGCTTCATATTCAACTTGATTATTGGAATAGGTGGTTTCATCCACTCTGAAACCATGTGTAGTTTGTACCCCCTGAGGTGATTTAATTATAACACCAATTCCAACCAAACCACTGGCTTTTGATCCATTGAACCACATTTGCCATGACTCAACATTGATCATACTAAGATCCATTATCTCCTGGCTTTCTGTTTGACATGAATGATCTGCCAAGAAGTTAGCCAAAACTTGTCATTTTACTGCCTTTTGGGGGACATATTCTAGATGAAATTGTGATAAAGCTGATATCCATTTGTGAATTCTTCCTCTCAACATAGGTCTAGATGTGGTTGCAATTATCAAGACAACAATAGGCAAAAGATAATATCTTAATTTTATTGCTGCAAAGTACAATACAAGGCACAACTTTTCTATAGCTGAGTATTTATATTCACAAGAATTTAAAAATCTACTAAGGTAATAAACTGCTTGCTTCTTGCCTTCTTCATTGTCCTTGGTTAGGAAAACTCCCAATGAATCTTTTGCTGCAATAATGTATAACTTCAAGGGCTTGTCTGTAACAACCCTCGTACTGATTACCGATAAACTACTGAATTAGCTACTGGTTACTGCTAAACTGAACCAATAATGACTGATAACTGAAATAACTGAAGTACTGAATGGACTGATTGAAATCGAAACTGAAATTGAATAAGTTTATCTATTGAATTGCATATTGCATCTGTTTGATTGATTGATTATCTGTTTGAATTCATATGTTTAAACTGCTAATTGAAGGCCTTATCGGCGACCGAATTAGGAACCGTTTAGAGTTTTGGGATCAGTAGAATATTTGTGATTTAATGGTATATTTATCTGAAAATTGATTAGGAATGATTAAATTAGATTTAAATGAATTAATTACAAGTTGTAGCTTATCTACCAAATTGCCATGGTTAGTGGACATTTGTTTATTGATTTTCAAGAGTCTTCTTCAACCAAACAAACACTTAATCAGCTCTTCTTGTGGCCTCTAACCGACCAAAACATAGAGAGAGTGAGGAAGGAAGGAATTCATCTTGTTCATCTAGAGAATTTCTTGGAAATTGAAAGATTTGTAGCATAGATTGCTAAATTGAGCTTGCAAGACTTGTAATTGAGACTTAGGTAAGAAAATCCATCTTCTTCTTGTTGTCTTTGAGTTCCATCTTGCATGTATCATGG
Organism: Camellia granthamiana; assembly: GCA_036172215.1. Lineage (NCBI taxonomy): Eukaryota > Viridiplantae > Streptophyta > Magnoliopsida > Ericales > Theaceae > Camellia > Camellia granthamiana. The sequence goes on along the minus strand of CM069905.1, from coordinate 151,753,459 downwards.
TTATAGAGAAGTTAAGTCATGAATTTGCTCACATATGTTGAATTGGAACTCCATTGTTGCATGCATGCTTGAATTGGTGCATTTTGAAGTTGAATTCATGATGGATTGTACATGCATGCTCATGTTTCTATCAAAGTCCATGTTTTCATTTTGTTTTCCAACTATTGAGCTCAATTGAGCAAGGATTGAAGCTTAAATTTTGGTTTAAAGCTCATGCATTGTATGTTTTAAATGGTTCTTGAAAATGGGTTTGAATGTTGGATTTAATTGACTCACCTTTGGGGCTTGAATTCACAAATTGGCTTTTGAAACTTGTTATTCATTGTTTTGGGATGTATTTTCCAGAATTTGGGCCCAAGAGGTCGAGAATTGAGTTGAGAATGCTTGGTTTGAGCTTAGGAGGCAAATCTGGAAATTCCAGATTTGGCTTCTTCGCTCGAGCGAAGGATTCCTCGCTCGAGCGAGCACCCTTTATTCAGGGCTCCGCTCGAGCGAGCATCGAGCGTGGTATCGCGCGTAAAAATCCAACAACCAGTACTTTTACTGTTTCATCAGACCGCTCGAGCGAAGGATTTCTCGCTCGAGCGAAGCCTTTGATTTTGCAACCTCGCTCGAGCGAAGGAAGGCTCGCTCGAGCGAGACCCCTGTTTTCAGCAACTTTTGAAAAATGCCTTCCAACTGTATTTTTGCATCCTCATCTCATCCTAGGCATTCTTAGGCCTAGTTTAAGACATCTTAATGAGGATTTAGACGTAGAACCACACCGAGGAAATTTAGGGATTTAATTATCATCCTTCCCGACTGTGAAACTTAGTGTGTGTTCTATTTGTTAACTGTTTAGGGTTGGCTCTCGGGGACGCGCTCTAGCTGCTATTAGCCCAATCTCTGTGAGTAACGATCGTGTAAAGATATGTTCAAAATGGTTACCTTTTGAATACTGAACTGAACTATTTATTGAACTGATATTATTTATTGAATGAATGTATATCCTGTATTCTGAACTGTATTGTGGCATCCTTAGCACTTACTGTTTACTGTTACTGTTACAGAGCTCTGTTGGTTCCCTTGTGGAACCATACTGTTTACTGATTGATGGCCATCATTACTGTTGGGTCTGTTAAGACCCGGTCCTTTTGGACCTACTATTTATAGGCTAATGGGTGTACCACATATGACTGATTGACTGAATACTGAAAGACTGAAATACTGTTTAATGAACTGTTTCCATTACTGTAAGGACATTCATTCATAACCTCTTTACGCTTTATGTTATTCACTGGGCTTTAGCTCACTGTTTATATATATATGTAGGTTCTCAGCAGCCAGACCGGAGCTAGGAGCGTGGGTTAGTCCCCAGTTTTGTCAAGCCAGCCTATGTGCCTCACTGCGAGGTTCCGAGTTGCCATGCTATGGCTTGGGGTGTTTTTGTGTCCCCCATCGGTCTCCTTACTGTTTTGTACCACTGTATAGACTGTCTACTGTTTTACTGTACTGTTATCGAGGGATTAGGTCCCCGTACTGAATGTTTGTATATGATTGTATAGACTGTATATAGACTGTACTGTTCTGAACTGTATGAATGCATGAAAAATGTTTTTGGGCATACAGATTTTCATAGCTCAATGGACACTAGTTACTTACTGTATTGGCTTCCGCCAGGCCCTGTACTCTGTTTAACTGTATTACTGTTCAGCAGGCCTTCGGTAATCTCGGATTACTGGCCAGTTACGGTGCTAAACCCATAGGGCCGGGTTTGGGTCGTGACATTGTCGCTCCTTGGTTGCAATGTTTTCAAAACCAGACCGATAAGCGAACCAGAAAAAGGATCGAGTGGACGGGTCACCGGTTCAACTACTGGGTCAAAGCGGTTGAACCGTGACGTAATAATTAATATTATATAATTAAAAAATATAACTATAAATTATAAATAAATAAAAATATATATAAATAATCAAATAAAAATAAAAATTGTTGCATAGTATTTATTAATAATATTTAATAAAGTCATAATTGATAAAAAAAAAAGGCACTTATTTTAAAGAAATTAAAATTTTTAAATATTTCCTCCAAACAAATTGATTGAATGCTAGATTTAATTTTGGAGGGAAATAAAATTTTCAACCCTCTCTCTAATCAATATGTTTCAAATAATTTGATTGAATCTCACATAAAATTTTGTAGGTTCACTTTGAAAATTCTTTTCCTATAAATAGGAATAGACTTTCATAATCTTCTCAAGCTTTCAATGAGATTCTTCCTTATGAGATGAGACTCTTGAAATAAAAATTTTTAGTCAAAATTTTGAAATATATTTATATATATATATATATATAATATATAAGAAAGAAAGAAAGAAAAGAATAAAAAAAAAGGGTAAAACAAAAAAAAAAACAAACCGGTCCGACCCTCCCGACTCGGTCCAGGTCACCGGTTTTGCTGGTTCGACCACTGGGTCACCAGTTTTCACTGGTTTTGCTCCCACTCCGGGTTTAGAGGGTTGACCGAACCGGAACAAGGCCCAGTTCCCGGTCCGACCGGGTTAGTTCGGTCCGGTCTGGGTTTGAAAACATTGCTTAGCGGCATCAACACTGAAGGCTTGGCCAAGTAGGCTTTAATTCCTTCGAAAGCAGTTTGATGCTCTGCTGTCTACACAAACTCCTTTTCATCTTTCAACTTTAACAAAGAAGAAAATACTTTAGTTTTCCCTGCAGTGTTAGAAATAAATCTTCGAAGAAAATTAACCTGACCAAGGAACTTTTGTACTTCTTTCTTACTTGATGGAGGTTTGGCCTCAATGATGGCTTTGGTTTTATTCTGATTAATCTGTATTCCCTTTTTGTGCACAACATACCCCAAGAAGTTTCCAGCTAATAGACCAAAAGCACATTTGAGAGGACTAAACTTGAACTTGAACTTTCTCATTCTTTCAAAAGCTGCTATCAAGTGAACTAAGTGTTCCTCCATTGACTGCGACTTTACAACAATATCATCAATGTAACACTCTAGGTATCCTCCAATAAGATCATGAAAGATAGTATTCACTGCCCTCTGATATGTTGCCCTAGCATTTTTTAGACCAAATGGCATTTTTACTCATTCGAAGGTGCCAATATTCCCAGGATACCTGAATGCTGTCTTGTGGACATCCTTCTCTGCAATGCAGATCTTGTTGTAATTAGAATGCCCATCCATCATAGACAAAATCCTGTGCTTTGCTGAACTATCTGCCAATAGATCCACTATAGACATAGGGTATTCATCTTTTGGAGTTGCCAAATTCAAAATTTTAAAATCGATGCATACTCCCATCTTGCCATTCTTTTCAACCACAAGCACAATGTTAGACAACCACTCAACATACCTGGTTGTTCTAATGAAGCCTACTTTAAGGAGCCTGAGAATTTCCTCCTTCACTTTCTGAACCACTTTAGGGCTCATCCGTTTTGGTTTCTGTTTGTGTGGTTTGAAGTTAGGCTTCATAGGGAGCCTATGTTCCACTAATGACCTATCCAATCCAGGCAGTTCATTATAAGACCATGCAAAACAATCCTTATATTTCTTTAGGACTACCAATAACTGGTTCCTGTCAATAGAACTTAACCAAACACTGATATAAGTGGGTTGCTGTGCAGAACCTTCCCCTAAATTGACTTCTTCCAAGGGGTCTTGTACTTGAGCACTTATTAATGCTTCTTCTTTGATTCTTCTGCCTTCGAAGCAACTTTTTCATTTTGTTGTGCTCCCACTTTCTCTAGTTTAACATCCTTGCCTTCTTCCTCATAGACAAAATCTGTCTATAATGCTTCTTCTTCTTGTATTTCCTGGACTTTTGTTTTGATGTCCAATGCACAATACTTACCAAAGGTCAAAGGCCTGACCTTTTGTTGCTCCTGATTATAGCGGACTACCATGGCTTCCCTCTCTTATTCTTGAACCTTCTAGATTATTGGCTTTATGTCCAATACTAAAAACTTGACTAAGACCAAACGTCTGGCTTCTTGGGTCTTATCTTTTTGCCTACAACCAGGCATCATTGTTATCCTTGCTGACGAACTTTTCATTAGCACTCTCTTGCACTGAGTGTTTCAGGTGTGCTATTTCCTCATCAGCTGTCACTTCAGTTGTTTCACCACGTTTCCTCAATATACTGAGTGGTGTCACTTCTTTAGTATATAACTTGGCCTTTACAAAATCAGCACAAGCGATAAAGGGTTGAGGGTCTGCGTTGATCTCCTCTGTCTCTCCATTGCATAGGGCCATTATTATTTTTTGATGTAGAGAGGAAGGCACACATTTGTTGGTGTGGATCCAATCCTTGCCAAGTAAAGCATTATACTTGGCATTACTATCTATAACAACGAATGTTATCATACAATCTTTGGTTCTTACACTCAAGTTGGTGGGCATGATGCCCTGAGCCATCTGCTTATCCCCAGCGAAGCCAGCAATGGTTGTGCTGGTTGGGATTAATCTGGCGTTTCTTTTTCCCAATTTCTTCAAAGAGGACTACAGAAACAGGTTTACTACTGTTCCATTGTCCACTAACACCTTGTTCATTTGTATCCCATCGAAATAAGCCTTGATATACAAGGGCTTAACGTGTTGCGTCATAAATGTTGTAGGTTACTCAAAGGGATACGAGAGATTAATACTCACCTCCTCACTTTCATCTTCAATTTCCATCAGTGTGCCCACTTCAGACTCATCTTGAATTATGCTAACTTGTGAATCTTCACTAGAAACTAGAATAGGGTCATCTTCCTGACCTTCTTGGTTTCCATCTTCAACTTGGAACTCCTGTGGTAGTATATATACCATGTTTACTGACACTGGAGGAAATGAGCCAAACTGAACTGCTAGCTATATTTGTTTCTCTTCCAAACTAACTTGTTCAGTTATTTCGGAAGCATCTTCCATGCTACACTTTGATACCTCTGTGCTAGCAAGTTCCTTTGAAACAGCCAGTTGGTGATTTACCTCCGTGGGCTTGTTAACCAAAAAGGTTTGCTCAGCAATAAAAGCCTCAAATAATCCATCTTCAGCCAATGTTCTCTCTTGGCCTAGTTTAGTCCTTTCATCCGTTTCATCGTCGCTTTCTATTAAAGCCTTTTCGAGGCCTGCTAAGCTGGATTTTTCTTTGGCCCTTAGTTCAGCATGAACTTTTGCCAGCTGCTCTATGCTTGCACTCCTCTTGATCTTGGGAACAGGGTTTGAACCTATCCCTCTACCTGTTTGATCCTTTGCTTGTGCCATAGAAGTACTCTTTCCACTTTCTTTCAAATCCTTTTGATACTGGATGTATCTTCGTTGGATCTTCATTCTTTGAGACCTAGAAATTATAGGAACCACATCTGGCTCCCTTGTTTTTGGATTCTTTAATAACACCTAATTGTTTGGAGCCACAAAAGGAGGTTTGATCATTCTTCCCTAGTCTCCGAAAACCTTTCTTTGAGTTAACATTTCCTTAGGTTTATTCTGCATGATAAACCAATCTGGAACTCCTGGGACCCATAAGCCCACTGGTTTGGCTGCTGGATCTGTTGCCCTACTCTTTGAAGCAATCTTCGGGGGCCAATTATCAGTCCTGGTCTCATGCCTTGTATTGAATCTATGCCTCCTCTCAAGCTGATTGTCTACTCTGTAATAATTGGGTGGCCTAGTTTCATACAGAAGCTTTTTTCCCTTTAACTGCATCCTGGTGTCTGGTGGGGTTACCAAGGACGAATACTATCTAGGGCCAGTAAGGTATGGCCTCTTGTTATGGGTGCTGGTTATTCAGTCTCTCTACACCTCTTTGTAATGCTATTTCCCATCAACTGGGAGCCTTTTCAGCCACTTGTAACGCATCCTGCACTTGGGGCACATCCTCTACACTATAGCAGCTTCAAGAGAGCCATCATTCAACATCTCTTCACTAAAGCTTTCTTTTATGCCTGCAGAGCTTTGTCCATCAACTGGTGAACTTCCTTTGTTCTTCCTGAGAGTAGTTTGACTAGCCATATGCATTGGTATAGTGACTTCCTCCAATTCTTTCAGGGATAGGTTTTGGAAATCTTGCATGTCAACATTGGCTGCAGCCTCTTCAATTTCTGGAAATGGGTTGGTGTCAATTTCCATAGCTTTCTCAAACTTGGCTGGAAACTTTAGCCTCCCCTTCCGAATCTGTTCTTGCATCCTATCTCGGAAAACAATACAGTTTTTAGTTGAATGAGACCAAGAATTGTGCCATTTATAGTATAGTTTTCCTTTAAGTTCTTCAAGGGTAGGAATTTTGACTCCATTTGGTAACTTTAGGAAATTTACTGCAAGCAAATGATCAAAAATGTCATCTACTTTTGTTAATTCAAAAGAATACTTCTTATGCAAGTCTTTCTTTTTAAACTGCTGGTCTATTGTACTATCTTTCTGAATTAATGCCTCACAAGTCATAGGTTCTTTTCTTACTATCTCTGCTGCATCAATTTCATAATTAGGGTCCCTATATTAGGTCTTATATTATGCATTACTTCGATCTTGTTCTTTCTCGAGTAAAGTTTCATATCTAGACACCTTATAGGTTAAGTCTACTAAGTCTCGAAACTCAGTTGAATCAAACTTCTTTCGAAGTCTAAATTCCAAGCCCTTCTGAGCCAATCTTACAAATTCAGGCTCTGGTAGTATGATCCTGCATTTGTTTCGTGCCCTTTTAAATATGGTAATAAACTGAGCAACCTTCTCATTCATCAGGCCTTTGGCTCAATCTTTCCAAGTATGCCATAGAAACTTCAGGTTCTATTTGGAAAAATTGAGCATGAAAAACTTCCTCCATTTGTTGCTAAGTTTGGATAGAGTCAGGTGTAAGGTTTATGTACCATACGAAGGCTACTCTAGTTAGAGAACTTGGAAAAAGTCTCAGTTTGATGTAATCATTATTAGCAAACTCACCATACTGACTTATAAACCTAGAAATGTGTTCCACTGTTGACTGATTTCCATTACCATAAAAGAGGGCAAAGTGTGGTATTCTAAACCCCCTAGAATACTCATGTACCCTATCTATCCACTCTGGGTAAGGTTTTCTATATACTGGTGTCTGGACCCCCCGAGCCATAGGTCCACACATTTCTCTAACTATATTAGCAATTTGGTCCCTTGGAACCATATTTTGTGCTGGTTGAACCACTACTGGGGGGACAAACATAGGGTTTGGAGGAACACCATGTGCTTGTGGGCCTCGTGGTCCATATATGGGTACATTCAGGGCTGGTTGTCCCTGTTGTACTAGCTGTTGTTAAAGGTATGACTGGCCTCTTGGGGCTTGCCCTGCGAAAGGTACCATGAGAGGAGAAGTAGGTGTTACTTCTCTTCTAATTGCAGGCAATCTTTCCAACCCCTCGGGTGAAAATTCAAGCACAAGGTTGGTGAAACCCCTTGTGCCAGGCATGTTCTCAAACATAGGATTTGGAAATGCCCTCATGCCATTACCTTGGACTGGCCCAGATCCACCAAATTGTATTATTTCACTGGTAATGGTACATTTTGAGTGGCCATTGGTTTCAAGGGAGTTTCATACCATGACTGAGGCATAGGTGTTGGCCTCTCATGGTTGTGACTACTAGTCCGACCATTGATTTGTCCATTATTTTGCATAAGCTATTTATCTCAAGCCAATCGTTCTTAAGGACTATTTACATTTTCTTCAGTTTGTCTTACAGCAGTTGGTTGATGAGAATTCATTCAATCTAGAAAGGATGTTGCCCATCTTTCCATTGTATACATTAGTTGTTATCCCATAACATCTTCTAAACCTCCCTACGGATTCAGTGGTTGGGTAGAAGGAACATTTGAAGGTCCAGTCTTATGGCCCTATCCAGCGTGTTGGACATGTGTTGTATATTTTGAAGTGCTGGTCTGTTCGACCATTTGAGGAGGATCTGATTGGATAGGTGCATCCATCACATTGTCTTCTGGGTTAGATATTTCTACCTCTCATTCCACACCCTCTTCCAAGCGTTCATTTTCTCATTTTGCTCTACGTCTAGCCATTTTTAATAGTCCCACTGGGCGTGCCAAAAATATATGTTGGCTTTTTTGACTTTCGAAGGTTAATAATGTAAATTTAAGCCTGCCAGTAAGGATCAATTAGTCCTTACAGATTTTATAATTGCCAACCAATTATCAAGCGATTGTGTTGAAGTTCTTTCAGCCTCAATGAAGAGGACTTTTACATGCTGGCTTGTTTAAAAGAAAATTATGAATAGTAACAAGTAAATATAATTCAGAAATCAACTTTCATTAAGCAAATGAAAACTTGCAATGAAGTTATAATGATCCAGCCTCGACGAGGTTCACAGCAAAAAACTATTGAAAAACTACTCCTAGAAAATGAAGTGCAGCACATGAATTGAAGTGTTGAAAATGTAAAGAATTGGAAATGTAAAAAACTAGAAAGAAAATATTAAGTAAGTGACTGGTTTCTGGATCTGAGTCAGGATTCTTTCTGTTTAGCCCTCTCTGTTATTTATATTCTTTGGTGATAACTGTTGAAGTAGCCTTCTAATCGTCGAAATACGTTTCCACGATCTATGGTCATGGCTTCGCTCAACTAGTTCCCACTATGCCTCTTTTGCAGTTAGGCTTTTCTTCTGAATTTAAATTTGAATTGTAGGTAACCATTAGGCTACGTCATCTCGCACCTCTTGACTATTCAGATGCCGCGCAGATTCGATACTACCAATATGAACTGCCACGTGTCTGTCTTTGATTGGAGACTTGCTTTAATTTCCCAAATTGCCCTTTAGGTGCCATGTGTCACTCTGTGATTGGCTTTTACAATTTATACAACCAACAGCAAGATAAAACATTTATGTGTTAATGTTAAAGCATCTGGAAAAATATGTGAAAAAGGTTGGGTTACACATGCTGAGTGCCTTTTTTTTTACATTTTTTTCTTCATCTCTTTGATTCTGGGGCAGCATTTGTATGCTACTTTTTAGGTATAAGTCCATAATTTATTTATTTTTTGCCATTCTGTGTATATGTCCTGTGTATGGACAGAATTTAGAGTTTTGCAAGATAAAATATTTATCTGTTTATAGACTGGAAAGTATGTGGAAAATTATTTGAATTTTGATGGGTTAGAAATGCTGAAGTATCTCTTTATTTTCTTTCTTTTGTTTGGTGGTTGTTGTTAAAGTTGTCATTTTTTTTTTCGAGTTTTTTAGTTTATCTTACATTTACAACTATTAGATTTGCTTCTTTTATAAATGTTTACACTTGATCTTGTATTTGGAAGTGGTTCAGTAGATACTTACGGTTGTATTGTATAATCCAAAGGTGCCTGACTTCCACTTTACCATGTTGATCCATAATTCCATTGTTGGTAACACACACACATACACACAGAGCTAGCATGAAATTGGAATTAAAGAGGCAGAATTGGAGGAAAGAAACTGTACAAGCATCAACTGGGGATTGGTGCAGGGCATTTGCTAGATGATGAGAGCTTCTGAGTAGGATAATTGAGAATTCATTGGTGGCCATTTTTTTCCTTTGTAAAACCCCATTTTTACTAACAAATGGGGACATTTCTCATTTTATACAATTCCTGAATTCTAAATGATGTGCCACCTACATGTTAACGTATTTGTTGTATTTTAGTCTTTTACATGGTCAGAAAACAAACCATGGCTTTTTTTTTATCTCTATTGCAACTTCCACTACATGGCCACGTTGGATGTCTGTCTGTGGCTATGGAAATTAGATAGAATACATGGCCACCTCTACTGTAACTTTCACTACATGGCCACTTCTACTGTAACTTCCACTGAATGATGTTTGTGTGTATTTTTTAGAATGGAATACATATATGTGTTTGGTTTTTATTATGGAAATTAGATTCGCAACGGCGGGTTGTTGTGTCATATTTATTTATTTATTTTGTTAGCTTTCTGTACTGTTTGTTTGGTTGTGTTGGTAATGCAATCAAATATTTCTTGGTTTGTATATTACTAAGTACCAGTAGGTTCAGTGTATTTTTATTATGACTTGATAGATTATTACATGCAGTTGTACCCGTCTGTTAGGTATGTTCGACATGGTCACGCAAAATAAAATTTTTAGAGGTCGAACAATGTATTTCAGAACATTTATTACATTAGCTCAGTCCATCACGTGTAAACTGATTTCAGCCGTTCCTAATGTTGTAGGTGTTGCTGAAATCGACGTGATGAACACCGAGGATGGAAGTAACAATGACGGTGTAATGGAAATGCTTAACCAAATGGCCATACAGCTTCAACAACAAAATAACTGGACATTCCTCCAAGCATGCCAGTATGTCCAAGAGTGGTATGAAAAACACATGTGTAAGACACCATGTCGCACTTCTATTTTGACTCGGTTGATTTGAGGAAAATGTGTGCATGCCGAAGGAAGTGTTTACGTCTTTGTGTCACACATTAGTAAATGATTTCGGGTTACAAGTACCGCAATGTGAACATGGCTTAACTATTCAAGAAAGCATTGTAATGTTTATCCACGTGTTGAGAGGGTTTCATAATCGCGATATCCAAGAACGGTTCCAACATTCGGGGAAGACTGTGTTTCGGCACGTGCATAATGTTTTAGCAGTGATGAAGGAGTTCACTGTTGCACATTGCAGGCCAACATATAGCTAGTATTATATACATCCATGCGTGCGGTCTAAACGGAAAGACCTACCTTTCAAGGTGCTATTTTCGAACCTTACCTAGTTAAGTTTATTTCAATGTCTAGAAAGAATTTTGACGTGGTGTGTGAAAAACATCGTGCTTTTGGTGTCATCAACATTCGAACAAAAACCATTTCTTGTACTCCTAGAACTAATAAGATAACTGGGTTGTTGGCAGGACTGTATCGGAGCCATTGATGGAACACATGTTACTGCATGGGTTACGAGACCAAATGCTCAAACATATTTTGGTAGGAAATACTGTCAGACTCAAAATATCATGGCGGCGTGCAATTTTGACATATGTTTCACCTTCGTATTGCTTGGATGGGAAAGAAGTATACACGATAGTTGCATCTTCAATGAGATAATAACAAATGACAATGTCCTTTTTCTATATCCTGAAGAAGGCATCATATTGCATTTCCAAATTTTTGGTACATAATATTTGAGAAGAAAAAAAATACTAAATTTGGTTTGTAATTTGAATTTCTTGTATTTTTGTAGGCAAATATTATCTTGTTAATGGTAGCTATCCGAACCGCATAGGTTACCTAGCACCATTCAAAGGCAGCCGTTACCACCAACAACAATTCCGCGTTACTGAAAGGCATAGGACAATAAACACCCCAGGGAATTATTTAACAAAGTTCACGTGTTGTTACGGTGTGTGGTGGAACACACTTTCGGCGCATGGAAAAATCGATGGAGGTTTATTCAATATATGCCTCAGTATGATTTTGCAAATGCGCAAGTTTAGTTAGTTGGTGCGTCAATGGCGTTGCATAACTATACATGTAGAAATACAGGCAATCCAGCAACTGTTAACCCCATTTTCAGTGAGGAAGAGGCTATGGCAATAGTAAATGCCATACCGAAAGTTGTACATGACGAGGATAGTTTAATGGTTGGGGATGAGGACCCGCATATGGCATTGGTGCGATTTCGCATACTGTAACGGCTCCACCACGTATAATGATTAGAACTTAATTAATTAAGGAGATTTGAAATTTAATTGCCATTTATTATAATTTAATCTGGGATTCGCGAAAATTATGGAGTTTGATTCGTATATAATTCTATTAAAGATTCATTTTGAAATTAGAAATTAAGGGTACAAGTGGCTTAAGGAAGTGAAGTTAAGAAGTTGAATCAATTTAATCTTAATTACAGACCTATTTGGGAGTTTAATTAAATATTCGATTCAGTTTAGTAAAATTGAGATTCGATTAATTAGATCCTAATTGGAGTTAATCAAGTCAATTAAATTATGAATATTGAGAATTGTGATTATTACGAATTAAATTTATTTATGGGGTGTCCAATTTGAATATGTAACTTAATTGACGGAAATTTAGAGTCTGGTTAGAAATTGAAGGCCTTAATGATTTAAGGAACCAGTATTGAAGATGAAAGTAAGTTTAATTTAATATTTGGAGCCTTTTAGAAGTCTGACTAAAAATCTGATTCAAAATGATAAAATTAAATAAAATTAATTGGGCCTTAATGGAAGTCAAATTAGACTAATTAAATTATGTGAGATTTGTGATTAGTTATGATTAATTAATTACGTGTTAACCAAGATTTATTAAGACTAAGTGTTGCTTAATTAAAATTTATCCTAAGCATTAATTGCCTTAAGGAACAAACTAGAATTGTGGGTGTGGGTGCACTCAGAAATTTAGGTGGGTGTACTGAGAAATCTGGTTGTGATTTGTGTGTGAGTGTACGTGTAATGTGAAGGTAGCACATGATATATACATAAATATATTAATATATGAGTTCTTGTATTGAAAAGAGATTGAGAACAAAAAAAGGGTATGGCTTCATTTTTGTTCTGTGCAAACCCGTGAGAGAGAGAGAGAGAGAGAGAGAGAGAGAGAGAGAGAGAGAGAGCCAAGAGAGGGAAGGAAGCAATTTCAGCTCAAGAAGAAGGAAAAATAAGGGAAGAAAAGCTAGGAGGAATAAGGGAATTAGAAGGGAATCAACTAAACTCTTTGAGATTAAAGTTTAAGGTATGGAATCAAACTTATTTTTTGTAGAATCTCTACATTACACTTGAAATTAAGAAGAGTTTAAGATCAATTCCATGGAATTTGTAAGGAAATGGGTTTGAACAAGGAATAAAAGCTAGGATTCATAGTTATGGAAATAAACATGGAAATTAATTATTTTGGTTTGATGTTGAATATCTCACTTGAATTTGGGCCTTATTTCTACATGCATGTTGGAATTTTAATGTTTCAGACCTAAATTCATGTGTGAAAGACTTATAAGTTTAAATTTGGAATAGATATGAAGAAACTTAAGCTAGGCTCATGTTTATGGAAAATTAGATATTGATTTGGTTTTGATCTCTAACCCATGCATGTAATATAATGAAAGAGTTTTATTCAAAATTTAAATATGTTATGGAACATCTATGATTATGAACTAAGTTTTGGGTGTGTTATGAAGAAAATTAATTAAATCTAAATTTGGCTAAATCAAGAATTAAATTATGATTTGATTTTGAATATAGAGAAATTAGTTAGTTTTAATCTTAATTTCATACATGCAAATACTTTCCTAAGAGTCATATAACTCAATTTCATGTAAATTAAAAAGGATTAGTAAAAGGGTGAAGAAATTGAATTAGATTCAAAATTATTGGAGTTAATTTGGAAATAACCATTTTGGGTTTGAATTTATTTGTCTTGCATGAAATTGAGTTTCAATTGCACATGCATCATGAATTTGCAAGGGTTTTGGAAGTTTAATTCATGTTTTAAAAATTTGTGGGTTTGATATGGAGAAAATAAGTTAAGACTAAATTTGGGCAATTGGAGCATGATTTTGAATGAATGATTCTTAACTGAGAGTGTTTACTGAATTATATAACGGTTCTCCATATTTTTGTACCAAAGATACAAGTTTTGAGGCCTTGAATATCAAATTTGAACTTCAATTACAATTCTGGAAATTTCAGAATTTATGCTGTCCGCTCGAGCGAGGAAAGTCTCGCTCGAGCGTGAAAATCGAACTCCCAGAAATGTTTCAAAATTTTACAATCTGCTCGAGCGACCAAAGTGGCGCTCGAGCGAGGACCTTATTTTCAGCAATTTTTGACTAACTCTTTTAAATGCATAATTGCATCCTTATGACATTTTAAGTATTCTTAAGCATCAATTGGACTCACATAATCATGGAATAAACTAGAAACACGCAAAGAGAGTTGAATTAAAATGAAATGAATATTGAACGGTGCTTCTATTGTGTTTTTGTTATGTGACTTATATAGGTGGGCATCTGAGGCCTTATATCGACTTAACCCACTGTGAGTAACAATGTTGTAAAGCTATGTTCAATTATTACTATTATTTTCTAGATGATTAACTATACTACTTTCTGAAATGATATTGTTTACTAAATGAATGTTGTCCTATTTTATGAACTGTACTCGTGGCATCCATAACAACTTACTGTTACCGTTACTGTTACTGCTACTGTACTGTTACTGTTACTGCCACTGTACTGTTACTGTTACTGTTACTGCTACTGTGCTGTTACTGTTACTGCTACTGTTACAGAAATCTCTGTTAGTTCCAATGTTTGGAACCAATACTGTTTACTGTTTCGATGGCCATCATCTGGTTGTTCGGTCTATTAAGACCTACTGTACTGTTTTGCTATTGGATGTACCACATATGACTGCTATGGTTTCTAAATGACTGACATGACGTGAAATATGAGACACTGATCGAATAACTGATCCACTGATGTAATGGACTGTTTTAATTACTGAAAGGACATTCATTCTTAACCCCCTTACACATCTGTTATTCACTGGGCTTTAGCTCACTGTTTATATTTAGATGTAGGTGTCCAGGCACCGGACCGGAGCTAGAAACGTCGAGGTAAGCTCATGTTTTGTCCAGCCAACCGTTGTGCCTCACTTCAAGGTTCCGAGTCTTCTCGAGCCAAGGCTATTTTTGGGTGTTTCAGATTCACCCTTTTTGTCTTTGTTATGTATCGACTAATTAAGACTTGACTGTATAGTTATGGTAAAGGGACTAGGTCCCTAACTCGTATGCTATGTGTATATGTATATGGTTGGATGTGGTTATGTCCACAAAAGTCTTTTCCATTCAGATTTTCACAGCTCATTGGATATCTTTTATTTACTGTTTGGCTTCCACCAGCCCCTTACTCTGTACTATTGTCATTACTGTTAAGCAGGCCTTTGGTAATCACGGATTACTGGCCGGTTACGATGCTAAACCCATAGGGGCGGGTTTGGGTCATGACACATGCGGGACAAGTTAGTGCACATGCATAATAATGGAATGATAGGAACATATAATAGTCAACCGACTATTCGTATGCTTGTAACATTGTTCAGCCACGGTTGGGATGTATGTGATTGTATTATCTTGTATAATATGTATGTGTTTACACGAAAAAATGAAATTTCAATGGTTTACGTGCCTTATTTTGTAAAATTATTGGGTTGGAGAAAGAGAAATTTTGCTACGTACTTGTAATAATTAAGCATGGTAGCACGATGGCAAACTGCGGTATTATGAATTGATAACTGTGACAGAAAAATTAGAAATTTTAAAAAATTAAAATGGGCACGTAATATGTGGCCGTCAACTTAATTTTGGGTAAAAGGTAGGAGTATGACTTACCCAATTTTTGTTTAACAAATTGGGTAAAAGGAGAGAAAGTAATTTTGCAAAAAAAATTTCAAAAAATATGAACCAAATTTTTAAAAAAAAAATATTCCAACAAACGATTACAATCGTTGACATAAAATTTTTGACAAGTTTGCCTTATTTTTAAAAAAAACAAAACACTAAAATTCTCAATTTTTCCTGAAATTATATATATATAAAAAAAATAATAATTGCTTGTAAAAAAAAAAAAGAAAAAAAACCAAAATAATCAGCTAATGTGTCAGCCGCGCAACCCACACGCCCAGGTAAATCAATAGGAAAGGGAAATACCTTCACCCTAAGGGCATTTGGGTAATTTCACATATTGTTGCTCACCAAAAAGTCAAAAAAGCCAAAAAAAACTTGTCCCAAATCAGGCTTTTTAGCCCCAAGCTAAAAAAGCTAAAAAGCCAACCTATATCCCAAACAAATCCTTAGAGTACCCCAACCTGCAAACTAGAAGGTAAAATACAAATATACTCTCCTAATATTTGCTTAAAATACGAAATATCCTATGTGGCTTTAGAAATTACAAATACACGCTTTTTAGAATTTTTCACTTAAAAAAATTAATGGAAAAAAAAAATTTAACTACTCTTCTATACAGTAATAAAATTACTTAAATTGTTAATTGAAATATATTTCTAACATCAATAAAACTGCCAATTGACTTGATGATTTATTAATAAAATAGGTCATTTGTTATGCGATTAAAAACTTGGAGAGGCGTAAAGTAATTTTCAAAATTACAAAAGACAATTCGTATTTTAAACAAACCTACTATTGGTTTTTTGGCTTTCGAAGGTTATTATGGTAATTTTGAGCATGCCAGTAAGGATCAATCAGTCCTTACAGAATATCAATTGCCAACCAATTATCAGACGATTGTGTTTTAGTTCTTTCAGCCTCAATGAAGAGGACTTTTACTAGTGGTTTTGTTTAGGAGAATTAAGCAAATAATGATTAAATGAATAACAATTATAGCATTTCATTAAGTAAAATGGAAGACTTACAAAGATCCAAATCAGCCTCGTAGAGATTTACCGCAACAAACTACTTGAAACTACTCCTATGGACGAAATGCAGTGCAGGAATTTGAAGTGCAGAAATGTAAAGAACAAGAAATGTAAAAACTGGAAGGAAAAATAAAGTAGATAAAACTAGTTTTTTGGATCTGAGTCTGGAGGCTCTTTCTGGGGCCTTCTCTGCTATTTATATTTCTCAATGACAACCGTCGAAATACATTTCTAACTGTCGAATCATCCCTCCATGATCGTTGATCATGCTGCCTTACAGTTAGCTCCGCTATGCCATATCTGCAGTTAGGCTTCCTTCTTGATTTTGAATTTAAATATGAGTAACCGTTGAAGCCATGTCATTTTGCATCTCTTTGCTGATCTAGTGCTATGCAGATCCACAATAACCAATACTAACTGCCACGTATGTGATTACGATTGAAGATTTGAATTGTCTTCTCGTATTGCCCTCATCTTGTCACGTGTCGAACTGTGATTGACTTATACAAAATATATAGCCAGCATTACCCCCGCACTAATATGCCTAATTCTTGGTAATATTAGTGGATCAAGGTATTTTACCCACGTCTTAGAACGTGCATGGGCTTTGCATTTTTCAGAAATGCAACCGTCATTCATCAATGAAACATTTGCATTAAATTCTCTTCTAATCCTTGAACATCCCCACTATCTCAGTATTCGCAAAGACCGATACATCTTTTATGGCCAAGCCAATCTTCTCTTACATTGATCAAGCATATGAAGAGTTATTTGATGATGCTGTTTGTCCTTGAAAGAACCTTCATATATTGATTAGCTACCTTTATCCACCTCCATTTATACAAGTTATGGAAGCTTTCACGAATCTCTGGCCTTCGAACCAAGAACCTACTGCTTATGATTCTTTGGAACACAAATTTGCAATCATGGATATTGGAAGCTCTTCTTCTGTAACAAAGCCTTCCGCATGGGATGAAGCTGTTGCTTCTTCTCCTTCTACGACCTCTGGTTGGGGAACTTGGCCTACCCCTACTTAACCTCAGACGAGGGAACGCTTTCATCATCGATTCCCAGAATTCGATGACCCTCTTGAAATCCCTCTTTCCAAACGCAGTTCCGTAGTATATCCATATGTCCCTATTGATCGTATACGCAGTCTTGAGGACAATCTGCTTTTATCATGGTATACTTCTACCTTGCCATCTCGGATGGTTTGAAGTGTCCAACGTCCTGATGAAGCTTTAGGGATTAGTCCTGCGCTTTTAGCCAAAAAAGCAAAACTTTATACCTCTGATTGGCTGGAATATATGGCCAGACCTGAAATCCTAGATTCGATCAGGGAACCTCCGACTGCTCCTCCTCTGCCTTCCAATCCAAATTGGATTGATGAATTGAGACTCACTCTCTCTAAGGGCCAATACTTCACCCCTTACCAGGCCCCAGTGCGTCCAACTCCTTATCAGCAGTTTAGGGCTCAAACCTTACTTGTTGTTTTCTCCCAATTAACTTTTGAAGTCCTTTGAGATGACATTCCCCACAAAAACTTTCTATGGGCTTGTGACATTATGTCTCGAAGTCATCTTCTTAACCCCGTGGCCCAAATAGAGCTTTATACCTTTTTAGACCAACTTCCTCTCCTGCTCAACTGGCACTTCCAGGCTTCCATTACCGGTGAAGTTCTGGATTAAGCCTTCTCTGCTCGAATTCAGGTTCAATATGAGGCAGAGAACCTCCTTGATGAATATGAGGCCTTCAAGAGCCAGGATTCTGAGCATGGGGAGGATGTTGCAATGAACGAAGTGCATGAAGAAAAGGAGATGGATGCCACAGATAAAGCCCTAAAACAGATAGAATTTGAAGTGAAGGCCCAATAACACTCTTCTCAATTAAGGGCTTATCAATTAGATAAACCAAACTTGGACAAAATAGAGGATAGAGTAGGAAAAAAATATTCATTTGTTGAATTTTGTTGGACTAAATTCCATGACCTTATAACTTTGTCCATTCCATATTACTACAAAATCGAAAATGTAATCAAATGAATCTCAGTGTAAATAGCACTTATCAATAAAACTTGGCTTTCTGAATTTCATTTGTCAGATTCTGATTTATCACTCCAATTGTAGACTTAACTGTATGGTTGATATGCTTTAACTCCATCCCAGCTCAAACTCTTTCAAAGTGTGAAGTCTTCCTTTTAAGAAAACAATCATCGTCTCACAAACCGACCCTAGGCCTAACATAATTCTTCAACTATCAACTTCGAATTAAACAACTTTGCCCTTCAAAACTTGATTTGATCATATTCAATTCCCCAATATGTGGTTAATACAATCAAGTAATTTCAAATCAACTAATTTTGTTTCAGACAAACAATCTACATTTTCCAAAATATGGAAACTTCTTTTAAGGACTGCATTGTTTTATTCTAAAAAAGTGATTTCTTCTGTATATTATCAAACCAACTATTGGTTTGAAACTTAGAACAAACAATATCTAACCTTAAGGTATTTCAAGTTTTGCTTCGAAGGATTTTACTCTCACTAGCAAACCTAAAAACAAGTCCTTAATCCTTTTGAAGTAAACAAATACTTGAATATTCTTGCATCCTTAGGTATGGAATGTGCTTCGAAGTCGACATCCTGCCTTCGAAGCCGTTTGTTATCTCCAAAATTTGGCTTCGAAGCCAATTATTTTATTTCGAAGCTAACATCGGTATTTGAGATGTGTTTCCCTCCATAACTATCAATATTGAAGAAAACTTTTTGTATCCGTACATTTAGTACTTCTTTATGAATTACACGATTGGGTATCTTTTCAGACACAAAGGTTTAAAAACCCTTTTTATTTCGTGCTTTGAATTCACTCGTTTGCCTAACACACAAACCCTTCATCTCTACTGACCCTCTCTTCCTCGCTGCTTGTTACCAATAGAGTCCTCTTCTTTGAAAGTACCAACTGGCGAATGTATAAGCCCAACAATGACTTTAAAAAGATGTATTGACGAAGAGATTACTAAATTTAAAGCTGATGGATTGAGTGCCATAGACGGACGCCTCTTTGTCCTTCGCCATAGTGACAAACAAGAATATGTCCTAGGTCCTATCTTTCGAGAGGTTCTCGCCCAACTTCCAGCTTTATACCCTCGTTTGGAGGACCACTTTCTTCTCTATGAAAGGGGGCTTGACTGGGGAAATTGGAGATTAAATCGACCTCATTGTTGCTGGCCAACATTGAGGGTGGAGTGGGAGGAGTGGTAATACAGGGTTGTGCCTGCAAGAGAATGGGACCTACAAGAGCTCTGCATTTTCGATGCCCTTCGTTTTTCTAGGTTTATCATTCCTGAAGACCCTTTTTTGATTCCTGCCGCTCTTTGCTTCTGGAATATGGCCTTTAACTTTTTTTAGTTTCGTTGTGGTATGATGGCTCCCACCGTTCTTGATATCTGCCATCTCTTAGGGCTTTCACCACTCGGTACCCCCTTTACACCCAGCTATCCAGACCTTTCGGTTAAATTTTCTCTTCCACCTTTGAATTCTTTCTTCAGTGACTTCATAAAGGCTGAAAATAAAAAGGTGGGCCCTATGAGTGATCGAGAACTCTTCTCCTTTATTTTATATTGGTTGTGTAAATTTCTCTTTTATACATCATCTCAACGAATCATGCCTGAATTTGCCCCACTCGCAAAGGCCCTTGTTTTGAAGAAGCGAATAGCCTTGGCGCTTTATCTTTTAGGCCATGTTTATAGAACTTGCTCCCAATTCTATGAGAAACCTCTTGATATCAACCAAGGAGGTTCCCTCTACGTGCTCCAACTCTAGCTCTTTGCTTACTTTACTGATTTGCATCCCAAGTGCTTGAAATTCTTAGTTCAAGACCCTAGCACTTATGGAGAAAAGTATGCTAGAATTGCCCTCTATCCTGCTTCTTTTGCTTACTATCTTACCTTCTTTCGCTTACTATCTTACCTTCTTTCATCAGCTTCCTATTTCTCCAGTTGCCACCTTCTTTTATCCTTTCGATGCCAATAAAGGACCAACTTGGCTAAAAACATTCTTGGCTGATAGAGAATGTTCTATCCCATTACATAAAGATATGTGGGCCTCTATTTTGTTGCCGAGGGAACTTTTTATTGGTACTTTAAACCCTTGAGCTCATAAGTACATATTTGAGGTATATTGCCCCTCCTAGTTTGCCAGGCAATTTGGGCTTACCCAAGGAATTCCCATTCCACTTTGTAGTCTCTCGAATGTCCATCTCACAGCCAGAGATCTGAGAGTACCCAAATCTAAACTAGAGGAGGCAACATTTAAACTGTTGAAAAACTTGAGTGAGTTCAAATTTACTCCCTTCCACCCCTCTGGCTTAGCCTTGAAAAGATTTCAAAATTGGTGGACAGCCAATATGGAAGTGCATTTAGCAATACATCCTCATGATTTATTAATAGGGCTAGGTGTACCTTCTAAGGTCAAACCAAAAGAAGCTGGGACCATCCCCTCTCTTTCTACAACTACCAAGACTATTCCTGCAGTCTCACCCCCTCCTTCCAGAGTCACCAGAGCTGCTTCGAAAAAGGGTATGCATTTTTAGGCTTGTTTTCTTTTAGAATTTTCTGTTTGTTTTCTTTATATTCATACTACTTGGTGTAGGGTCTCCACAAGAAGAATCTCCCAAGAGAGCTGAAGCCCTAGCTATTCTCAAAGACAAACACCAGCAGAAAAAGAAAAGAAAACTAATACTCACTCCTGAGGAGTCTGAGTCTCAGATTGAAGAGAAAGAGACAGAGAAAGAGCAGGAAATACCACTGCAGAGAAAAAAGAGAAAGAACTGTGAGAAGGTAACACACTGCTGAGCATTATTCCCTTCGTAGTTCTCCCATCATTGCCACCACCTCTGAAACCAGTAATTTCCTTTCATGTCTCTACTTTCTTTTCTCAAATTGTTGATACTGGGACTTAACATTGTTTTGTATTTCTTTTTTTGTAGCAACAACTACTTTGCCTACTCTTCCAATAAGGATTCCTTCAGTTTCAACTGAAGTTGAACAACCTCAAAATGTGGAGCCCATTCAGACAATACTCCCACTTCCTAGCCCTATATTTTCCATACCTTTCTTGAGGCCAAACATTCCTACATCCCTATCCTTTGGCTTGACTCCATACTTTCCTCACCTATCTTTCAACTGTACTCAATTTGCTCTTCCTTTAAGCCTTGCCGCTCCTTCCCCTCCTGAGGAAATTCCAATTATTACATCATCTCCAGTGATAGCTGATTTCCATAGAGAAGACACTGGTAGCCCTCCAATTCCTTGTCCATTATCTCTGCCTAGCTCCAGTCCCTTTTCTTTTGAGCTACTGGTAGCCAAAACTATAGAGATTGCTAGGAGTACTTCACCTTCTTCTCCTACTCCTATGCAGCCGTTTCTTCCTTCTGCCAGAGTTCTTTCTGCACCCTCCATTTCAACGGATAAGGTGGACATCTTCGAAGCTAGGCTAGCTAGTCTTTTTGACATGCCTTCCACCATTCCAACAGCTAGCAATGAAGCTGAGCCATTAGCCCTAGCTGATTCTCTATTAGAAATTTTTGAGAGCTCTTCCTCTAGTGTTAGGACTTCATTGCCTTCAATAGACTTGGATAGCTGTTTAGAGTTGCTGACATCCTTCTCAAGGATTCCTTTCAAAGTCTCACAAAGGCCTATAATCAAGAATGGCTTCCTCCAATGCTGTAAAATTGTTGAGCAATCCAGCATGACTGTTTCAAGTCATTTATCTCAGGCGGTAGCCACCATTGATTTTTACATCAACATCTGCCATGCTGCCAAAGCTGCAGAAAAGAAATTGTTGAGAGATCAGAGTTTTATTTCCCAAATACATGCTGAAGTGTCAAAATTGAAGGAACAACAATCCTCTGTGAAAAATCTAGAAATCCGCTAGATATTGATTTGTGATTATGTATCAATTTTAAGCAGTAAACAACAATCCCAATCAAACAATCAAGACAAATTGACACAACGATTTTACGTGGAAAAACCACAATTGGACACCTCCAATTGTGATAAAAAAACCACGGGCAACAGCCACAAAACAATCCACTAAGAAGATATAAAAGAATTACACATGTATACTCTCAATTACCTAGCGAATCCACGCCCGAATTGAACCAACCCCTATGTGCCTCTTCCAACCCCGTCTTCACCTCGGAATTGTCTTGACGATGAGCCACTCCAGAATCCACCAAAGCTTCAGGCACGAATTCTTCGGAATCCACCGAAGAACAACCCTTTCTTTTGTGTAGAACAAACAAATAATCCTTTGATGTATACTCTTTAAACCATGAGTTGAATACTCAATCAAAACATCAAAGAAAACTAGCAAAATATCCCTAGATATAAACCCTAGAACCCAAGGAGAAGATCTGGAGAAGTAATCCTAGATTTGGACTGAAACACGTATTTATAGAAAACTGTCCCGCGATCTCCGCTCGAGCGGACCTACGCTCGAGCGGGAAAAAATAACATCAAGTATTTTTGCAGGCGAATAAACTTCTGAAACCCAGCATTCTCCGCTCGAGCGGGGGAATGTCCGCTCGAGCAGACAAGCAACTTCGTAGGCAATTTTCCATTAACATCACAAACTTCTCTGCAATGCACAATTCGGGTTGGATTTGCATCTAAACACTCATAGCCTCACTGAAATAAAAAGTGCGAAAATAAGTACAACTGAAAGGAGTTTTGTCAAACGGGATTGCCAAGAATAAAAACCTAACACTCTGTCTCCCAATTTCGAGCTCAACTACTGGAGAAGAAAGTTCAGCTTGAGGAAGAGTTATCAGCAGTTAACCCGGCTTTGGATCGAACTGCTACTAAGCTGCAGATCACTAACCAAGGACTAGTTGATCGAAAGCAGGAGATGGCTACAGCCATTCAGTTGTTCCTATCTCTCAAGAGTAGAAGGTCAATTGTAGAGGAACAGCTGAAACACTGTACTGACTTTTGGGCCAATCTATGACTATATGTATTTAACTCATTATGAAATAAAATCCTTATTTTATTCTTTGAGTGTTTTCATGCTCCTTTATTTAGCATTTATTCTATTCCTTGTGTTTCCAATATGGTTGGATAATAAGGTTTCAAATATCTGCTATTAATTTTCTTGGGTTGTACATATCCATTCAAAATTTTCAAATGATATGCTCCCGAAGACAAGGCTCTATGGATTTGATATGGTCCTTCCCAGTTAGGTGATCATTTGCCAAACTTGTGGCTTTTAATCCCTATTGGGAGTATTGTCTTCCATACCAAATCACCTTTATCAAAGCTAATATGCTTGACCTTCTTATTATAGTTTTTGGCTGCTTTCTTCTTTTGGAAAAGAATGCTATTTAAGGCCAGAATTCTAGCTTCATTCACACTTTCTAATTCCAAGCACATACTCTGATGATACTGCTCAGGAATTAACTGATCCTGTCATCTCACCCTTAAGGACTTGATGTTAGTTTCTACAGGTAGCACCGCATCATGCCCATATACTAAGGCATAAGGAGTAACTCATGTACTTGATCTTGGAGAAGTCCTGTAAGCCCATAATACATCCAATAGTAAGTTATGCCAATCTTTGGGATTGTCTTCCACAACTTTTTGTATTCCTTTCTTCAAAGATTTATTGGATGATTCTGCTTGACCATTGGCTTGTGCATAATAAGGTATGGAATTAACAAGGCTAATTCCAAACTCTGCCACAAAAGACTTTACCATTTTCCCATCAAATACAGTCCCATTATCAACAGTTATAGTCTGTGGGATGCCAAATCTGTGGATCAGATTTTTAATGAATCCAATAACTTCGGTTTGGTGCACAGCCTTATATGGCTTAGCTTCGACCCACTTAGTGAAGTAATCTGTGGCCACTAAGATAAAACAATGATACTTCGAAGAGGGTGGATGTATTTTCCCTATCATATCCATAGCTCATCCTCTAAATGGCCAAGGCTTCACGACCGCATGCAGATCAGTTATGGGTACATGTCTTATTGTGCCATGCTTCTGGCATGCTTGGTAACATCTGGCATATTCTATACAATCCTTAAGGATGGTTGGCCAATAGTAAGAATGTCTTCGAAGCAGTCATCTTATCTTCACACCAGGCTGATGAGCACCACAAATGCCTTCATGAACCTCAGCCATGGTTGTCAATGCTTCATTTAGACCTAAACATTCCAACAATAACCCATTTACCCCCCTTTTGTAGAGAGCATTACCATACATTATGTATTGCATAGATTGCAATTTGATTTTTCTGCTGGCTTTCGTAGATGGGCCAGCTACATACTGCATTATTGGATGCCTCCAATCTTGTTCTTGTAAGTCATTATGATTGACTTCTAAGACCATATTCCTTCTATTCAAAGGTGGTATTTCCTTTTGATATGTTGTTTGGCTTATGTTCCTTTGAGTGTTATCTCTTCTCTTGAAATTCGAAGCATTCTGAGCCACACCATTAGCTTTGTTATTCAAGAATCTTGGGACATAAGTTACATTTGCTATCTGAAATTGAGAAAGCAAATGTAATGCAACAACATAGTATGACAACATGCTTACACTTTGACATTTGAAAATCCCTTTCACCTGGTTAACTACCAATTGGGAATCTCCAAATATGTCAACTGCATGAGCTTGTAATCCAATAAGTATTTCCAGTCTCATTATTAAAGCTTCATATTCAGTTTGATTATTGGAACAAGTAATTTCATCCACTCTAAAACCATGTGTGGTTTCTACGCCTTGCGGTGACTTAATCACCACACCAATTCTAATTAGAACATTGGCTTTTGATCCATCGAACCACATTTGCCATGGTTCAACACTAACCATACCAAGTTTCATTATCTCTTGGCTTTCTGTTTGACATAGATGGTCTGCCAAGAAATTAGCTAAAACTTGTCATTTTACTGCCTTTTGGGAGACATATTCTAGATAAAATTCTAATAAAGCTAATATCCATTTGCCAATTCTTTCCCTCAATATAGGTCTAGATAACATGTCACACCCCTAACCGGCCCCTAAAAGGTTTGGGCATGACCTAATCAGAAACAGACAGAATGACCTGCTATGAATGACATTTGGAGCCTGAGCGGAAGCATTAAATTTGAAAACAACATGCAGACACATCCATTGAGCAACTACCAAAAAGTCAGGACCATCTTGAAATTCAACATAAAGTGAATATGCACACAGAATCAGGTTACATACGCATTTACAAATCCAGCCCAGAATTTGGGCATACAAAACGTTAAGTACAATAATCTTGACCAGCAAAACATGGGTACAAAAATTGTAAGGACAAGTAAAACTGGTCTAGCATGTAAGGGTTCCTTCAAGTGCCTGGTTGTCCTTAGGCTGACAAAAGATGCGTGAAACAATGCTAGAATGGTGCTCCAAGCCGGCTTCCTACAGAATCAGACAAAATTACAGAATGAGACAAGCTCAGTGAATAATAGTACTTGCGTAACAGTACATTTACCAAATTTAAGTACGAAAATGAGTCTGATAGGGTTTTGCCTTCAAAGCGGCTCTTGGCCTATTATACAATTTTAACAGAATGGCCTATTGGCCCAGAATAGCCTTTCGGCCCAGATAGCCTTTCGGCCCAGAATAGCCTTTCGGCCCAGAATATGTATATCTTTTCAACATTCCATTTCTAAATCAATACATAGGTTACTACCATAACTTACGGAAAACAGAAGGTTATTAACAGACATTAAATGTATATTTAATGCACTATTACTCACAGTGTTGTGGTGGCGTACTAGTTCCTTCTAGAGTGTGCCCTGTACACAATAACTGATAAATTAGTATTCTTCCTTTTTAAATCTTTAAGAAGTCATTCCATGTGTCACCACATTTCTTACGAATTTATAACCATCTTAAATTCATCAGAAAAATATTCTAAAAACACCAGAGAGTCAAGCACGCAAAACTGAACGAACACATTTTCTTTCTGCAAAACAGTCCTCCGCTCGAACGCCAACTTGTCCGCTCGAGCGGACAGTACAATGCTATCAAAAATGCTGAGAGGTCGATTTTTGCGCTCGAGCGGGAATTCCTCCGCTCGAGCGGACAGAGTAATTTCAGAAGAACTGCTGAGAGGGTGATTTTCCCGCTCGAGCGGTCATGACCTCCGCTCGAGCGGACGTACGACCCAGATTCAGGGCAGCTCGATTTCAACTCAAAATTTAGCAACCAAACCTCATTTTTCATGCAATCAAAGGTTAGACTAATACAATACTTCAACCTAACAACACCATAACATGGATTCTACTTCGATTATGACAATTTAAACTAACTTAGAGGCTTCAACAAGCCATCACTTTCTCAAATTCCATTCTACATTCAAGTTCTTCAAGCATGACACATGACACCAACATATTTCCATGGAATGATGACATAAAACCAAGGATTGAAGTATAAATTCATACATCACCTAATTAAAGTGTCAAAGTAGACAATTATTGAGAAACCCTCGTAGATCAAACATATATTATCCATGAACCAAACACAAACATAATTTTAACTCCTAAGTTACCACAATAAGAGAACTTGAGTTACCTTGAATTTAATCACACAGATCTAACAATTTTGCCAAGCTTTCTTGGTGAATCACGTTTTCCCCCAATTCCTCCTCTTCACTCTCTCTTTTTCCTCCCTTAGAGTCTCACGTTTTTTATCATAGGCTCAAATAAGTCTTAGAGATAAATATAAACATAAAGAAGCATATAAGACGAAATTCAATCGCTTTACCATGCCGAAATGAAAATTTCGCAGAAAATCCCATTAGTGCTTAAAAATCATGTAGATTCCAAATATCGAATCAATTTCTGAAAATTAAGTCTCTAAGGTGTCCAATTTCAGATTTAAAACACGGGTTTCGACGAATTATTCCAACTCAAGCAACCCAACCTTCACCCACAGGCATTCAGGCAGTTATATTACATAAGCAATTAGCCTCATGGCAAGCATGCTGTCATGGCAACACTCACACACATGCGAGATGCTAAAGTATAAAAGCTTACCTAGTACTCCGAGCCAAAATAGAAACTAGTTACTAATCAATGCATGATCCTAGTTCATGTTAAGATAGCTAATGCAACGCATTCAAAATGCAATCAGAATAGGCTCGGCTAATCTAAGAATGGCATATGAAATGCGACAACTCGATACACGTATTCAAGTTGGAATTGAAATACTATGCAATTTAGTATGATGCGCCGAGCCCAGTGCGTGCAATACAGATGAATGAATGCAAACATGCGAACATAAGTATGCTAATTGAAACATACCCTAAACTAACCATCAAAAGCTAGTAAATAAAAGGGAGAAAGACGTGGGGTTGGAAGACATTCACACACGCACGCACACTTATTACAAATTCGCCCTCTCGACGGAGGGTCCGAATAAATAATACAAATCGAATAATTAATCAACTACCCTAGCTAATTAAATATTACAAAACCCTTAATTAATTAACAAATTAATTACAAAGCAGTCTAAGTATGAAATTAAAGAGGCCGCCGCAGCTCCGCCTCGGAATGATTTAACGATGCATGCTCAATCGCCTCGCTCGGAAACCCATTGCCATGCCAAATGTTGCCTCTGTTTGCATTGTTTCATGCCTCTGAAAGCTGCACAAATCCCAAGGCTGCTTCTGAACCACTCCCTGAGCATTATGGGAGGTTACTGGCCAAGAGACAGGACTTCCGGCCATAAAAGGACGGTCATCGACCAAATATTGGGCCATCGGCTGGATATTGGTAGTCGGCCGGCACTAAAAGTGGCCGACCGGCCATTTATTCCTGCAGAACACTGGTTTTGCTGCAACAGAAGACAGACAGTGCATGGCATGGAATTTACAATCCAAATGTATGCACGACCACCCTCCCTATCATGGTATGAACTCAAGGGAGTATGGTTCTCGACCCTTGGGCCACCAATCGCGCATTTCGATGCATGATGGCCAAAGGTGTCGAATGTGCATTTAATATCAAATAAAATGCACACAACACAAAAGGGGCCCCCAACCTCTATCATGGTTAATCAAGAGGCAAGGGATGCAAACATGCAAGCAAAACTAATGCAACGTAAGCATGTTAATGGCAATGCCATGCAAGGCTAATAGTAACAAGCATGCCAAATGCAATGCAACCTAAACAAGCATGCAAACATGCGAGGCATGTGACAACATTCAAGCATGAAACAACATGTTAGGCAACTTAACAAGGGATGCATGCCAAAAGCAATACCACTTAAACATGCAACAAAATGTTAATAAGCCAAGTATGTAACAACATGCAAGGCAAGCATGCAACAACATGCAAAGGATGGACTTAAACCAATATGGGCAGCTCTCAAATAGGCCCAAATCAGTAGCCAAACATGATGAAATTAAGGCAACAACACTTATGCAAACATGCACAATGCGAGGGACCAAACCTAAGGCACAAAGTGCAACTCTACTAAGGCATGACAAGGGATTAAATATGGCATACAATCACACATTTTCCAGCTCTGAAATGTCATACAGAGTGGCTCCAAATCATGCAAACACCTCACACAATGCATACTGGATGGCCCGGATACCGAAACTAGTGAAGTGCATTACACTAGAGGTATGCAAAGCAATGCACAAATGACCAAACAGTCCCTATGCAGGCCCAAAACAGTAGGAAAATGGACTAAAATGATGACTCGAAAGGCATTAAAATAAAGCTCATGCAATGGTTCATAAATGAGGTATTCATGCACAACTCTCAAACACGTTTAAAGAATAGAAAACATGGGAATATGGCACAAGTATAGGCTCTGAAATGACATGCTCAGTGACCCCAAAACATGAAAACACCACCATTCAAGCAAGCAAGAAGCTTCAAAACTCAAAGCTAGGCATGGGCATTACACTACAAGCAAGCATAGCAAGCATCATTCGACCATGGGACCTCAAAACAGAGCTAAGGCAGCCCAAATCATGAATAAAATCAGTTTGGAACATGGCCAAAATATGCTAGAATCGAGGACCAAAATAGTATGCAATACAAGCTAGTGAAGAGGGTTTACACTACAAGTATATGAAGCATTCAAGAGGTCACTACACCAGCAAAAGTCAGAGGTATGAAATGCCAAATAAAGCCCAAAAACTCATTGAAACATGGTCAATGTATGCAAGAATGACATGCTCCTTTGATAGGCTATGACGAGGGTTATTCTACACATGCAAGATGGACACCCAATATGGCAAAACAAGCTCTAGACAAAGCCTATGTATGTCCTAAAACTCATCAAAAAAAGGCCTGAAACATGGCTTAGAAACATGCAAATAAGGGCTCCTTTGTTAGGCCAAATATGCTAGGAAACAAAACAAGGGAAGAGAGGGTCACCCCTCTCTCATTTTGGCACTCAAAACAGTATGCTAGCCACTGAAAATCCACTGGATTTCAGTGGCTAGAAGGCCAAACAAAGGTCAATGCAAAGGCCCTAATGCATGGCTCAAAATAAGGCAAAATAAAGCATGCAAGGGGGTAGATGACCCCAAACAGAAAAATGATCTTAAACAAACATGTTAAGGACCTCAAAATAAGACTTTTTTCAGTTTACACCGAAGCTCAAAAATGCTTGCAAGTATGGCTAAAAGATGGAGCAAAATAAAGCTTAAAAGAGGGAATAGTGTGTTACCCTTGTAGCTTCAGCAAAACCAACAGCTTCTTGGACCAAAAACCAGCTCTTTGAGACCTCTCAAGACCCTCCAAGAACCTTGGATCAATGGTGGAGGTGTGTGGCTATGAGGTGTGGTGTTAAAGGCCAAGAACAAACACCCTTTCTAAGCCTAGAATGTAGAGATATAGAGAGATATATGTGCTTTTCCTTAGACAAATTTTTTTCAACCTCTCTAAAGGAGAAGGAGGCCCTCTCTTATAGAGAAACAAGAGGGTTCAAGCTTCTAAGCCTAGAATGTAGAGATATAGAGAGATATATGTGCTTTTCCTTAGACAAATTTTTTTCAACCTCTCTAAAGGAGAAGGAGGCCCTCTCTTATAGAGAAACAAGACGGTTCAAGCTTCTTGGAGAAGCTAGAGCAAAGGGTTCAAGCTTCTTGGAGAAGCTAGAGCAAAAGGTTCAAGAGGTTCAAGCTTCCTCAAGAAGCTAAAACAAAGGTTCAAAAGGTTCAAGCTTTCTCAAGAAGCTAAAACAAGGGTTCAAAAGGTTCAAGCTTCCTCAAGAAGCTAAAACAAGGGTTCAAAGGGTTCAAGCTTCCTTAAGAGGCTAAAACAAAGGGTTCAAAAGGTTCAAGCTTCCTCAAGAAGCTAAAACAAGGGTTCAAAAGGTTCAAGCTTAAAACAAAGGTTCAAATCCTCCATACACGTGTATGGAGGGCAGGGTCTGTGCTTACCAGCTGGCATGCATAATGCCTAAAAAAAGGCAAAGAAAAGGTCTCGGCCAGAAAAAGTGGCCGATCGACCAAAACAATGGTCGGCCGACCAAAAACATTGCCGACTGGCCAACACCTTTGGCCGGTAACAAGAAAACAGGGCCGGTGGCCTCAAGCCATGGCCGGTGAGGTGTGGGGATGGCCAACAAGCCATTCCCTGCCCTTAGAAGCAAAAACACAAGTGTTTGGTCCACAACCAAGCACAAAACAAACAAGTCGAGAGGTCTTGAGGCAAGGCGTGCAACCGAGACCTTCGAGAACTCAAAACGAACACAAACATGGATGATCATCGAGTGTTCAAACAATAACGTCCAAGTCTTGAGGACGGTCAAAAATGGGGTGTCTACACTTCTTTTTTTATTTGTTTTATCTTTGAAGCAATCTCTTTGCTTTGTCCTGCTCCCAGTTTCTTTGATTCAACATCTTTGCCCTTCTTCTCATAGACAAAGTCTGTCCACAAGACTTCTTCTTCCTGTATCTCCTGGACTTTTATTTCAATGTCCAATGCACAGTATTTATCCCAGGCCAAAACCTTGACCTGTTGTTGCTCCTGCTTACAACCAATTGCCATGGCTTCTTTCTCTTACTCTTGCATCTTCTAGACTATTGATTTTGTGTCCAATACTAAGAACTTAATAAAAGCCAAAGATCTGGCCTCCTAGGTTCTATCTTTTTGCCTACAACCAGGCATCATTGTTATCTTTGGCGACAATCTCTTCATCAGCACTTTCTTGAACTAAGTGCTTCAGGTGTGCTAATTCCTCATCAGCCGTCACTTCGGCTGATCCATCAGGTTTCCTCAGTACACTGAGGGGTGCCACTCCTTCAGTATACAATTTGGCCTCTACAAAATCTGTACAAGCTACGAAGGGTTGAGGGTCTGCATTGATCTTCTCTGTCTCTCCATTGCACAAGGCCATCATGATCTTCTGATGTAAAGAGGAAGGCACACATTTATTGGTGTGAATCCAATCCCTTCCAAGTAGAGCATTATACTTAGCATTGCTATCGATAACAAAGAATGCCGTCATGCAGTCCTTAGTTCCCACACTCGGGTTGATGAGCAAAATGCCTTGAGCCATCTGTTTGTCACCAGCGAAACCAGAATATTTCAGAAGCAGGTTCACTGCTGCCCCATTATCCACCAATACCCGGTTCATCTATATCCCATCGAAAAAGGCCTTGATATACAAGAGTTTGACATGCTGTGTCATAGATGTCGTAGGATACTCAAAAGGGTATGAGAGATTAATACTCACCTCTTCCTCACTCTCATCTCCAGTTTTCATTGGTGTGGCCACTTCAGATTCGTCTTGCACCATACTTACTTGTGAGTCTTCACTAGAAATTGGAATTGGGTCAATCTCCTAACCTTGGTTTTCATCTTCAGCTTGAAACTCCTGGGATAGTATATGCACCATATTCACTGACATAGGAGGAAATGAGCCAAATTGGATGATTGGCTGTACCTGCTTCTTTTCTTGGCCAACTTGTTCAATTGCTTCAGAAGCATCTTCAATGC
Source organism: Camellia granthamiana (assembly GCA_036172215.1). Classification (NCBI taxonomy): domain Eukaryota; kingdom Viridiplantae; phylum Streptophyta; class Magnoliopsida; order Ericales; family Theaceae; genus Camellia; species Camellia granthamiana. The sequence goes on along the minus strand of CM069905.1, from coordinate 151,721,060 downwards.
TACATTCTGACACTTCATTACTAACAACCTCATTTGAGTGGTTTGTTTCTGCTGGTTTTTTGACCAAAAATGTCTGTTCAGCCATGAAGGCTTCAAACAGTTCTTTCTCAACCATCTCCTTCCTTTGGCCTAGGCCAATTTCTCCCTCTGTCTCACTATCACTTTCCATCAAAGCCTTTTCCAATCCTGCCAAACTGGATCTTTCTTTAGCTTTCAGTTCAGAATGAACTTTGCCCAATTGCTCTCTACTGCAATTCCTTTTGTCTTGAGGAGTTGATCTTGGATTATGATCTAACTTTGAACTTTTTTCTTCCTTTGCCTGGCCCTTTGGCTGGACCAATGAAGAGCTTTCTCCACTTTCTTTCAGATCCTTCTGGTACTGAGTGTACCTTCGTTGGATCTTCTTCCTTTGGGACCTAGAAATCACTGGGACCATATTTGATTCCTTTGTTTTTGGATGCTTAAGTAACACCTAATTATTTGGAGCCACCAAAGGAGGTTTAATCATCCTACCTTGGTCTCCAACAATATTTCTTTGGGTAGACATTTCCCTAGGTTTATTCTGTATGACAAACCAATCTGGGACTCCAGGTACCCATGAACCTACTAACCCAGTTGTTGAACTGTCTCTTTTTTCCCTCGAAGCTAGCTGTGAAGGCCACTGCCTGCCCCTGACTACCTGTTTTGGGCCTAATTCAAGCCTTCCATGAAGGTGGCCACTTTCCCTTTTGTGTGAGGCTGGTCTAGGGGGGCCAATCTCTGGCTTTGATCCCATGACTTAAACCCACTTCAAGTTTCCTCTCAGAATGATTACCCTCCATTCTGTAATAGTTGGGTGGTCTGGATTCATGTAGAGGTCTCTTACCCTTGAAATGTACTCTAGTGGCTGTTGACTCAACCATCAATGGCTGCTACTTAATACCAGTTGGATATGGCCTTTTGTTATAAGCACTGGTTGGTTTAGGACGCCTTTACACATCCTTGTAATATTACTTCCCATCAATCGGAAGCCCTTTCAACCACTTGTAGCTCAACCTTCATCTGGGACATATTCTTTGCATGACAACTGCTTCTAAAAAATCATTATCCAGTGCCTCTTCATCAGAGTCTTCCTTTTGGCCTGTAACACATTGTCTAACAGCTGGTAAACTTCTACCATCTTTCTTGACAGTAGTCTGGTTGGCAACATGCATTTGCACATTGACCTCTTCCAATTCTTTCAAAGATAAGTTCTGGAAGTCTGGCACAACAACATTGGCTGCTACTTCACCAATTTCTGGGAATGGATTAGCGTCAATCCCCATGGCCTTTTTTACTTTAGTTGGGAATTTTAAGCTCCCCTTTCGAATCTGCTCTTGGATCCTGTCTCGAAAAACAATGCAGTTTTTAGTTGAGTGAGACCAAGAATTATGCCATTTACAATACACTCTTCCTTTAAGTTCCTCTGGAGATGGAATTTTGACTTCTTTTGGTAACTTCAGGAAGTTTGCCGCAAGCAAATGATCAAAAATGTCATATGCCTTCGTTAAATCGAAAGAGTATTTCCTATGAAGGTCTTTCTTTTTAAACTGCTGGTCTATTGTTGTGTCTTTATGAATTAACACCTCACAGATCACAGGTTCTTTTCCTACAATCTCTGCTGCACCAATCTCATAATTAGGATCTCTATAATACGTCTTGTATGATGCATTACTTCGATCTTGTTCTTCCTCTAGTAATGCTTCATACCTAGACACCTTATAGGTTAGTTCCACTAAGTCTCTAAACTCAGTTGAGTCGAACTTCTTTCGAAGCCTAAACTCTAGACCATTTTGAGCCAATCTCACAAATTTAGGCTCTGGTAAGATGATCCTACATTTGTTTCGTACTCTTTTGAATCTGGCAATAAACTGAGTAGCCTTCTCATCAGGCCTTTGACTCAACCTTGCCAAGTCTGCCATGGAAACTTCTAGCTCTGTTTGGAAGAATTGGGCATGAAATGCCTTCTCCATTTGTTGCCAAGTTTGGATGGAGCCAGGTGTAAGATTAATATACCATACAAAGGCTGCCCCGGTCAGAAAATTTGGGAACAATCTTAATTTCATGTAATCATTATTAGTAAATTCACCACATTGAGCAGCGAACCTAGCAATATGCTCAACCGTTGACTGGTTTTCATTTCCATAAAAAAGAGCAAAGTCTGGTATCCTAAATCCTCTTGGGTATTCCTGTACCCTATCTACCCATTCTGGATATAGCTTCCTGTACATAGGAAGTTGAACCCCCCGAGCCATCGGTCCACATATCTCTATAACAATATTAGCAATTTGGTCCCTAGGAACCATATTTTGTACTTGTTGAACCACTACTGGAGGAGCAAACACAGGATTTGGTGGACGACCTTGTGCTTGAGGTCCTCTTGGTCCATAGGGCGGCATATTTGGGACTGGTTGTCCCTGTGGTGCTGGCTGCTGTTGAGGGTATGGGTGACTCCTCTGAGCTTGTCTTACGAAAGGACCTGCGAAAGATGTTGGAACAGGTGTTGTGTCTCTTCCAGTTGCAGGAAACCCTTCTAACCCCCCGGGTACAAATTCGAACAAAGGATTAGTGAACCCCCTCGTGCCAGGTATGGCTTCGAACATGGGATTTGGAAACATCCTTATGCCATTTTCTTATGTTGGGCCAGATCCACCAATTTGCATGGCATCACTGTTAAGTAATGAGGCATTTTGATTTATTATAAAATGCCTCGAAAGAGGCTCATACCAAGACTGAGGTGATGGTCTTTCATAGTTTTGATTATTAGTTTGACCATTAGTATGTCCATTACTCTCCATAGGTTGTTTATCTCTACCCAATCTTTGCTGAGGGACATTTGAAATTTCCTCTATGTGCCTTGCGTTAGTTGGTTGATGAGTATTCATTCGATCCAAAAAGGATGTTGCTCATCTTTCCATTGTGTTCATTAACTGCTGTCCCATAACATCTACTAGGCCTCAACATGGATTCATTGGCTGAGTAGATGGAATAATGGATGGTCCAATTCCTTGGCCTCGTCCAATATTTTGAACATATGGTACTTGTTCCGAAGTGCTGGTCTGTTCGACTATAGGTTCTGATGAAACGGGTACTTCCATAAGATGTGTTATCACATTATCCTCTGGATTAGACATTTCCACCTCTCCTTCCACACTTTCTTCCAAGCGTTCATTTTCTCATTGTCTCCTACATCTAGCCATTTCAATTAGTCCCACTGGGCGTGCCAAAAATATATGTTGGCTTTTTGGCTTTTGAAGGTTATTATGGTAATTTTGAGCGTGCCAGCAAGGATCAATCAATCCTTATAGAATATCAATTGCCAACCAATTATCAAAAGATTGTGTTTTAGTTCTTTCAGCCTCAATGAAGATGACTTTTACTGGTGGCTTTGTTTAGGAGAATTAAGCAAACAATGATTAAATGAAGAACAATTGTAGCATTTCATTAAGTAAAATGGAAGACTTACAAAGATCCAAATCAGCCTCGTAGAGGTTTATAGCAACAAACTACTTGAAACTACTCCTATGAACGAAATGCAGTACAGGAATTTGAAGTGCAGAAATGTAAAGAACAAGAAATGTAAAAACTGGAAGGAAAAATAAAGTAGATAAAACTGGTTTTTTTGATCTGAGTCTGGGGGCTCTTTCTAGGGCCTTCTCTGCTATTTATATTTCTCAATGACAACCATCGAAATGCATTTCTAACCATCGAACCATCCCTCCATGATCGCTGATCATGCTGCCTTACAGTTAGCTCCACTATGCCATATCTGCAGTTAGGCTTCCGTCCTGATTTTGAATTTAAATATAAGTAACCATTGAAGCCATGTCATTATGCATCTCTTTACTGATCCAGTGCTATGCAGATCCACAATAACCAATACTAACTGCCACGTGTGTGATTGCGATTGAAGATTTGAATTGTCTTCCCGTATTGCCCTCATCCTACCACGTGTCAAACTGTGATTGGCTTATACAAAATATGTAGCTTACATTACCAAAACTTACTATTATCATCAATATCATTATTTGTTATTGTGTTGTTACTTACAAATAGAAGAAAATTTAAACAACTCAAATCATAAACACTGTACAAAATATTAAAATTCATAACTTCAAATACAAAATCTATAGCTTTAGCTTCGTTCAATAGGTACTTGAATATATATATGCAGTGTTTGAGTGGTTACACACTCAAAGGTATTGTGAATTTGAACCAGAAATTGATAATAAAAATAAATAAAACGAACTTCCCGTAAAGCAAATGAGTTTCAGAAGGTATATATAGTGATGAATTAGGATTGTACTAATTAGTCAATTGAAATGATTTTTGAAAATAGTGTAATTTTGGGTTTTGATTTATTTATTATTTAGGTGTATTATAAATTATGATTTTATTTTAAAGGATAATTTGTGAAAAAATATAGGGTATATTAAAAATAAATTATAATTCTAAATAATTTATTAGAGAGTACTAAGAAATTAGACGTATTGAATAATATTTTAAATGCAAATAGAATCCCCAAACATCTCTGTAACAATCAAATAAGAGTTGCATTCAAAACTGTTGGTTTGGAGCAATTTATATAAGTTATTTATAATTTATTTTATTTTAAGAGTATCACGTTATTTAGTGCAATTTTTACTTGCTTGCATCTTATTAGATATAAATAATTGAAATAAATTCAAATAATAATTGGTTCTCTAGTAAGAGGAATACTTTTGACTTATATTTTTGAGAAATTTTTACTATACGCATCCTTTGAAAGGAGTGTACCATATGCATCCACAATTATGCCATTTTTTTCCTTTAGTTATGACCAAATTTTTTTTTAGTTATTACAATATTTTAGTTATAACTCATGAGATCTTTAGTTATACTTCATGTAGTGTTTTATGACTTTTTTTTTATTATTACAATTATGACTCAAAAAGTATAGAGTTATGCAATTTTTTTCTTTAATTATAAAATACATATAATACACACTCTTTAAAGATTCTGTGTCATAGTTTTTTCTTGTTATTTTTGAACCCACTTGTAAATTATTTGGGTTTGGAAATGAGAATGCCTTTAGGTGGAAAAGATGACAATCCAATAAATAAAAGAAAATTGTGTTCTAGTGGAATAAATTAAAGGATTAATTACCAAAAAGTCCTATCTACATATTTTGTGGTAGCTTAGGTCCTGTCAAAAAGTTTTTAAACCATTAAGTCCCATTTATAGGTAAAAAGATGTTTTGCCCTTTAATCCCAAAAGTGAGAATGTTCTCAATTTTAAAACTGAGAATGTTCTCAATTTATAATTATCAAAATTAAGAAATTTCTCAATTTTTTCTAGTATGAATTAAGAATATTATCAAAACTAATAAATTTATAATTATCAATTTTGAGAAATTTCTCAATTTTTTTCATGATTAAAATTGGCAATATTATAAACTGAGAATGTTCTCGAAATAAAAAGCGCATGTAAAGCAGAGCACAGAGTATGGTAGACCAATGGCTGCCCAAGCAAATTTGGATTCTTAGCAGTCATACTCCTAGGAGCTTACATCATCTCCTACTCCTCTGGAATGGGTACAGTCCCATGGATCATCAACTCCGAGATCTACCCATTGCGATACAGAGGAATCGGCGGAGGAATCGCCGTAGTCTCCAACTAGGTTTCAAATCTCATAGTCAGCAAGACCTTCCTCAGGTTGACAGAGGCTCTCGGCTCCGCCAACACTTTCCTCCTCTTTGCCCTCTTCTCCTTCATTGGACTCATCGTTATTTATTTGCTCGTACTTGAAACTAAAGGTCTTCAATTTAAAGAGGTTGAGAAGTTGTTGCGAGGAGGATTTAGGGGTGATAAAAACAAGAACAACAATTCCAAAAATGGCGATTCTTCTTATTAAATTTAAGTTTGACATTGTCTGTTGATTTGTAATTCATGTATCAAATCCAATCATTGGTTTCAAGTGAGATTGTTTGTGTTTTGGAGGTCTTGGAAGGACAAATTGGGTTATTATAAATTAATAGGACTTGAAGGAGCAAATAATTTTATTTAGGAATTAATGGAGTATAAGTTCACAAAATGGGACTTGTATGTAAATGCCCCTAAATTAAAATTATATAATTTTTTTCTATAAAAATGTAAATGGGTTTGTTTCTGGTGAGAGTGAAAATTGCGTCAAATTGCCAAAACGTAATTTTCCAAATTAAAAGAGTATATGTGTGTTTGCAAGCTTATGAGAAATGTTATATCACTACAAAATTTATATCAAATTTATTTTTAGAATAACATAATAATTGTGTGAGCCAATTTCCGACCACACTGCCAAACAGGTACTCAGCTGGAGAACACCGGCAGAATAGATTAAGCCCGAACGACCTGTCAACAAAAAGATAAGATTCCGACGGTGGTTCGTCCACCCGGGGAGACTCCGACGATCAAGTCAGTTATCTCTCAAAGATAGCAAAAGTGTTTAACTCACTATTCAGAATACAAAAAGCGTACCTTAGACCCACAAGGGTGCCTTTCTTTTATAGCCAACACTGACCTAATCCCAATAGAAGCTTAACTTCAATAGACTCTGGCTCAATACTAATCCTGGACTCCCAATTAGATTAGGATAAACTCCCTAAGAGTCTTATCTTTATCCAAACTGAAGTCTTCTCTCATTCTAGGACTCTTGTCCCTTATCCGCTTATCCCGGATTCCAGTATCTTCACAGATAACCTCGGCCTAGCTGGGATCATCTCGGCGTCATGACCGGGACACGTGGCACCTCGGTTGGCACTTCGGTGCCACCTCGGCTACATGTTGTTATTCAAAAATTATGTCCCCACAATCGCCCCTTAGGTTCTATTACCTCGGCATCCTGAGGTGATGGAACCGATATCATTTCTTCCAGTTAGCACGTCGGCTAAGCTCACCTTATCTTTTATTACCGAGGTCATCATTCGTTGGCCCCATATGACCAAGGACCTGTAATTTGTTTTCATCAATGCTTTAGAACCAATAACCAAGTTTGTTTAAGTATTTTAGCCGATATCGTCCTCCTAGCCGAGGTCCTGTTCCATTAAATCAAGAACTCCAAGAGTTTTAATATGCATATGAGCTGTCACGCACGGTATTTCAACCGTTTTTGTCACGTGTCTCTTTCCCATTGAACCGTACCTGACACGCGCCATCAAGTTGCGTCATATTTGCGTGCGCCGTCTGACAAGCACGTCATCCTAGGCACATTAATTGTAATTCTGCCGCCATTCCGTGCGTTTGATAAAAAATCATCCCTCTCTCCGTCTTTTCACTTCACCATCATTTTCGTTCAAACTCTCTCTCTCTAACTTTCTCAAATTCTCTATTGTTTCAAGCTCTCAAGCTCTGCAACTACTCCGTTCACCTCCTCTGGCGAAGTTTTTGCTGTTCTTCTTTACTTACAACCACCGTCTGACCCCGGCGTACTTTACACTGGCTTCATTTTTCTTTGGTGAGTCACTATTTCCCCCTTTATCAGTCTATGTTTTTCTTTAAAAAACCTCACTGTACTTCTTGTTGCCATTGCCATCCTGTTCACCTTCTTGATTGTAAATCTGTGCGTATGAATTCAATCATGTATTTGAGCATGTCTATCTTATGACTTTGTTTTTGCCCAATTCATTCTTGAGTATACACACAATGCTCACACATTTGTTCATTTTGCCACTGTTTTTGGCCGCGTACCCTTGTATACACTCTGTCACAGTGTTCTTGATAGTTCATCACTTTTCTTAATTATGAATCACATTCTTGTTTCTGTTTTCTGTGTGTTTTCCAGATTCTTGCCTTCAATTTTTGTTTTTATAGACTTAGGTTTTGGGATTTGCTTTAGATCTCCAAACTCTAGGAAAATTTAAACAAATTCCATTTAGATCTTCAAAAACCCTTGCCCAGCATACGTCTAGGTTTTACTGAGGTCCTTAAAACCCTATCAAACCACTTTCTTCTGAAATTCAACATCCCGTCCCTTTAGCCGACATCATGGATATGTTCAGGTGAAGAGTAAATACCCCAACTAAGTTAGAATACTTTAGGCAGGAGTTCGCCATCCCTACCGACGTTCATCTTAGGTTGGCCTAGAAGGACGACCCTATCATGCCCACAATAGACTCCATGCCTTTCCCAATGGTTGCCTTTCTAGAGTGTGGACCTAGGCTCCCACTCGATACTCTCTTCCGAGAAGTCCTTCATTACTATAAACTGAACCCAATGCAGCTAGCCATTAACTCTTATCAAGTTATCAATGGTATAATTGCCTTAGCCAAAAGAGAGAACGCTAGAGTTACCCTTGCCGACATCTAATACTACTACACTATGTGCGGCCAGAAATCAGAAAAGGGCTATATCTACTACCTTAAGCTGAGGTCCACGGAATACAAACTTGTTGCCAACCTCCCTGACTCCAACAAGGGTGTTGGAGACAATTACTTCATCGTCTCGTACAACTAGGAGTTTTAACCAGATGATGACCTTCACCTCTATCCCCTAAGCCGAACGGTTTTCAGAGAGGGAGATGGTAAGAGTCAAGTGTCACCTTTTCTTGCTTTCAAGTCTTTCTTACTTTGATATTTTTGTATGTGCTAACGTCCATTCGTTTTGTCTTTGCAGCTCTTCCTCAGCCCCCGAAGGATTTCCGTAAAAACTTCTACCCCAGAAAAGACTTCAAGAAGCTGTCGGACTTGCCTGTTAACCAGCGCAAGGCCCCTTTGCTTCTGGATTTCATCCCAACCTACAGATCAGTGCTTCTCGACGTCCTGAAGAAGAAGAGCAAGTCTCTTCCTTTCGCCACAACTCCTCCAACAACCTCATCACCTCGGCCAGATCAAGGATCAACCTCTGATCCAGTAGAGCAACCATCAACCTCGGCTCCACAACTGATCCCTCATTCTCAACGCAAATGCCAATGTCGAACCGTAGCCACTACCGAGATGGGTCGTAAAAAGGCTGTAGCAAACGACCTTCTCGCCGACATCCCCAACACTGTCACCGCACTATCATCACCATCCCAGTCTCAGCCAAAGCCGAAACCAAAAAGGCTGAAGAAAGCACAACCCAAGGCAACGGTAACTTAGATCAACTCTGAGGACACCTTGCCGATCTCCAAAATTACTGAGGCGGAAAAAAGTGCCTCAGCTGCCGAAAAGAGGCCCGCCGAGGCCATACCCTCTGAGTCAACCAGGTCAAAGAGACCGAGGTCCGAGTCGGCAACAACCTCGGGCTCTCTAAAGTCTGATGCCCCCTGGGCTCTCCCAATTACAATTGAGGACAAGCCGATCAGGGCTGGCGACAGCGCCGACGACATTGAAATCGGTGTTGCCCTCTCTACCGCCTTGCTCATTTCCAAAGATCTCAATCGCAATGCCGAGATGAGTGAGTATGAAAATTTTACTTTGATATTGCAACTCTGTACAGGTAAGCTCCCACCACTTGGTACTCTCCACTCTCTGTTTTTTCATACTTAGAGAATTTTTATTAACATTTGTTTTTTTCATTTTCTTCTAAGCGATCCAGCATGGCCACTTATTTGCGATGCAAGCCTTCAACATTAGGAAAGGAATTGGTCAACAAGACCAAGGAGGCTGCTAGCTTGTAGAAGACCATTAATAGGGCTGAGGTCAAGATGAAGACTCTGACAGACCAAGCCGAGAAAGCCAAGAAAGCTCAAGATGAGGCCAAGGAGAAGGCTGGGGCCACTGAAGCCATTGCCAAAGTCCTCGAAGCCGAAAAGAAAGAGACCGAGGCAAACACCGTCGCAGCCCAGGCCGAGCTCCGTGCTGCCTTGGCACAAAAGAAGCCGAGATCAAGGCAACGGATGAGAAAGCATACGAGGAGGGGGCAGCCGACGTCCGTGAGGACTACAAGAAGCAAGTAAAACAAGCATGCAACAAAGGTTTCACCCTTGGTTGAATGGCTGCTTTAAAAGAGTTGGTTGTCCCCGAGGACTCATCTCTCTGAGATAATAGCCGCATCGTCTTATCATTCCCCTCAACTCCAAGCCAATTCGAGGACGAGGCTGAGTCCGAGAATCAAGTTGAGGCCGAAAAGTCTGAGAAAGCGGAAGCTGCTGGGGCCAAGTCCCCAACTCTGAATGAGCAAGTTGACTTGACTCAGGATGAGGAAGATAAAGTCTTAAAGGGTGCCTCCTCCCAGAAGACAACCTCTGAGGTTCCTATCGCCGATAGGAGCATCGATCTAACTCTTCAAAAGATCGACACCGAGCTTGAGGCTGAGAAAGCTGCCGAGAAGTCTTCCCAACTGTCTTCTGGGACCAAGACCCAGCCTGCCGAGTAGCCTTGTTATAATCTTTTTCTTTGTTTCTTGTACCTTGTACTTTCTTCTTTTGAACGATGTTTTAGCTTTTTTTGGCCGATGTGCCTTTTTCTACTCTGAACAAGTAATCTCCAATATCAGGCCGAATTGCCTTTTTGTATTTGAACTTCCTTATCTGAATGCAAGTATAACTTTCTTTTTGTATTTCTTCTGAGTGCTTGGATGTTGTCACGATCCGAACCCGCCCCTATGGGTTCAGTGATGTAACTGGCTAGTAATCCTTGGATTACCGAAGGCCTCTTAGCACAATAACATATAGTCAGGGGTTGCGGAAGTAAATACATAAAATATACATAGTCCATCGAGCTGTGCAGACATACATGAGACTGATAACTTTAAACTTTTATAGATGTACGGGTGACATCATAGATACAGTATTTACACGTCACTAGTAAGTACATACAAAAAGGAAACTTGTTCAAAGAAACAAAAGGATCAGTCTTGAACATTAACATTCACATAGCCACAAACATGACATGATCTAAAACCTCCTCGTGAGGCGTGAAGGGTGGCTGACAACACAAAAAAAACCCTCAGGCATCAACTCAGGCCTGTTCACGAACCTGCTCACCTACATACATAATAAATAACTAGTGAGCGGAGGCCCAGTGAATAATAACAGAGTAAATGGGTATATGAATGATGTCTCAATATCGTAGCTGAAATAAAACAATTTACGTTCATTTTCTTATTCTGAGCATGTAGACAAAAGTCAGAATTCATACTTAATCTTTCACCTATGTTCATCAGTACAAGTAGATCTCACACAGAGTGGCTTAAATTTTTACTTGTCAGTTCTATGGAAGAACCTCCGGCCGGGTAAGGATAACTTGTCAATCCCATATAGGGACCTCCAGACTTTATAGCGATCCCGGGTTTACCCTTGTTGTACAGTGATCCGGACTTGTGTCCGTGGATGTTAGTAGTTGGTTATTATTTTGTTTACGTCCTTTTCCACTTTGTATTTGAGTTATAGGATGTGTTGGGCAGGTCTGTTACAGGTTGGTTGTGTCTGGGAGCCAAGTGTTGCTGTCCAGAATTTTGGGCCTTCGCTCGAGCAAGGGTTTGGTCGCTCGAGCGAGGGGTATGTTTTGTGTCTGGTGGGTCGAGCCAGAGTGACTTCGCTCAAGCGAGCGATTGCGTCTGGTTCAGATGCTGAGAGTTGCATTTTTTTGGCTCGAGCGAGCTTTCTTCGCTCGAGCGATCTGGTTTGTCTTTGCTCGAGCGAGAGTTCCGTCGCTCGAGCGTTGCGTCTGGTTGCAGACCTGATGGTTTGCGTTCTTGGCTCGAGCGAGCTTTTCTTCGCTCGAGCGAGCTTCTAAGTTTTTGGCTCGAGCGAGAGTTTCTGTGTCTGGTCGCTCGAGCGACCAAGTCTTCGCTCGAGCGAGCCTGTTTATATCAGTTAGCAGCAGCCATGTTGAACTTCACTTTTTCAAAACTTTTTCATCTTTAAACCCTAGATCTGAGACCCTCTCTCTCTAAACTTGCCTTCTCTCTAAGAAATCATCTCTTTCTAGTGTGAATCTACCCTAAGTGCTTTGTTAAAAAGGTAGAGGGTGACTTGGGCTTCGATTTAATCTGAAAATCTTTGGATTTGGAGCACGTTGGTTGTTGGGTCTTCATCTCCTTTTGAGCTCAAACTTTGAGGTAGGGATATCCTACTCCTCTTTATGGATTTTGTCTTTGAATTTTAGCATTTTGATACGTTGGAAGTTGTTGTGTAATTTTGAGAAAACTTTGGGCCTTTGTGTAATTTTACAGAAGTTGGGGTTTTATTTATAATAAACCTAAATGCAAGTTTGGCATAGAAAGAAAAGATGGTTGATGGATTATGGATAAAAAATGGAACCTTAGGGTTGTTTTGTTAATTATGGGAATTTGCCCTAATTGTTTTAATTAATTAATGCATATAATTAATTAAAGAAAATGAGGAATTGAATTGGAAATGTTGGTATTCGAAATGAAGGGAATTAAAAGGGTGTAGTTGATTTATTTATCGCTCACCGAATTGAAATGTTGATATATTATCCATTTGTGCATTTATTTCCTGTTTAGAAATAACTGCTTTGGGCTATCGGTGGAGGATAGTCTTGATTGTTGTAGACAATGCATGATGATTAGGCAAACGAAAACTAATCAATGGAATGTGTCATGGGACTTGACGGTTGAAAGAGTACATTAACTTTATGTATTGATTGAATGTATGTAGAACCTATGTGTTTATATACATCGTATGTAGAGGAGGAGATGGGGGATGTACTCTGCGGTTTAGGGGAAGATAGGGGATGTACCTCTAAACCGGATAGTGTTGGGAGGAGATAGGGGATGAACTCCGTAGATATAGCTCATATGCTTATCTTTGGTTGTAAGATATAGTTCTTATACTTATCTGTTGATGTATTGATTTAGCTAGTATGCTTATCTATCGAAAATGGAAAATGAAAAGTAACATGGACTTGTATGTCATGTAATTATAATGTGATATAAGTGAATGTAATAGGGTTGACCATCTATCAACTGCTAATCTTTTAGTCATTGTTCATGGCTGGTTTAGTGTATTTCTACTAGGCTGTGGCTCACCCTATATGGGAACATCATTTTCAGGTACAGGTAGCATGCCACCTCCAAGGACATAGCTTGGGAGGCTAGAGGCGGACAGACTTTTTGTATCTATGTTCTTTTGATGTATTACATGTAGACTCAAGCCAAGGGCTTAATGTGTAATAGAGTTAGTACTCTTTTTTTTGTAACCAAGTGTTAACTTGAAAAGCTGTAAGCCCGTAGGGCGTTTGCTTTTGTTGTTAACATGTAATACCTTTGTAATCAAGTACTCTGATGAATAGAAAAATGTTGAACTTTTGTATACCAATGCATGTCTATATTGATGGGTTTGATGTTATATTTTGAGGGCGTTACAGAACCTACATACTTGTTAGTTCCACCCAGGAACCTCCAACCGGGCACAGATAGCTTGTCAGTTCCATAGGAACCTCCGGTCCGGGAACTTATAGCATACTTGCATCATAATATCATGTCATTTATAACGTACTTGAATCGTAGCATAAAGCACTTGCAACATACTTGAATCATAGCATGGCATTATAATTGCTTTTTACGTCGGACAATCATTCATAGTAATAAACATGGCTTTTCCTCCAACAGATCTTATTTCATATATAGAAAATACATAGATTTGAACATAGCTTTACTAAGTTATTACTCACAGATATTAGGCGTTGTAAGTAGGCAATTCAACTTTCCAGTGGCACTTGACCTACATAGTTACAAAACGAACATATCTAGAATTACACAGCCGTAAATGATAACTTGGTCCTTTCTTGTTCTGATGTGTACCTACATCATTATCCTCATTATGGGGTCTTAATCATGGCCTAAGAATGCCTAGGATGGAATGAGGATGCAAAAATGCACTTGAAAATATTTCCCAAATTTTGCTGAAAATAAGGTCCACGCTCGAGCGTGTCTTTCCCCGTTTAAGCGAACATGCAAAATATGAAAGTTCGCTCAAGCGTCACTTTCCCTGCTCGAGCGGACTATAAACTTGGAAAAAGTACTAGTTGCATGTTTTTCACGCTCGACAGACGCCCGATCCCCGTTCGAGCGTGAGACTCAGACCTACGCTCGAGCGTGAATTACCTCGCTCGAGCGGACTGCAAAACATATGAACTTCTAGGTATATGCATTTCACGCTTGAGCGTGACTCACGCCGCTCGAGCAGAAGTACGTGTACTCAGAGTGTCCGCTCGAGCGTGAAGTCCTCCGCTCGAGCGTGAATCAAATTTCTGGAATTTCCAGATTTGATCTTTAAGCTCAAACTCAACTTTTAAAGCTCCAAACCTCATTTTTTGCTGGGCCAAAACTTGAGAAAGTACATAAAGACCTTTAAAACAACATAAATTAAAGATCATTACAAGAAATCATGGCTGAAAGACATGCCAATTGAACACAATTTCAACTTAAATTTTAGGAATGATTCAAGAACATATCATGCATGGACTTCCTTAATCTTGAGCTTTACAAAACATGACCAAGTGCCATAAAACAATTTGAAACTTGATGATTTCCCTAAATTGAGGTGAATTTCAAACATGCAAGAAGGAATTTCCTAGCAACATGCTCTCAATGCATTGAAATGCACATGCATGCATGAATTTATTCTTAATTCCATTTCTTTAGCACAATTTTCATGTTAATCCACCTAACACAATTAATTTCATGCTCTAATCAACCAAATTACAAAGCTAGAGATTAACATTCTTACCTAAGGTTCTCAATTCCTTATGCTAAAGATGGTCTTGAGTGATCTTCTAAGTTTTCCTAGTAATTTCTTCCAATTTCAAGCTTGGTCTCAATTTCTCTCCCTCACTCTCTCTCCCTCTCACGTTTTTGATGTAGAAAAGGGCTCAAAGGTGTATGCAAGTGGATGAAATGACGTGAGTGGGCTCAAAGAAATGGTGTTTATTTAGATAAGGTCATAAGCAATTAAGTGGAATTAAATTAATCTTATTTAATCGTTCCGAAATGAATTTTAATTGAACCTACCAAAAAGTCCTAAAAATTCTACTTAACACATAAATCAAATCGATTTCTGTATCATATACCGATAAGGCCTTCAATTCGCAAATCAAAACTAAAACATGAACAGATCTTGCTACGCTAAACAGATAGGGACACATCAATAATGCAATGCACATGTAATTAACCCATGATTTCTTCTCAATTACTTGCTAGGCACACTTAAGCATGAATTAACGTTAATTAAGGGTCGGGGTTGTTACAGATGTATCCCTTTTCTTTACTATCTTGTATGATTCTATACTTAGAATAATTTGCATGTCTTTGAAGTACACCTTAATTGTGCAATCTCCTCAGGGTAAAGTACCTCGGATATACCCATCGACTATTTATCTCGGCCTTGGTTTAACGCTTGAAAATATTTTCACAACTGTTGGCACCTTGCTTTTACCTATCAAGACTTCTGTCTTCCATTATTTTCCAAGTCCTGGCAACATAGTAATCTCGGCAAGTACGTAGATACTTCTTTCAACATAATCTTGACTTAACTTCAACTTGTAAATTTTCGTAAAATTTCAACAAGTGTTAAACCAATCTTCTTTTAACATAACCTCGGTTTAACTGCAACTTGTAAATTTTCCTTAAAATTTCAACAAGTGTTAGACCAACCTTAGCTTGTAAATTTCAATTCTCAGGCATCATTCTTCCAGCCCCCTACCCTCTAATGTGAACTTAAGTTTCACTTGGGTTCTCATTAAGTATGTGGCTTTGACCTCGTCGCCGAGGTAGTATTCAAACAAAGATTGGCCGAGGTTACCAACCTTGGTTTCTCTGTTTAATCTATATACTTAGTTTCAATCTGTGTTTGACTCTGCCGATATGGCAAGTCCAAGTTAATTTCAACTTAGTTCAACTCTATTATATGCAAGTATAATTCAACTATGTTAGATAATAAGTCTAAGTTATTTGTCATGTTTCAATCAGAAACATCGCTAACTTGGTTCAACTCTATTATATGCAAGTAGAAACTCTGCCATATAATAAGTCTAAGTTATTCGTCATGTTTCAATCAGAAATATCGCCAACTTAGTTCAACTCTATTATATGCAAGTAGAAACTCTGCCATATAATAAGTCTAAGTTATTCGTCATGTTTCAATCAGAAACATCGCCAACTTAGTTCAACTCTATTATATGCAAGTAGAAACTCTGCCATATAATAAGTCTAAGTTATTCGTTATGTTTTAATCAGAAACATCACCAAGTGACTGGTCAGTCAAACTACACAAGTTTAAAAATCAAGCTAAGACTTTATTATTACTTCGGTTTAAACTTGAAAAACAAAAAATCTAATGATAGAAAAACTTCAGATTGCAAGTATTCCAAGGTCTTGGCAACTCTTTGCCTTCATTGTCTTCAAGTCGATATGCTCCATTGCCCAAGACCGAGATGATTCTATAAGGTCCCTCCCAATTTGGGCCAAGCTTGCCCTCTCTGGGATCCTTCTTGTTGCCGACAACCTTTCTTAGGACGAGGTTCCCAACTTGGAACTCTCATGGGTTAACCTTTTTATTGTAAACCCTAGCAAGCTGCTGTTGGTATACCCCCAACTGAATTGCTGCTTTCTCCCTTCTTTCTTCTAGCAGATCCAAATCTCGGGCCAAGAATGCCTCGTTGGTCCCATTTTCTACTCCCTAGGTTCTGATCCCTGAGATGTCGACCTCTAGTGGAATAACTGCTTCTGTGCCATAGGCCATGGCAAATGAGAATTCCCCAGTTGATCTTCTCGGCGTAGTCCGATATGCCCAGAGTACACTGGGCAACTCATCCACCCACTTTCCCTTTGCTGCTTCCAGCCTCTTTTTGATCCCATCCAAGATAACTTTGTTGGATGCTTCTGCTTGACCATTACACTGAGGAAAGCTTAGAGTAGAGTAATAATTCTTGATCTTGTACTTTGCACAGAAGCTTTTGATTAGCTTACTGTCAAATTACGTTTTATTGTCTGTTATTATTGCTCTTGGGATCCCAAACCTGGTGATAATGTTTTTCCATATGAAATTCTTCACATCAACATCTCGAATCTTTGCGAGGGGTTCAGCTTCCACCCACTTTGGTGAAGTAATCTGTTACTACTAGATGGTACTTCCTTTGTCCAGTTGCTTGAGGCAGCTGTCCAACAAGATCCATGCCCCATTGGCCAAATGGCCAAGGGCTGGACACTGGGTTCAAGTCCGCTCCTGGTTGATGTATCAAAGGTGCAAACCTTTGACACTTCTCACATTTTTTGACATAAGCTTCAGCATCTTTCTGCATATAGGGCTACCAGTACCCCTAAGTTATAGCCCTATGAGCAAGTGATCTGCCCCCTGTGTGGCTTTCACATACTCCTTCATGTATCTCATACAAGAAGTCTTCAACTTGTGAAGGATGCACATACCTCAAAAGGGATCTAGTAAAAGATCTTCTGTAGAGATGTCCTTCTGCTGTCAGACTGAATCTTGCCGACTTCAATCTGATCTTGTGTGCTTCTTTGTGATCATCTGGCAGTTTTCCCTCTTTAAGGAATACTATTACTGCATCCATCCAGCTTGGTTTCATATCCACACACATTGCTTCATGCTCTGTGTTCAGTGGTTCTACACTTGGACCTGACAAGTATTCGATCATTATTGTCATTGCTTCTCCTGGTTTCATTGCACTAGCCAGGTTGGCCAAGGCATCGGCATGGCTGTTGTCATCTCGACTAACCTGCTGTAGTCGGTAATTTTGGAATAAGGCTACCAGTCTGCCCACCTCCTTTACATAGGCTGACATCCTTTTATCTTGGGCTGCATATTTGCCTGTTGCCTAGTTGACGATAAGCTGTGAGTCACAGAAGGCTATTACCTCGTCAACTTCCATTGCTACTGCCAGCTTTAATCCTGCAATCAGTGCTTCATACTCTGCTTCCTTGTTTGAGGTTTTAACCCCAAACGAATGGATTGTTCCAATATCTTCCCATCGGCGATACTACCACTATTCCTGCCCCCGCCCCTTGTCAGTTTGAACTTCCGTCAACAAATAGGCAGAAGGAGTCGCCGACGTAAATACTGTAGGGCCTGAGTTTCTCTTCTTTTCTCTGTTTCGCTGTCCCCAACTAGGTTTCTCCTTGTTCACCTGGACCTCGACTCAACGGAGCCCGATGTGTGATGGCGCCTAATGTGAACTCAACCACAAAGTCGGCCAAAACTTGGCCTTTGATTGCTATTCTGGGTCTGAATTCCAGGTCGTATTGGCCCAACACCACTGCCCATCTGGCTATTCTGCCTGTCAGATCTCTCTGCTGTAGCAGAGACTTCAAGGAATGCTCAGTTAACACCATAATTTTGTGGGCTTGGAAGTAATGATTCAGCTTCTTGGAAGCCATTACTAAGGCCAGTGTTAGCTTCTCCAAGGGTAGGTATCTAGTCTCAGCATCAGTTAGGGTTTTGCTCACGTAGTAAACTGCCCTTTGCTCTCTTTTTTCTTCTCTGATTACTACTGCACTCACTGCATGCTCTAAGACTGTCAAGTATAAGAACAGCTCCTCTCAAGATACTGGATTTGAGAGAACTGGAGCTATGGTCAAATACTTCTTCAAGTCGACCAAGGCGACTTCGCACTCTTTTGTCCATAAGAAGTCTGTGGCTTTCTTCACTAAGCCGAAGAAAGGTTTTCATATGTCAAAGCTTCTACTTATGAATCTATTCAGGGCTGCAGCCCTTCCAGTCAACATCTGTACTTGCTTTGCCAATGTTGGGCTTTCTAACTCCAAAATGGCCTTAATTTGATCGGGGCTAGCCTCAATGCCCCTTCTGGTAACCAAGTATCCTAAGAACTTACCAGACCCAACTCTAAATGCGCACTTCGATGCATTGAGTCAGAGCCGATATGTTTTAAGGATGTCAAAAACTGCCTTTAAGTCTTCCAGATGATCCTCAGGTTCCTTGGTCTTCATGACCATGTCATCTATGTATACCTCCACTGTTCTGCCTATTGGATGCCTAAACATCTTGGTCACTAATCTCTGGTAAGTTGCTCATGTATTTTTCAACCCGAAAGACATCACTCTGTAGCAATACAGCCCTTTTGGGGTGATAAATGCAGTCTTCTCCTCATCTGGAAAGTACATAGCTATCTGATGATACCCCTTGTATGCATCCAGGAAGCTCATCCTTCCATGCCCTGAAGTGGCATCCACCAATTGGTCAATCTTAGATAGTGGGAAACTGTCTTTGGGACAAGCCTTGTTCAGGCTGGTGAAGTCCACACAAACCCTCAACTTTCTATTCTTTTTCTCCACAACCACCGTGTTTGATAACCATGTCGGGTAATTTACCTCTCGAATGGCCTTGGCCTCTAGAAGTTTAGCCACTTCCTCTTCTACTGCCTCGACATGTATCAACGTCGGCCTTCTTGCTTGCTGGATGACAGGTTTGGCCAACCTATCCACATTCAGTCTATGGCAAGTGACCTCGGGGTCGATACCAGGCATCTCGTACGGCGTCCAGGCAAACACCTCAATGTTTGCTCTCAAGAACGCCTCTAGCTCTTTTTCCTCTTCCACAGCCAAGCCCGAGTCGAGAAGGAAGAAGCACTCTTCATCCCCTTGCTAGACAAGGATTTTCTTCAAGGCTTCCTCACTCTTCTCGGCCGGCTCTTTGCCGACGTCCTCTAGGACTTCCATGTCCTTATCTTCAATCTCTGCGGCTTCTGCTTCTCGTATGTTGCAGGTAGATTTCATTGCTGCCATGGAGCAATTTTTTTCCTGCACTTGATCCTCTCTAACCTCCTCAAATCCATGCTCTGTTGGGAATCGCAACAGCTGGTGCAATGTTGAGGGAACAGCCCCCATAGCATGCAGCCATGACCTTTTTAAGATAGCATTATTAGGGGAGGGAGTATCAATTACTGTGAACTCAGTTTTTACCTTCTTGGTGCCAGCCTGCACCTCCAAACATATTGCCCCCAGGGGCCACGTCGGTGTTCCATTGGACCATTAGATTGTTCCAGATCATCCTGGTGAAGGCCAAGCTCCTTGTAACACCTGACATACATGATGTCACAAGAGCTGCCCTGGTCAATTAAGATGCACTTCACTTGGCATTCTCCAATCTGGAGGGATATTACCAAGGCATCATTGTGTGGATGTTGCACCATATCTAAGTCGTCTTCAGTAAAGGACACCACTGGTCCCTGGTACTCGTATGCCGTAGGTCTTTTCTACCTGACCTGGTACACATGTTGCAAGTGTTTTACCTTCTAAGTCTCCCCACGTATTTCGTTCTCATTGACCTTCGAGTGAATCACATTGATCACTCGAGATCCGTCTGCCTGCGGTTGTGGTACTGGAGGAGGCGGTGCTGCCAGTGCCTGAGGCAATCTTGCTTGCTCTTCCCTTGTTCTGGCTTCGTTTACAAGGTCCCTTAAATGACCTTGTCTTACCAGGACTTCCAGATGTGTCTTCAAGGCTCTGCACCCTGAGTCAGATGCATATCCTCGTTGTGGTAAGCACAGTGCTTACCAAGGCTTCTTCCCATAAATTTGCCCGGAACCCTTATTGGTGCTCTGTAATAGGGCTGATTTTGGATTTTCTCCAAGACTTTGTAAACTAGGATTCGGAATACGGTTGTGACTGCCTACGCAACCCTTAATCTTGTCTCTTGCTTGTTGTACCCGCCATTACCTCGGTCTTGCTTCGGCAAGCCATTTTCTTTCTCTTGTTTCGACGCCTTTGTCCCCAGCGTATCTTCTTCAGCCCTTACATACTTCTCAATTCTGGCCATCAGTTTCTCCATACTTTTTGGCAGTGTCTTTGCCAATGATTTTTGAAGCAAACAATCATCTTTCAGGCTGTTCTTAAAAGACACGACCGCCACCTCTTGGTTGCATCTTGGTATCCGATTAAATACCTCATAATACCTCTTGGCATAGGGCCTAAGGCTTTCATTCTCACTGATTCTCAGAGCCATCAGGGAGTCCACCCTTAATGGTTGTAGCTTGTTTGTCACAAACCTGGCCACGAACATCTCGGCCAAGCCTTCCCAGATTTTCACAGTTCCTTTCGACAACTTGTGAAACCAGTCCGATGCAATTTCCCCAAAAGACGAGGGGAACACCTTGCAAAGCAACGGCTCGTTCCCGGTATATAGTGCCATCGAGTTCAGGTACAAGCCGACGTGAAAGTTGGGGTCCGACTTACCATCGTATATCTGGAATCTCGGCATACTTAACCTTTTCGGGGCCTCAAATTTGTCCAACTCTACTGAGAGCGGCATTCTCGGCTTGACCGAGGAAGTTACCTCGGCATCTTGTCGCTTCCTCTAGAGGTAATCCCTCAGATCCTCCTTGGTCCATCTAGGAGCTTGGCTATCCCCAGATTTTAGCCTTTTCGGTGCGCTGCTTCCAGTGTCATTATGAGTCCTTTTGGACCTTCCTCCATTGGTTGTATCGAAATAAAGTTCCTTCCCTTGAACATCGCGATGTTCTTTGGTGCAGACTTCTTTGGTTTGGCGTGTCTTCTGGGATTCTCTTCTCGTTGATCCTCCATGCCCATCTTTCCATGAAGGCCGGTGAGAATGTCCCTTGGTCCTGTCGTGCTGTGGAACTGTAGGAACTATTTTCTGCTCCCTTTTACGGGCATCCTTCTTGGCCGCTGGAATCGGCGTATCTTGTAATGGGAACGATGGCTGCATGACGTTATTCTACATCATGAAATTGACGACTGTTTACAGGTTCGCCAATTTGTCTACCATCCCATTCATCTCTTCGTCCCTCCGTAGGCATCTATCTTTCCATACCTGGAGGTCGTCCTCATTATAGTACCCGCTTCGGTCTGATTTCTTTGGTATGTCACATTCCTTGCCGACGTCTTTTTCTCCGGGATTCTGACCCTGGGTTTCTTCGTTGCTATTATCCTCATCTACGTTGGGATCAAAGTGCTTACCACTCCCAGTAAGGATGTCGTCCCCAACCTTTTCTTTCCGTCCGTCGTTAACCATCTATTCTCCTTTCTTTCCCACAGACGGCGCCAAATTGTGTGAGCCAATTTCCGACCACACTGCCAAACAGGTACTCAGTTGAAGAACACCGACAGAATAGATTAAGCCCGAACGACCTGTCAACAAAAAGATAAGATTCTAGCGGTGGTTCATCCACCCAGGGGGACTCCGACAATCAAGTCAATTATCTCTCAAAGATAGTAAAAATGCTTAACTCACTATTCAGAATACAAAAAGTGTATCTTAGACCCACGATGGTGCCTTTCTTTTATAGCCAACACTGACCTAATCTCAATAGAAGCCTAACTTCAATGGACTCTAGCTCAATACTAATCCTGGACTCCCAGTTAGATTGGGATAAACTCTCTAAGAGTCTTATCTTTATCCAAATTGAAGTCCTCTCTCATTCTATGACTCTTGTCCCTTATCCGCTTATTCCGGATTCTGGTATCTTCGCAGATAACCTCGGCCTAACTGGAATCATCTCGGCGTCATGACCGGGACATATGGCACCTCTGCTGGCACTTCGGTGCCACCTCGGCCACGTGTTGTTATTAAAAAATTATGTCTCCACAATAATGAATTTTGTATTTTAAAATAAAGAATCACAATTTTTTTTTTTTTTTTTTTTTTGATATTTGTATGGTACTAATTGTTTAGATATGAAAGACGTTGAATTTGTGTTGTAGTATGCGATCATATATATTAGCTCGAACAAATTCTTTATTCTGCATTTTTAAAATTTGTGATTTAATATTATCAAAATTACAAATTAAGTTACAACACTGATCAAAATTGAATAGTAAATTTAAGGTTTTATTTGGATCATAATTGTTGTTCTTTACCTCCACAAATTTTTTCCTATTAAAAAAATTAAATACTAATTAATTCATTTTTTCTTCTTTTTTTTCTTTCATAGATTTCCAATCAAATTATTGATTTGAACACATGGGTGTGCTACATCATAGCTGACCTAAACGCGTTGTACAGCAAAATGAAACCATAGAAGAAAGGCTACCAAACAAAAGAGATTTATTGAATGTACCCCCAAAAAAAAAAAAAAAAATTGATTGGCAAAAAAAGAAAAAAAAAAATGGAAAGAAAATAATTTCGAAGTTTCTTTCTTAGTAGCTAGCTAGCTTGTTTGCAGCGCCGCCCATGTATGACCAATTTTGCTATGTTGCCTCGTTAGGATCTGATTTTTTAGTTATTTTTTAAAATTTTAATCTTTCTATGAAGAAAGAGAAATTAATATGTCTAAAAATAATTTTGATTGCGTTTGGTAGAGTTTTGTAATTATGATTTGAGAATATGAGTTGTATTTTGAATTTGTAGGGTTTGAAATTATGATTTGAGTATAGAAAGTTTATTTGGTAAAGAGTTTTGAAAATAATTTTGAAAAGAGTTTTGATTTGAGTGAGGAATTGTTGATGTGATATTTGATATTTGATATAAAAATTTACAACTTATAACTAAATATACAACTCAAAATTATTTTAAAGCACATAAAAAATTTTAAAAATTTCAAAAAATATTTTTTTTGATTATATAAAAATTAATATATCAATTGGCAAAAAAAAAAAAAAAAATCACTATTCCAGTCAACTGGCCGGACGACCGGCCGGATGACCGGTCAGGCAAAATTTTTAAAAATTTTTTTTTGAAAAGCACGACTGAGACAGAGCTTTCTGTAGAGTTTTGGAAACATGATTCCAAAACTCCTACCAAATGTTGTACTTGAATCAAGGTGCTGAATTATGATTTGAGAACACAACCAAACACAGCATTTATTTTTCAAATTTTATCAAAAAAATATGAATGATGGATATATATGATTAGTTTTTTTTAATGTAAAAGAAGTTTTTTTAAAACTCTGACTTTTTATTTTTTGTCGGTACTCCCCAAATGGCATACTTTTGTATAGGCACTGAAATGAAACTTTAAAAGTCACCTATGGCATGCTCGGCTGTTTTGGTAAAAAAAAAATTAAATTGAATTATTTGGATTACAATGTTAAAGTGGAAAGTGTTTTTGGTTTTAGTAGAGCGGTGGGAGAGTATTTATAGTTTATACTTAAATAGCTTATAACTTATAACTATGAATATAAGTTGATTTCTGACTTATAAATTAAGCATCTCCTGCCCCACTCAAAGAATAAACTGATTTCTGACTTCTAAAAAACTATAAGTTATAAGTTATAAGTTAAACCAAACACATCAAAATAGCTTAAATTAAGCTGAAAGCTGAAATAAGCAATTTTTAAGTTGCACCAAACAGACACTTTGTCACAATTTATTACATTCAACTTAACATAGCTCAATTATTTACCAAAAAAAAAGTTTACATAGTTCAATTATTTTATAAAAATGATTGATACATCAAATTTGAGTTCCTTGAATCGCCTGAATTATGTAAGCCAGATGACCGGCATTACCCTTGTCAACCGGTATCTACTGAATGACTGGCCAGACGACCTCTCAGATAATTGGCATATACAAATTCTGACAATTCAAGTGAGGCCAAATTCAGTGAATATAACATTACTCTTATTTTATTTTTTCAAATAAATTAGTCTTTTTCTAAGCTACTTAGGAGTCTTTTTTTGCTTAACATTTTCATATTTTTGACAAAAAAAATCCTCTCAATATTATTATAATAAAATCCCGTAATTCAAATCATAAGACATAATTAATTTCATATCCAACCAATCTTTATATATATACTAGTGCATTATCCGTGCGATGACTCTTTTAAATATAAAAAATCCATGTGCATGACCCGTGTCGATGGAGAAATTATTTGATCATCTTAAGCACGGTTACGTGATTCTTTAACTGTGTTATATTTTGTAAAAAGAGTAAAACTTATGATTTTATATTAAGTAATTAAAAAATAATAAAAATATATAGTAATTTATAATTGATCAAAAATATAAACACGTAAAAATAATGTTTCGTCTCAATTTTTTTTTTCAAACATTTGACTCTAAAGGCCGCTGTGTACCGAGCACACCATCGTGTACGGACTACTTTGATTATAGATACAGACAGACATTACAAGAAGAAGAGTCTTGTAGCGTATTGAAAGGTCTGGAGTGTTGGACCATGTGGTACAGTCGGAAGCTGACTTTTGCCACCGTTGTGGGTCCACTTCGATTGGGCTTTGTTACTGGGCCTTATGTCGGTGAGTCTGATCATCAATTACTATTTCGGTGTACAGAAGCAAAGATCTTTTTTTAGCTTTTGCCTGTTTCGTATCTGTCATTATTGTTCCGTACACGAACTCACATGTTGAGTGATCCGGACTCCAGTGAGGTGTGGCGAAATTAGGGCACTGTTTGGCACTATTCTTTATTTTCATTTTTAAAAATTTTTGATTTTCGTATTCTCAGAAATAAAAATTAATGTACAGTTTGAAAATGCATATCGATTTTATATTTTGTGCAAAATATTTTTCAAAATTTTGATTTTTTTATTTATATTTTCTAAAACTTGGGTTATTTTATTTTTATTTTGAACATGCATCTGGCAACCTTCCACTATAATAATTTTTGTTTTTTTAATAAAAAAAATTGGTAACAAAAAATTTGTTTGATATGTTGTTTTTGTTTGGAGAATATTATCGTGAAACTTATTCCAAGACTTTTGGAATGAAAAAGGTAATTTTGTTCTTTTTAAAATAATTTTTCATTGCGTTCTCTCTCTTCTATTACATCCAACCATGATTCATCATTGAAAAATATTTTAGGGCCACAATTTTTGTGGCTCAAATGGCTCAAAATTGCTAAAACGCCGTCGTTTTAACAATTTTAATGTTGTTTTGTACTTAAAACGATGTCGTTTTGACAATTTCAAGTCATTTGAGCCATAAAAATTGTTACCCTCTACCATTGCTGTTCATCATTAGCCACCACCGCTGACAATCTTTCGTCTACCTCAATGACCCTTCACCCACCTACAACCCTCCGATGACTCTTGACAACTTCTGACCACCCTTTCACTACGGGTGCTTGGGAGACGATTGTGGCCAGAGAACTTTTAATCCGTTATCCATATGTTAGATTGATAGATTAAAAAAAAAAATCAATCAGCGTCTGTTCACTGGATTGTCAAATACAGATTGAACAGATTAGCAGATGGATATAAATCGATTTGACGATTTAAACTTTTATAAATTTTGAACATAATACAATTTGTTCACATTTTTTTTTGGATAATAATCTAACTCAACATAACCAAAAGAGTATCAAGTAAATTGTCAAATACCTATAATAAACACATATAAGAAAACTATGCATTATCAAAAATTATTTCATTACTTCTTCTTTTTTTTTATATTCAAAAATTATTTAATTTGATTTTTTTTTTAAAATGACAAAATTAAACCTTATTTTTTCCATACAAAAATACCAAATATCAATACTTGTCATTTGATAAAAAGAATTCTAAATTAAAAATACAACAAAATAGCTAAATTCTTTTTCAATTGAAAGTATAAACAGAATATTTAACCAAATTAAAAATGCAAAGTATTACAAATTACTAAGGGTGCTCGCGATTTGATAGTTCGGTTGTAATCAAAAAAACCTCAAATCCTCCATCGGTCCAAAACTAGACAGATTGAAAAAAAATTAATCTACAACCTTCTATTTATCATCATACATCCGTAAAAAAATATAACAAATTAATTCGATTCAATTAATTTAAACGGATCAAAATATTCCCCGAATACTCTTACATTCAACAACTATTCTCACGACCACCGACCAATATCATCAACTGTTCTAATCATTACATTGCCAATCACTATATCCATTATCAATCACCAATTTCAACAACTCATAATATATGATTGTTCTCATTTTATATATATTCAAAATATTTACGCATAATAAATAATTTTTTTTTTATTTTCAACTTTTGCTATAAAAAAAAAAGTACATATATATAGACAGAAAATTGATAACTTTACCGAACATGAATTTGTAGACACTGTCACAATGCCAGCCATACAAGTTTTTCACAAGTGTAATCTCTCTCTCTCTCTCTCTCTCTCTCTCTCTCTCCTCTTAATGAATGCACTGAGCATGGTATAGTGTGGCATATGCATGGCACAGTGATGGTTTTATGAAAGAGTAATCCATGATGGAACATGTGCATATAACTTTGCTACAATTAATTGCAAACCCATTGGTACAATAAACAATCATTCCATTTCATTTTAATTCATTTAATTTAATAAATTTCTCAAGTACAATGTTTTTGACCCTCCCAAACTCAACTTTGCCCTATGTCACCTTCATCACACTAGCCATAAATTTTACTTTATCTTATTATTTTTAATCTAGTGGTCAAAATAGACACACATTGTAGTATATTTTCTATTAAAAAATTTATTATATTTTATCTATTTATAAAAAGATTTCATAGATAAACTTAGCATCATCATGATAGAGTGTTTATTCTTATTTAATATATCATAACTCTTGGTTGATAAATTCTTCAAAATTCATAAATTTGTAATCAGATTGACTCATTAAAAGGATTAATCGGTCCAACATTAATTAACTGACTAGGTAAATTTGATTATATTGCTTGTTCAGTGACTAACCCATAAATGTATGAGTTTGCTATCAACTACAGTATATTACTCATACATCAACTATAGTTTTGGAAAATTTCTGGGGGGTTCAATCATTGGAGAAAGATAAAATCATGAAACTATATTACGTAGTGACCGACCACTGAGGAAGATGGCCAACCGACATGGTGGTCAACTACTGAAGGGACCAACCGTGGAGGGAGGGGACTGACCGATGTGGTGATCGACCTCGGAAAAGAGCGATTATTGAGGGTGGTAACCGACCTTCGTAGGGACCGACTAACGTGGTGGTCGACGTCAAAAGGAATCGATCGTTGAGGGAGGTGACCGACCTACGTGGTGGCCGACCGACGTAGTGGTCAACCTCTAAAGGGATCGGCCATTGAGGGAGGTAACTAACCTACGTGGTGGCTGACTGACGTGGTGGTCGACCTCTAAAGGGATCAACCGTTGAGGGATGTGACCGACCTACGTGGTGGCCAACCGACGTGGTTGTTGACCTCTAAAGGGATCGGTCGTTGGAGGCATTTTTGGTGCACAGGGCTCGAGAGACAAGAAAGGACGTAATGATGTGAAGTAAAATAGACGGGGGAGAGGAAAGAGAATAAATGCAATGAAGGAGGGATCGATGCTGTACACGTGGAGCAATCTGGGCCACTGGTAGAGGATGTGAAGTGATAGTAGGAAGTGAATGGATTGTATAAGGGGTGACGTAGGAAAGGCAGAGGTTTTAACTTGGTAGAATTTTCAAACTGGCGAATTTTAATTACGATCCTTGGAACACAAGCAAACCTTGGGCATTCGGATTGGTGCGATTTTCTTAGCTTATTGTGAAAAATCAATGTATTCCAAACTTTAGCTCCTACATCTCGATGGACTCTCTTATTTTTCACATCGCAAATTTCCTCACCCCCGTAACCGAAGCGATATACAGAAACATGAAGGAGATGGCACAAGACAAAGCACCGGCTATGACATCGGATGCTTTAGAAGAGAATGACGGAGATGCATTAGCGGAACAATATAGAGTGGAGAGGCTTGGGGAAAGGCGCGTGGAGCGGCTAGTGCGACCCCTTCCGGCGACAATGGTCTTGCCAGCCCAGCCAATTAGCCAAGTGGCGCCTGATCACTGGCATACCAAGGCTGACAAATCCATATTAACGACAGAGGATCTGAAGGAGTTGCGTAGTAGATACCAGATTCTGGCAGATATAGAGTTGAGATTGCCAACGGCGAAGGAGAGGGCGTCTGATGCACGGCTGATGGAGTTCTCACTATACGAAAATGCGCTACGGGGGGGCCTGAGGCTACCCCTCCCACAGCTAGTGGTCGACGTGGCCACGGGTGACCGGATGAGAGATGATGATAGTGGACGATTTTTTTTTCATCCTACAAGGCTTCAAGGCAACAAGTGACATGAGTGGCCCTGCAAGTTGTAGCTGTGAGGTGAAAAATTGGCGGGACTACTCTCGCCGGTGAAAAGTTGGCGGCCAAAGTGGTTTTTTGTGTCAGCAAATGGAAGGAGAGGAGTGCGCACGATGTGGAAAGTCCCCACCAAGTCGTTAGAGCCCAAGTTAGACGTAGTGGTGGAAAGAATGGTGAAGCAGGTGAAAAAGTGGAAGGAGAATAAGGGGTTGAAATGGGACGACCTCGTCCAACCCTCAGCCTTATTTGCCTTGAATTTGGGGCCTGAGCCGACCTAAGGAGATCCTGCTTCGGAGGAGATGGAAGTGACGAGGAAAGTGCTAGAGGCGGAGGACAAACGAGTGTTCGCGATGGTAGAAAAATACAAGGAGAAAAAACTAGGTCCAGCGCCTAAGCTGGTCATGAAGAGGTCAATCTGACCACGACCAAAGCCCTTGAGAGAGATGGACTTGACAAACTATGTGCCACTGGGAGTGCCGTTGGATCTGTTGAAGGAGAAAAGCAGAGAGGAGGTGGAGCTTGTATTAAAGAAGAATAAGAGAGAGGTGACTACGGAGGGTGATGAAGAAGGATCCTTGCTGAAAAAGACGAAGGAGAGGGCTACGGAAGTGCCGCCAGAAAATGAAGAGGAGGAGGCTAAAGTTGGTATGCGTGCAAAGGGGGACCTGGTCGAGCCTCCAATCGTTGAAGTGAGGAGCCAAATAGAAGAACAAGAAGGAAGAGTGATTGGGGACTGATCGACAGGTCTACCTGTAGTGGACTTGCCCCCAACAGACTTGTCCCCTAGCCAAAAGTTGGAAAAAGAGCGGGCGAGTGAACCAGAGAGGAGCTCCGTTGTGAGGTCATTAAAGACTGCCACTTATCATGTGAATGCGGTTGCTGGCTGCTTAATGGTAGATGGAGGGGACCCCACTAAAGTACAACGAGAGGCCAGGGCTGGTGCAGATCGTTTGTTGGAGATTGTTAAGGACACAGCCATACGGCGTGTTGCACAATTTATAGAGGTAGACCTTATGAGAGGATTTTGCTCAACATAGATGGCGGCAGTGACCCTAGCGGCCGCTCTGCTGGTAGAGCTGTTCTAAAATCCGTTCAAGCCAGTAATCCAAACCAAACCAAACCAAATCATACGGTTTGGTTCAGTTCTATTAATAATTGGTTCGGTTTCGGTTTAAGAAATATGAGAATCGTAAAAACGGTTCGGTTAATGGATTTTATGAAAAAAACCACAGTTCGAACCGAACCGAACCGAATTTGAAAAGATATATATATAATATCAAGTTTTATTTTTGTTAATTGGTTTTTTGTAATTTTAATGATATTAGGATGATATAGATATGTAATGTTGAGTAATGCCTTAATATTATTAGTTTTTATCATAAGTTAAATGTAATTAGTCTGAGTAATTATTTTGCTAATAGTAACAATTTATTCTTGTAAATAGAAATTTTTAGAACCGTGAACCAAACCGAAATCGAACCGTTATTTCGGTTTGGTTCTGGTCTAGTTTTACAAGTGTAATGGTCTGGTCTGGTTCTCAAAATCACAGAACCGTTAGGATCGGTTCGGTTCTTTGGATTTTCTCAGAACCGAACCAATCCGGACCGTGTACACCCCTATCTGCTGGGCAAGGCAGTAGGGGCGAAGATGGAAGTAGAATCACTGAAGTCCAAGTTAGAAGAGGTTCGGGCCCAATTGCAAAATGTAAGGGTGAAGACGGCCGGTTGGAGAAAGGCAGCGCAAAGCGCCTGTACGAAGGGCCTGGCCTATGAGCAGAGGGCGAAAAAGATGGAGGTGTTGGCGGTGGTGCAAAGCTACTTAGCTGAGCGCGCCAGGATAAGCCAGACTGAGGTTATTGCTGAGCTATCAGTTGTCAAGGCTGAGCTTGAAGTGGTGCGTTGCTAGAATTTGAGCTAGCGACAGAGCAGAAGAGGACGGACGAGGTCTAGTAGGCCTGCACCACTGCCAACGAGAGATTGGAAGAGGCCCTCATAAATAATGAATAACTACGTAATCTGGCTTGAAAGATAAGGAAGAGGCTGATGCACAAGTTGTTGGGTTGGAGAGGGCCTTGGAAGAAGAAAAGGCGAAGACAGTAGAGTTAACAAGGGTGATGGTGTCTAAAACGGGTGCTTATCCAAATCGGTGCCTCGCTGCGGTGAAACAGTTTAAGCTATCTCCGAAGTTTCAAATGGCAGTTGACGCAGCTATGGCGAGGGGCTTGGCCAGAGAAGGGGAAGGGGTGTTGGGCCATCAAATATGGCTGTTGCTGAGCTGGTGGAATGGCAGACCAAAGAAGAAATAATCCAAAGGTTCCAGCAATCAGACTATTACAAGCATGAGATGAGCATGTACTAGAATAGTAGCTGGACGAGCTTCAAGTACAGGGCGGAGGAGCTCTTTCCAAACATGGACTTCAACCGCATGAGGCCAGGGGAAAGGGACATTGCCCAGACCCCACTAGATGAGGGTGTTGAGGAAGGAGATTTGGCATCTAGCGAGGATGAGGAAGGTGAAAGTACGAAAAATTGAAGATGTGACCTAGGCTTAGGTGTTTTGTTCTGTTTGAATTTATCCTTGTAATAATTGAAGTAGCTCTTTATAAAGAATATTTGGCATGGTGTGAAGAATTTGTGTTGAAATTACAAAATTTGTTTGTCTATCGGTTACTATTTTATTATTATATGTTTGTGTGATTATTATTATTATTATTATTATTATTTGTTGTATGGGTGAACTAGCTTTGTGCATGGTGTTGTGTAAAAATTAATATTTCGTGAAAGAAAGAAATTTATTTGTAAAAACAATGATGTGGTTAAAAACAATCATGGTTATATAAAATTAGTTTTGCGCATACTGGAAGGTGTGGTAGACTTAACTGGGTTGAGGGTTACTAGACTTGGCCAGACCGAGACTGAAACTCAGTCTACTGAGGTGTGCTTGGCTCAATCTGGCTGAGTTTTTCAGGCTCAATCCGACTGAAGCTTGTGATGCTCTGTCTAGTTTGAGGCTTACTTGACTCAGTTTGGTTGAGACTTGTAATGCTCGGTCTGCCTGAGGCTTGCTTGACTCAGTCTGGCTGAGCTCTTCAGGCGTAGTCTGGCTGAGCTCTTCAGGCTTAGTCTGGCCGAGACTTGTAATGCTCAGTCTCGTTGGGGCTTGCTTAACTCAGTCTGGCTAAGCTCTTCAGGCTCAGTCTAGCTGAGACTTGTGATGCTTAATCTGATTGAGGCTTGCTTGACTCAGTCTAGCTGAGCTCTTCAGACTTAGTCTGGCTATGACTTATGATGCTCAGTCTCGCTAGAGCTTGCTTGACTCAGTCTGGCTAAACTCTTCAAGCTCAGTCTAGCCGAAACTTGTAATGCTCAGTCTGGCTGAGCTCTTTAGGTTCAATCTGGTTGGGACATGTGATGCTCAGTTAGACTGAGACTTGCTTGACTCATTTTGGCTGAGCTCTTCAGGTTCAGTCTGGCTGAAACTTGTGATGTTCAGTTGGGCTGAGACTTGCTTGACTTAGTTTGGCTGAGCTCTTCAAGTTCAGTCTGGTTGAGACTTGTGATGTTCAGTCGGACCGAGACTTGCTTGACTTAGTCTAGCTGAGCTCTTAAAAAAAAGTACAATAGAAATAATGGGGATTGAAATTTGTCAGCATTAAGGCACAGTCCTGGGATCGTAAGTTTATACATTGTATGGTAAGGGCAAAAATGAACAAGTGTTCCGAATAGCAAAGTGAACCATACAACAATTGAACTATACAAAAAGTAGAAGATGCTGTTTTATTGGAAATATTGCTTTAGGTGCTTGGCATTCCATGGATGAGGGAGGTCTCTGCCCGCCATATCTTGGAAATGGTAAGTGCCTCTTCCCACTTAGCTACTAGCTTGCCATCAGTCGAGTTTTTGGTAGTAAGAGTAGCTTCTCGTAAGACCAGGTCTCCCACTGTGAATTCTCAGGGTTTGACTCTGCGGTTATAATGTTTCCGCATTCTCTGTTGATATAAGGCTAGCCTGACAACAACTGACTCTCGTAGTTCTTTAATCAAGTCCAGTTCGGCCCGTTGCAACTCGTTGTGTAGTTTTATGTTCAGGTGTATCATCTGGGGGGTTAGAAAACTGAGCTCCACGGGGATAACCGTTTCGACGATGTATGTTAGCCGGAACGGGGTTTCGCCGATGGGAGTTCTCGCTGTCGTTCGATAGGCCCAGAGCATATTTGGGAGCTCATCTGCCCAAAGTCCTTTAGCAACTTCCAACTTGGTCTTGATTATTTTTAACAGGAAGTGATTGGTGACTTCAACCTGCCCGTTAGCTTAGGAATGGCCAGGAGAGGAGAAACAGGTATAGATGTTAAGCTCTGCGTAGAATCCTCTGAATTTTGCGTTGTCGAACTACTTGCCGTTGTCGGAAATGATGGCTTGAGGGACCCCGAAATGGCATACATTAGACTGCTAAATGAACTTGGTGGTATTCTGCTCGGTAATCTTAGCAAGAAGCTCCGCTTTCACCCACGTGGTGAAGTAATCGATGGTGACCACAGCGAACTTTACTTGGCCTCTGCCAGTCGGCAATGGGCCGACAAGATCGATTCCCCACTTGGCGAAATGATAGGGGCTACTGAGCGTGATCAATTCTGCTGGAGGGACGTGGGGGATATTGGCGAAGCATTAGCATTTGTCACATTTTAGTACAAAGTCGGTGGCGTCCTAGTGAAGCGTGGGCCAAAAATAGCCTGTGCGAAGGATTTTATGAGCTAAGGACCGTCCCCTAGAATGGTTACCGTAAACCCCTTCATGGACCTCTCTCATCACATAGGTAGCTTAGTCAGCGTTTAAACACTTGAGGTATGGTCGTGAGAATCCCCGTTTGTATAAGATGCCATCGATAATGACATAATTAGATGACCAAGCCCTGATCTTGTCGGCCTCCTATTTATTCTCTAGTAGGACTCTATGTTCTAAGAATGGGATGATGTCGTGGGCTTATAGGATAGGCTCGTCCTAGAACAGGTGAACCTCCTGTTGAGCTGGTGAAACTACTGGGTGGGTCAGGTATTCAATTCGGACATCGTGGCGGAAGTCGGATTGGTTTGTTGAGGCTAAGTGGGCGATTTCATTTGCTTGGGAATTCTCTAGCCTGGGTACATGTTTGATGTGAAAACTATTAAAGAGATGGGTGGGGGGGAAGAGCGATGTCCCTAAATAACCGCATTGTTTCCTCCTTTGCATCGAACTCGCCTGTTATTTATCCGATGACCAACTGAGAATCACTAGACACACAGAGATGGTAAACCCCAATGTCTCTGGCCAGCCGAAGACCTATTATTAGGGCCTCAAATTCGGCCTCGTTGTTACTTGCAGCGAACAAAAATCGGAGAGCACACTTGAAATATTCACCCTCAGGGGTGGTGAGGATCAAACCAGCTCCACTACCTTCTTTGCGGGATAAGCCATCAACGCTAAGAGCCCAGGAATAAGGGTCCTCTGTATCAGAAATGACGTTTGCAGATGTTAGGGGTATGTCGGGAGTAGGGTTGGTGAATTTTAGGATAAAATCTGCAACAGCCTAGCCATTGATGGCTATTTGGGATCAGTAGGAGATCTTGTATTTGCTTAGTTCAACAGACCACTGCATGAGTTTGCCTGACGATTCTGGTTGTTGCACAACCTTTTTCAAAGGCTGGTCAGTGAGGACCACTATGGAGTGGGCTTGGAAATAGGGTCGAAGTCGTCTGCACCCGATGACCCAGGCTAGGGCCATTTTTTCTAACAAGTGGTAGTTCTGTTCCGCTCCCCGAAGTGCGCGGCTGATGTAGTAAACTGGGCGTTGGACTGAGTCTTCTTCTCTGATAAGGGCAGTACTGACCGTAGTGCTGGAAACAACTAAGTAGAGAAAGAGGGTCTCTCTTGGCATTGCTTGACAGAGGAGAGGGGGGTTGGCCATGCACTGTTTTAGTTATTGGAAGGCCTCCTGGGATTTGACGGTCTATTCAAAAGCCTACTGGAGAACTTTGAAGAACATAAGGCATTTGTTAGTCGCTCGCAAAATAAAGCGGTTGAGGATGACAACTTTGCCAGTAAGCTGCTAGACCTCCTTTACTGTTCGAAGAGATTGCATTTCTATTAAGGCCTTGATCTTCTCTGGATTGGCCTCAATACCTCTATGGTTGACCATGAAACCCAAAAACTTACTAGACCCAACGCCGAAAATGCACTTTTCTATGTTCAGCTTCATCTTATGTTTATGCAAGGCCTAGAAGGTCTCCCGCAAGTCTACTAGGTGATCAAAGGAGAGTTTTCTTTTGACGAGCATGTCATCAACGTAGACCTCCATATTCCGACCTATCTGGATTTTGAAAATGGCATTGACCAGGCGTTGGTAAGTGGCCCCCGCATTCTTTAAATCGAATGGCATCACACGGTAATGATAAGTTCCTCTATCAGTAATGAAGGAGGTGTGCTCTTGGTCAGCTGTGTGCATTAAGATCTGATTATAGCCCGAGAAAGCATCCATGAAGCTGAGCATCTGATGTCCTGCCATTGCGTCGACCAATAGATCTATCCTGGGTAGTGGGTAGCTATCCTTAGAACAGGCTCGGTTGAGGTTGGAGTAGTCGACGCAAAGTCTTCACTTGCTATTGTTTTTGCAGACCAAGACCATATTGGATAGCTATTTGGGATAGTATACATTTCTAATGAATTGGGCCTTCAACAGCTTGTCTACCTCAGCGACGATGAGATTGTTGCGTTCTGGATGAAAAATTTGCTGTCTTTGGTGGAACGATCGAAACTAGGGCTCAATACTGAAACGATAAGTAATGAAAAAAGGGTCAATGCTTGGCATATCGAAGTAGGTCCAAGCAAAGACATCGTTATGCTAAGCTAAGAGGGCTGTAAGGTCAGCTTTGGCTAGAGGGCAACTAGCTACCAATTTTGGCCGTCTTCGTCCGGTCGGTGGGGTCAATGGATACTTCAACTAGTTCTTCCACTGGTTCCCCTCTGATTAGCTCTTTTCCATCTCTGACATCAAGGCCTTCTATGATCATGGCCTTCCTCATTCTAACCTCCTTTAATGAGGCGACATAGTATTCTCTGGCCACCGTCTATTCGCCCCTCACCATGCCAACCCCCTGATCGGTCAAAAATTTCATGGCCAAATAGTACCTGGAGGTTACAGCTTGGAGGGCGTTAAGAGTTGTGCAACCAAGTATGATGCTGTAGGCGAAAGGGTAGTCAATGACAAGGAAAGTGAGTAGTTTTGTGGACTGCTGTGGACATTCTCTGATGGTGATTGAGAGGTCAATAAAGCCTATGGATATCACTCGATCGCCGGTGAAGCCGACCAGAGGGGTTTATAAAGGCAACAACTTTTCTTCCCCAACCTTAAGTTGTCAGTAGGCATTGAGAAAGATGATGTTTGAGGAGCTGCCATTGTCGACAAGTACTCGCCTGACTTTGTAGTTCGATAAGAGAGCAGAAATGACCATGGGGTTATCGTGGGGGCAGCGAACGCCTGTGCAGTTTGCCTTTGTAAAGGTGATCGGTTCAAACCATTGCTTCGATTGTTTGTAGAGGCGGGCCACTGTCGTCACTTCCTTATCGGAGCCTTGCCTAATTTTTCTAAGCTCGGCTCGCTGTGCCCACCAAGACGGTGAGCCGCAAGCGAGCCCTCCAGCGATGACTCTGATCTCACCTACTTGGAGGGCAGGGCCACCTTGTGCTTGGGGTTGTGGTGGAGCCCGGTCATCACATTGTCTAGGTGGTTCAAGCTGTTTGGGAGGAGTGTGCCGGTCGTTGCGCCTTGGATGGTCCGTCCTAGGTCTTTGGTGAGGGCGAGTTGTTATGAACCGGTTGAGGAGTCCCTGGCGGATCAAATCCTCGACCTGGTCTTTAAGGTTGACACATTCTTCAGTGGTATGGCCGTGGTCACGATGGAAAAGGCAGTACTTGGATTGGTCCCGACGGGTGGAGGGAGATTTTGATGGTTGGGGCCACTTAAGGTCATAGTCACGCTAGATTTGGTACAAGACTTGTTCCATAGGCGAGTTGAGAGGTGTGTATCATTCAAACTGACCAGATGGTCGAGTAAAAGCTGGTCGGTCTAAGCGTGGGGGTCGATCTGTATACTGCAAAGGTCAGTGAGTGTATTGTGAGTGCCTGGGTTCAGGTTCTTTTCTCTTTTTCCTGGATTGCAAAGCTTTGGATGTGGAGTCTTGGCGAGTCGCCAAGGAGTCTTCAACATTCATGCGTTTCTGGGCTTTGGCAAAAAGAGTGGTCATTACTATTGGGGGTTTTTGGAGAGGGAAAAGAGAAAATCTAACGGGCGCAAACTGGCCATGAAGGCTGTGAGAATGACATTATCATCATTTTCCTCCACTTGTAAGGCCTCTGTATTGAAGCGAGTGACAAAGCTGCACAATGATTCACCTTCGGTCTACTGGATATTTAGCAGTTGAGTCACCGGGTGTCATTGCTGTAACGCCCTCAAAATAATAACATTAAACTCAACAATATTGACATGCATTGATATATAAAAGATCAACATCCTTCTATTCATCAGAGTATTTCCTTACAAAAGTACTACATGTTGACGACAAAAGTAAACGCCCCATAGG
This sequence comes from Camellia granthamiana, assembly GCA_036172215.1. Classification (NCBI taxonomy): domain Eukaryota; kingdom Viridiplantae; phylum Streptophyta; class Magnoliopsida; order Ericales; family Theaceae; genus Camellia; species Camellia granthamiana. The sequence goes on along the minus strand of CM069905.1, from coordinate 151,683,499 downwards.
CTTACAACTTTCCAAGCCAACACTTGGTTACAAGAAATGAGTACTAACTCATATACACATTAAGCCCTAGGCTTGAATTCACATGTAATACATCAAAAGCAAAATGACATCCAAAAAGTCTGACAGCCTCTAGCCTCCCAAGCTATGTCCTTGGAGGTGGCATGCTACCTGTACCTGAAAATGATGTTCCCATATAGGGTGAGCCACAGCCCAGTAGAAATACACTAAACCAATTATGAACAATGACTAGAAGATTAGCAGTTGATAGATGGTCAACCCTGATACATTCACTTATATCACATTTCAATTACATGACATACAAGTCCATGTTACTTTTCATTTTCCATTTTCAGTAGATGAGCATACTAGCTAAATCAATACATCAACAGATAAGCATATTAGCTATATCAACATCTCTACTGATAAGTATAAGAACTATATCATACAACCAATGATAAGCATATGAGCTATATCCACACTTCTCTAGACAAGCATATGAGCTATATCTACGCTTCTCAAGGATAAGCATATAAGCTGTATCCACGGAGTTCATCCCCTATCTCCTCCAAACACTATCCGGTTTAGAGGTACATCCCCCATCTTCCCCTAAACCGCGGAGTACATCCCCCATCTCCTCCTCTACACACAATGCATATAAACACATAGGTTCTATATACAATCAACTAATACATAAAGTTAATGTATTCTATCAACCGTCAAGTTCCATGACACGTTCCATTGATTAGTTTTCGTTTGCCTAATCATCATGCATTGTCTACAACAATCAAGACTATCCTCCACCAATAGCCCAAAGCAGTTATTTCTAAACAGAAAATAAATGCACAAAATGGATAATATATCAACATTTCAATTTGGTGAGCGATAAATAATTCAACTACACCCTTTAATCCCATACATTTCAAATTTCAACATTTCCAATTCAATTCCTCATTTCCTTTAATTAATTACATACATTAATTAATTAAAACAATTAGGGCAAATTCCCATAATTAACCAAACAACCCTAAGGTTCCATTTTCATCCATAATCCATCATCTATCTCATCTTTCTATGCCAAACTTGCATTTAGGTTTATTATAAACAAAACCCCAACTTTTGTAAAATTACACAAAAGACCCAAACTTTCTCAAAATTACCCAACAACACCCAACATATCAAAATGCTAAAATTCAAAGACAAAACTCATAAAGAGGAGTAGGGTATCCCTACCTCGAAGTTTGAGCTCAAAAGGAGATGAAGACCAAAACCCAACGTGCTCCAAATCCCAACTTTTTCAGATTAAAACAAAGCTCTCAACACCCTCTATCTTTTTAACAAAGGCCCTAGGATAGATTCACACTCTAGAGAGATCAAATCTTAGAGAGAGAGTAAGTTTAGAGAAAGAGGGTCTCAGATCTAGGGTTTGGAAAGAAAAGGGAGTGAAAAAGTGATGTTTAAAATCGCTGCTGCCCGCTGATATAAAACATGCTCGCTCGAGCGAAGACTTGGTCGCTCGAGCGACCAGACACAGAAAGTCTCGCTCGAGCCAAGAAAGTCTCGCTCGAGCCAATACCCTAGAAGCTCGCTCGAGCCACAAACTTCTCGCTCGAGCCAACAACTCGAACCTTCAGGTCTGCAACCAGACGCACGCTCGAGCGACGGAACGCTCGCTCGAGCGAAGAAAAACCAGATCGCTCGAGCGAAGAAAAGCTCGCTCGAGCCAAGAAATGCAACTCTCAGGTCCAGAACCAGACGCAATCGCTCGCTCGAGCGAAGTCACTCTGGCTTGACCCACCAGACACAAAAACACACTCTCGCTCGAGCGACCAAACCCTGGCTCGAGCGAAGGACCAAAACAGAGAGCTCGCTCGAGCGACAAACTCCTCGCTCGAGCGAAGGTCCAAAATTCTGGGCAGCAACACTTGGCTCCCAGACACAACCAACCTGTAACAAACTTGCCCAACACATCCTATAACTCAAAACAAAGTGTGAAAGGATGTAAACAAGAGAATAACAACTGCTAAGGTCCACGAACTCAAGTCCGGACTACTGTACAACAAGGGGTAAAATTCGGGATCGCTATAATTGCTGCTGCGCACTGATGAAATGGCTCAGGAAAGACTCGTTGAGCTGGTGAAAAGAAGTGACAGAGTCGAAGGGAAGCTGTCTAAACCAAAGTCGCGCCAACCCTTTCAACTTGACGGGAAAAGCGCTACATATGATTTCGTCTGGAAGGGCGTGAAGGATCATAAGTGTCCGATATGCCTCCACGTGGTCGACCAGATCGGTGGTACCATCCAAGGTGTCAATCGATGGCATTTTGAACTTAGGAGGTAGAGCTTTATCTCTGATGGAAGCAGTGAAAGGGGAGTTGATGGTGGAATAAGGTTTATGCTGCATGTTCTACATGACTCCTTGTAGCTGAAGCTTCATGGTCCGTAATTCTTCGTCCCAAACACGGGTATTATCCCCACAAGCATGAATTGGAGGTTGAACACTACTAGCCTCACCTTCATGGACGGTAGCGTGGTGCAATAGAGGGTGGTCATGCAAAAACGGTGGTCCCTCCTGACGAGGCTACGAGCCTAGAAGAGGGGTGTGCAAATCATCAAGGTTTGACGGTTGAGGGTTTGGGACAAAAGGCGGAAATATTCCTTGGGATACATGTGGCGAGAATTGGTGATAATTATGGGTTTGTTCCGAGTTAAAGGGGACTATTTACAGTGGTGGAGAAGGGATAGGTAAGTAGCACTGGAGCAAAACGTTGATCAAGGATTGGTTTTGTTCGATCAGCCGGTTGATGCTGTTGGTGCGTTTTGCAAAATATGGAGATGGGTTATTTGGGTTGGAGAACTCGGCTTCAAGGTTACCAACATTGTGTTGTAAAGCCATGGACCTGGTTGTGACCATCCACCCTGACGTAGGAGATGGGTGATAGCGGAGTTCCCTCCGGTGACAATGAACACAACTGTCGACCATAGATGAGTTCCCACAGACAGCGCCAACTGATGATGCTGTGATATCGATGGTGGATGGGTCGGACCAACCTGCGTCTTCTATGAGTTTGCTAGTTATTGAATCCTCGATATGTGCCTACAAGAAAGTCCAAAAGGAGAAGTAGTCCCCTAACGGACACTCTGGCGATCAAGTTAGACCAAGGCAGGTAGTAATTGGTTTGAGAGAGAGAGAGAGAATAAGATAATGAAAAACTTAACGTATAACGTATCTCGAAGACTTCCTTATATTCTTTACTCATCATTTCCTTGTTTATTCCAAGTTGTCTTGTTGGCCGAAAGTCTATGGCCTAGTTAATATCGTTCATGGTGATTCTACATACTCCAACGTAAGGGGTCTTACTGCATTTAATGCTATAATGGCCCCATTATATGGCTGATGTGTGGATGCAATAATTTTGCAAGATCTTTGTCTGCTCACGTGGCTAATTTTCTGTCCGACAAATGTTTGAATGCTATTGGTCCTAAGCCAGCATTGGCTTCTCAAAGTTATTGGGCTTTAACATGAGCTGTGAACTAGGCCCTCTTGTGTGCCCATCAGTATCAAAATCCATTTTTTTTGGACCAATCACAATTTGTATAAGAGTGTGTAAACAAATTTATTTTCATGGTGAGACACTAAGACTCTTCATATCATATATATATATAATGTTTTTTCCTTTGTTATGTGGTACATTTTAAAGGTTTATTTTTTTCTAAAAAAAATCACATCAATGTGTCTTTTTCATTTATATATAAAGTTTTACACAAATTCAATTTCAATTATAATAACCAATTTCATACGGACTCTATTTGAGAAATACTTATTTTTCATATATATAGTTGATATTTTAATTTAATTATTATGATGTTTTAAAAAAAAAATTATCTCTATATATAAATAAATATTAAGACATAATATGTTTAATTATGTGTATCGCATGAATCAAATTAATTTTCTTTTATATTTTATATTTTATATTTTTTATCTATCTTATTGAGGTCTTAATATTAATTTATATTTAATTTTTCATTTAACATAAAATTATTTATTACAAAACATTTATATTTAATTTAAATTTTATATTGAGAAGTAAAATTAAAAGTTAGTTTTTTTACTTTTTTTGGTTTTTCTAAAAAAAAATGTATAAAAAAAATTAAAGAGGTGATATGACCCAAAAAATGTTAAAAGCCAAAAAACTGCTTTTAACGTCTTTGCCAAAAGAGGCAATATGTATGAATAATTAAAAAAGAATATTAAATAAAAAAAAATAAATACTCTACCTAATTAATTTATATAATTTCTTCTTAATCCAATCACAATATATTTATATTTAATCTTTTAAATAAATTTTGTATAGTTCTATTTTTACATATTTTTATTTTCTAAAGAAATATAAAAATAAAAATAAATAATTAGAATCACTTAGTTTTATATTACTAATTCTCTTTCTAATTTAACTATTATTTTTAATATCAAAATGAATGTTTATTTTGTTTTCTTATAATTTTATATATATATATATCATATATAATCATTATATGATAATTACACTACACTTTTATAGCACATTTAGAATTAGAATTAAAATTATCAAAATAAACAAATAATTTAACTAAATTTATTATGTATAAATATTCAACTAATACTTTTATAGACTGATAAGATTAAGATTATTAAAATACATAATTTAAATTAAAATTTTATTTTAAATTGAAATTAAAATTACTCTTCTGTAGCACAAATCATAATATAAAATATCACTAAATTAATTAAAGTTAACTTTATTGTGATTTTATGTCAGACATTATATTTCTAGAAGTGATTTACATACATGTATATCATCTAATTTGATATTGATTGATTGAAATAATGGAACTCAATATTTTTTTTATTAAGTTTTTAAAAGATAAATTGACAAATGTTAAAAAATAAATAATGTGGAGTATTATTTTAAAGAAGGGTGAAGTATCAATAATTCCCAAAATGTGATCTTGTGAACGATTTAGTCCTCCATTTTTTCTTATAAACTCAAGGTCCCATTAAAGTGGAAATTATATAAAAGGATAGTCACTTACATGTTGAGGTTTAATTTTTTAGGGATAAAAATGATTTTCTCAAAATGTAAAATTACACATTTGGGCAATTTGAACTATAGAAGTTTTGGATTTTCACTCATCCTAGAACAAATCTCACATTACGAATAAAAACCTAATACTTCAATATAACACACTAAAAAATTCATTGTTGTACTTTTCCCAAACATAACAACGTAACACTCAAAAAAAATTCTTTGGTATATTTTTTCCAAACGTAACACTCCAATGTAAAAAAGTAAATATATATAAAAAAATCCTTAGTGTACTTTTTCCAAACGTAACACTTCAATTAATGTAATCTCAAACGTAACACTCCAATGTAACATACAAAATACTAAAAAAAACTCCTAATATACTTTTTTTTTTTTTTTAAACGTAACTCTCACAGTTTGAAATTATATATTTGTTTAAAACTTACTAAGGAATATTTATACTCCTTTTGGAATGGTTTGAAAAATCTCAAAAAAAAAAAAATTTTAGTGTTACATTGGAGTGTTATCTTTATGAAAAGTATATTAAGATTTTTTTTTGGTTACATTGGAGCGTTACGTTTGGGAAAAATATGTCAAAGAATTTTTTTTGTGTTACATTAAAGTGTTACACTAAGAAATTTTTTTGAAGTGATATATTAAAGTGTTACGTTTAGAAAAAGAACAGTAAGGAATTTTTTTGTGTGTTACATTAGAATGTTACATTAAGAAGTTTTAAGGGTGAAACACCAATAAATCTTAAAATGTGATGTTGTAAATGATTTAGTCTTCTCTTTTTTCTTATAAACCCAAAAGTCCCATTAAAGTGAAAATTACATAAAAGAGTAGTTACTTACATGTTTAGGTTTAATTTTTTATGAATAAAAATGATTTTCTCAAAATGTAAAATTACACATTTGGGCAATTTGAACTATAGAAGTTTTGAATTTTCCCTCATTCTAGAACAAATCCCACATTATGAACAAAAACCTAACACTCTAATGTAATACTCCAATAACGTAACACTTTAATGTAACACACTAAAAAATTCATTAGTGTACTTTTTCCAAACATAATAACATAACACTTAAAAAAAATTCTTTGGTGTGTTTCTCTCAAACGTAACGCTCCAATGTAAAAATATATATATAAAAAAAAAAATCCTTAGTGTATTTTTTCCAAACATAACACTTCAATGTAACATACTCCAATGTAACATACAAAACACTAAAAAAAACTCCTAGTATACTTTTTTTTTTTTTTCAAATGTAACACTCACAGTTTGAAATTATATATTTGTTCAAAACTTCCTAAGGAATATTTGTGGGTGTTTGGGAAGTGAGTTTTTATGTAGATTTTATGAGATGTAGGTTTTTATGAGATAAAAAATTTTTAGTGTTTGGGAAGATAGTTGGGTTTTTATGTAGTTGGATGTGATGTTTGTGAGAGAAAAAGTGAAATGATTATGGGGTTGGATGTGATATTTTGTTTGGATGTGTTTTTTTTGGTTTTGCAAAACTTTTGTCTTTTAGTGGAAAAAATGAGAAAAAAATTTGGGAACTAAGTTCCCAAATCCTTTTGAAATGGTTTAAAGAATCTCACATTTTTTTTTTTTAGTGTTACATTGGAGTGTTATGTTTAGGAAAAGTATACTAAGAATATTTTTTTTTTTTTTTTTTTTTACATTGGAGCGTTACGTTTGGAAAAAATATGTCAAAGAATTTTTTTGTGTGTTACATTAAAGTGTTACACTAAGAAATTTTTTTGGTAAATTACATTGACACCCCCTGAGGTTTATATTTATTACAGTTTCCCCGTCACCTTTGGAAAATTACATCTCCCTTCCTGAGGTTTAAAGTTTCATTACAGATTGCTCCATGAGGTTTAAAGTTTCATAACAGTTCCTCCCTCACCGTAATGATCATCATACATAAAATTAAATTAATAAGGGGGGTCAGTGTAATTTTTCAAATGTGAAGGAGAAACTGTAATAAACATAAACCTCAGGGGGTGTCAGTGTAATTTACCCTATTTTTTTGAAGTGATATATTAAAGTGTTTCGTTTAGAAAAAGAACAGTAATGAGTTTTTTTGTGTGTTACATTAAAATGTTTTAAAAGTGAAACACCAATAAATCCCAAAATGTAATCTTGTAAATGATTTTGTCTTACCTTTTTTCTTATAAACCCAAAGGTCCCATTAAAGTGGAAATTACATAAAAGGGTAGTCACTTATATGTTTAGGTTTAAATTTTTAGGGATAAAAGTGATTTCTCAAAATGTAAAATTATACATTTGGGCAATTTGAACTATAGAAATTTTGGATTTTCCCTCATTCTAGAACAAATCCCACATTATAAACAAAAACCTAACACTCTAATGTAATACTCCAATAACGTTACACTTCAATGTAACACACTAAAAAATTCATTGGTGTACTTTTCCTAAATATAACAACGTAACACTTAAAAAAATTCTTTGGTATGTTTTTCCCAAACGTAACGCTCTAATATAAATATATATATATATATATACATAAAACCCTTAGTGTACTTTTTTCAAACGTAACACTTCAATCAATGTAATCATAAACGTAACACTCCAATGTAACATACTCCAATATAACATACAAAACACTAAAAAAACTCCTAGTGTACTTTTTTTTTTTTTAACATAACACTCACAGTTTGAAATTATATATTTATTCAAAACTTACTAAGGAATATTTGTACTCCTTTTGGAATAGTTTGAAGAATTTCACTTTTTTTTTTTTTAGTGTTACATTGGAGTGTTATGTTTAGGAAAAATATATTAAGAATTTTTTTTTTTTTTTTTTTTTTTGGGTTATATTGGAGCGGTACATTTGGGAAAAGTATGTCAAAGAATTTTTGTGTGTGTTACATTAAAGTGTTACACTAAGAAATTTTTTTGAAGTGCTATATTAAAGTGTTACGTTTAGAAAAAGAATAGTAAGGAGTTTTTTTGTGTGTTACATTAGAGTGTTATGCTAAGGATTTTTTTAAAGTATTATATTAGAGTGTTACATTTAGAAAAAGTACATCAAGAAGTTTTTTTGTATGTTACATTAGAGTGTTACACTAAGGAGTTTTTGTATGTGTTACATTAGCTTGTTACATTAAGGAGTTTTGTTGTGTGTTATATTAGAGGGTTACGTTTGGAAAAAATATACTAAGGAGTTTTTTTGTGTGTTACATTAAAGTGTTACAATAAGAAATTTTTTTGTGTTACTGAAGCGTATTACACTAAAGATTTTTTTTTTAGTGTTATATTAGAGTGTTACATTTAGGAAAAATTATAGTAAAGAGTTTTTTTATGTGTTACATTAATGTTACGTTTGGATGTTAATTAATGTCAATGTTATAATATTAATGTTACAATAGGGACGAACACCACACCAATAACACCACAAATGGGGTAACATCATCTATCTACAAATCACTCCACTAAATCCTCACAAAAAAATAGAAACGTAAAACCTACCTTACCTACACACATCCAATATTAGAAAAAATTCAAACAAAATTACACATGAGGGCAAACAAGAAAATACAATATACCCAAAATAAAAAGGACTGATTGATTTGAAAGAAAACTTCTAGAACTAAATGGAATAACTTTTCTCCAAATGAGATTTATGAGTAATTTTTCCTTTAAAGAATCATGATTCATCGAAAATGATTGTATATATTTAAGACACCTATTGATGTTTGTTAAATAATTTTTAAATAAACATTTTGAATCTATAGTATTACTGATAATGCACATTCACGTGCTCAACTAGAAAACAAATGCAAAAATGGCTGAAATAAAAAATTTATGATTATTATTTTTGTTACGTAATTAATCAAAACTCTTTTGAGAATTGAAATTATAATTTGAATTTGTAATTTTTTATGTATCAATGTGAATAACTCTTACGATCTTTCCAATACAAGTATAAATGTTACTTTTGAGTCAATCCATTTTAAGCATTTTTTTGTGTAATAAAATAATTAAATATTTTTGTAACACCCCAAAATATTTAATTAGCACCGCATAAAACAAAAAGAGAAAAAAATATTTAATTTATAATTATGTGTGCTAAAATGTAATTTAGTTTAAATTAAAAATCATTGTACTTTAAAAATGATGATAATATAATGTTTTTTTGGCCAAAATGTATTGGGTGTCAGCCACCCATAGACCATCTCCAACCCTGAACCAAATCTGGCATCAAATTTAAAATTTGGTAAAAAAAGCACTTTTTCATGCTCCAACGGTTTCACCAAATTGATATCAAATCGAGATTTCACCAAACGTTTCACCAAAATGAGGACAGGCTCCGCATTTCATCAAAACACTGTGCATAACCATTGAGGGAGACCAACCGGTTGACCAACCGGTTGACCACCAAAAGGTTCAAACAGTTCCAAAAAAAGGTCAAACAGTTGAAAAAAAAAAAAAAAATTTGCCTTATCGATCGACCAGTCGGTTGACCGGCCGGTCGACCAACCAGTCGACCATTAAAAGGTTCAAAAAGTTCAAAAAAAAATCAAAAAAAAAAAAATAAATTTGGCTTAACCGGTCGACCGGCCGATCGACCAACCGGTTATCCCGGCACAGATTTGATGAAAATTTGATGAAAATCAACCGTTGGAGCACTCGGTATCAGATTGAGGAAAAAGTCATTTTTTTACTCAGATTTGATAAAAACTTTGGTTCAGGGTTGGAGATGCTCTTAATCAAACAATTTGCTGCACTATTAATTTGTTATGATTTCAATTATTGTCTTATCGCGACGTCGAATTTCTAGGTATCAGGTTTGGATCATGACAATTTTCATATAAAAATATTATAATATATCATAATTAAATACCACTTGAAGTATAATTAAAGATCCAATGCACCACTTTACACGTAACCAAAAACATGAGATATTAGTAAATACCTTTTCGATTAAAAACTAAAATAATACACCATGAGTTGTAATCAAGTCATAGTTTGTATATTATAGAATTTTCCGTCATTTTTATTTTTATTTTTGAAGAAAAATATTTTAATTAATACAAGTGAAATTCATGATTTTTGATAAATTTGATTAACACAAATAATGATGTGATTTCAGATCGAAAATACACCTTTTTGAAAGAAATTTTTTTTGAAAGAAATTGTTTTTTTGAGCTTTTTACGTAGGATCACATGCATTAACAAAAATTTTCATCAATTATTAGTAAATATGTTTGTTTTTGACTTTCAATTGTTAAAATTTTATACACATAAAATATTAAGACTCAAAATTAATTTTTTATTTTAAAAATTAATTCCCGACAGCACGGGTCACCTACTTAGTTAAATCAATATAACGATACATGAGATGATAGACACTATATGATATATCAATTTAGTTATTTTCCAATATACTTTTATTTTATGTAATGCTATATGAACATTATTTACGTACAAAAAAAAAATCCTACATAATGATATGATTTATTTATAGGATAAACTACCAATAGGTCCTACTTTGGAAACTTATTACCCAATAGGTCCTACTTTGGAGACTTATTATCCATTAAGTCCTATTTGATAAATTTATTAAGTGATAAAGATAAATTCATCAGTCTTTTTTTTTATGAATAAATTTATAGTGATAAATTTATCAGTCTGTTTGTTTTTATGAATAAATTTTTAGTGATAAATTTATCACTCTCTTATTTTTATAATGTTAAATTTATTAGTTAGGACCTGTAGGTAAATAAGTCTAGTTAATAGGACTAATTGGTAAGTACCCCTTATTTATATCCATTGAAAAAAAAAAATCGTTACTATGAGTGATAATTGCAAAAAATCTATTGTTACCCCACTTTGTATGACTTTTTTTATAATAAAATTACTAGTGGTAACTCGTACCAGTATATAAAAAAATTAACAGTAATGATTCAGACTCTCATAAAATATCATCCCTACAACCCCCACTCATTTGTGATTGGTCCAAGTAGGGGTGCAATTTTGACCCGGCTCGGCCCATCCGGGCTCAAGCCTGGCCCGGCCCATGTTGGGTCTTGCGGGCTCCCGCCAAAAAATCGGGCCGAGCTGGGCCACGGGCCAGAAAATTAGGCCCAAGCCCAGGTCCAGGGGTATTTGGGCTTTGGGGCGGGCCCCTGGACTTGGGCTTTGGGCGAGCCTAAACAATTTTTATATTTTTTTTTATATTTTTTCCACCAAAAGTTTATTATTTTTTATTAAAAATATCACTAGGTATCGGGTGGGCCGAGCCCATGGGCTGGGCCGGGCTTCAAAACACTGGCCTAGGTCCTGGTCCAAGGCCTCGGGCTGGGCTTGGGCTCGAGCCTTAACAGGCCGGGCCCATCTCGAGCCGAGGGCGGGCTTCGGGTTGCCCGCAGGCCACAGGCCAAAATTACACCCCTAGGTCCAAGCAAGAAAGAGAAAAAAAGAAAAGAAAAACAATACAAACGCATCATTAGTCTACATCACTATGGGAGTGGTAGGGGTCTCTCCAAAAGGGGGTCCCAAACATTTTCCAAAAATTAATAATATATTTTTATACAAAATAATATAAATAGTTAAATTTTTGTATACAAATTATGAAACAAAGAAGATTGAAATTTACAATTTAAGTCTCACAATTTTATCACAATTTATTTATTATTTTTTAATTTGTCACAAATTTAATCATATAATTTTCAACCTTCCATACTAGAATATCAAATTTAAGTGAGTTCAACTCAAACAACTTGAGCCGAGCTTAAAATTTTTTAAAGATTGAACAACATAATTTTTAATTAAGCCCTGGTTTGGCATTTGTATTGAAGCTAAATAAGTACAAAAAGACACAATTGACTATAAAAGCCAATAAGACAAAATACTACTTTTTATCTGTAATCATTGGGTGACTCTATTTACACACTACCTTTTATCTCAAGGCATACTATTTTCTAAAAAAAATATAATTACAATTATATCCTTTAATCAAATATCCAAATTACCCTTATCTTCTATCCTAAAACCCTAACAACCACCGCTCACCTCACCGAAAATGTGTCGTTGCCGCCATGACTCCCATATTGCCAGCCATCTTTTTTTCTCTTTCTCTCTCTCTCATTTGAGTGCTTTTATCCCCAATATCACCCAAAAATTGAACCAAATCTCCTCTCACCGCCACAATTTTTTTCTTTCTCCTTCTTTTCTGCATTGGAAAACCAGACCTCGCTGTCGATAGAGCGGTGCTTGTTGGCCGCCACTCTGTCGTGGGCGACTGATCATTTCTTTAGAACCTCTTCAAGCCCAGGAAGATCTGTTCCAGATTTTTCATATCCATGGATGAAACACCATGATTGAGCTTCAGATCTCCATGATCCAAATCTTTGAGAAGCCGATGGAGGAGCAGTTGAAGAGAGGCATAGATGGCATTGATGGAGTGGAGGCAGATCATCGCACTCTAAGAAGTCGATGGAGCTCCAGATCGCCGCTGTCATCGCTACCTCCCGTCGTCATTGCTATCTCTCAATCAACTTTTCACGACCATAGGGAACCACCGACAATGAACCACACCGGCGTTTTGGGTTCCAGGTGGTGGTGGTGATGGTGGTGGGGTATGTGACTGTAACAACCCTCGTTACTGTTTACTGATTACCGATTAATTACCGAGAAATCACTGAATTTTATACTGGTTACTGCCAAACTGAACTGATAATGACTGATGATTGAATGAACTAAAGTACTGAATGGACCGATTGAAATCGAAACTGAAATTGAATAAGTTTGTCTATTGTATTGCATATTGCATCTGTTTGATTGATTGACCACCTGTTTGAATTTATATGTTTAAACTGCAAATTGAAGGCCTTATCGGCGGCCAAATCAAAAATTGATTGATGTTCCATGATCATCATAATTAATGGGATTTTATGGCATAATTATCTGAAAATCAATTTAGTATGATTAACTAGATTAATTTAAGCCAAATTATAAGAGTTGCCTTATTTACATTAATGCCATTGTTAGTGGACCCTTCATTATACTATATTTGAGCCTTAGTTCATTACAACAAACATTTCATCAGCTCATTTGAGAGCTTAAACCGAATTAGAGAGAGGGAGAAAGGAGTTAGCTTGAGTCCTTCACAAATTGGCTTAGAGACTTGTAGAGATTGAAGGGATTCTTGCATATTGTGCTTCTATTCTTGTAATTGGAGACCTAAGGTAGAGTGACTACCCTCTTGTTTGTGAATTCAATTGATTCTTGCATGGTTTAGAGGATCATTAAAGATTAGAGCCAAGATATGGCTTATAATGTTGAATTGTAGCTTCTAGCATGCATGCATGTATATATTGTTGAGTTTGGAGGTTCGATTTCATAGAAATCTTACATGCATGTACATGTTTTTGTCTAAATCCATGATTTCACCATGTTTTTGAAGAAATGAGTTCATTTGAGCAAGCTTTGAAGCTTCAATTGGTTTTGAAACTCATGCATGGCATGTTTGTAGATGATTCTTGAAAATGGGTTTGAAAATGGTTTTAATTGACTCACCCTTGGGCTTTGAATTCTCAAATCGAGCTTTTAAACTTATTGTATATTGATTTGAGATGTGTTTCCCAGAATTTGGGCCCAAGAGGTCGAGTATTGAGTGGTTGAATGCTTGGTTCGGACTTGGAAGACAAATCTGGAAATTTCAGAATTTGGCCTCCTCGCTCGAGCGAAGGATTCCTCGCTCGAGCGACCATCGTTTGTTCAGAGATCCGCTCGAGCGAAGAAATGGTGGCTCGAGCGTAAAATTTCAGCATCCAGTATTTTTACTGTTTCATCAGACCGCTCGAGCGAATGATTTCTCGCTCGAGCGAAGCCTTTGATTTTGGAATCTCGCTCGAGCGAAGGAAAGCTCGCTCGAGCGAGGCCCTTATTTTCAGCAAATTTTGTAAGTGCTTTCTAAGTGCATCTTTGCATCCTCATCCCATTCTAGGTATTCTTAGGCCTAGTTTAAAGCATCTTAATGAGGATATTGATGTAGAACACACCGAGGCAAATTAGGGATTAAACTATGATATTTCCCAACTGTATAGCTTAGTGTGTGTTCATCCTGTATACTGTGTAGGGTTGGCTTACCGAGGAGACGCTCTAGCTTACTGTAGCCCAGAACTCTGTGAGTAACAATTGTGTAAAGATATGTTCAAAATGGTTATCTTTTGAATACTGAACCGAACTGTTTACTGAACTGTTTACTGAACTGGAATTATTTACTGAATGAATGTATGCCCTTTATTTCTGAACTGTATTGTGGCATCCTTAGCACTTACTGTTTACTGTTACTGTACAGAGCTCTGTCGGTTCCCTTGTGGAACCATACTGTTTACTGAATGACTGGCCATCATTACTGTTGGGTCTGTTAAGACCTGGTCCTTTCGGACTTACTGTTTATAGGCTAATGGATGTACCACATATCACTGTTTTGACTGAATAACTGTTATGGCCTGAAATATGAGCCACAAACCGAATGACTGATTGACTGAGATGACTGAAAGACTGAAATACTGTTTAATGAACTGTTTCATTACTGTAAGGACATTCATTCATAACCTCTTTACGCTTTATGTTATTTACTAGGCTTTAGCTCACTGCTCATATATATATGTAGGTGTTCAGGCACCGGATCGCCGCTAGGAGCGTCAGGCAAGCTTTGTTTTGTCAGCCAACCACTGTGCCTCACTGCGAGGTTCCGATGTTGCCATGCTATGGCTTGGGGTGTTTTTGGTGTCCCCTACTGTATAGACTGTCTACTGTTTTACTGTACTGTTATCGAGGGGTTCGGTCCCCGTACTGAATGTTTGTTTATGATTGTATAGACTGTACCATTCTGAACTGTTTGAATGTTTGAAAAATCTTTTTGCATACAGACTATCACAGCTCATTGGACATTATCTATTTACTGTTTTGGCTTCCGCCAGGCCCTGAACTCTGTTTTACTGTATTACTGTTAAGCAGGCCTTCGGTAATCTCGGATTACTGGCCGGTTACGGTGCTAAACCCATAGGGCCGGGTTTGGGTCGTGACAGTGACTAAGGGTAAAAATGAAATATTGTGGTGCGTATTGAGCAAATTTATTATTTATTAAATTACTAAAAATGTGCCTTGAGTAGTGGTATGCCTTGAGATGAAAAGTGGTTTGTAAATAGAGGCACCCATAATCATTACACTTTTTCTCTCACAAAAGTCAAAAAATCCCCAAAACAAAATCAAACGAGGCTAAAAAAGTCCCCAACACAAAAAAAGTTGGCTAAAAAAGCCAATGCCAAACGAACCCTAAGTGAGAACCTATGCAGAAATTCAAAAATTCAAATTAAATTTGAGTGGATATGGGCAAAAACATATAATAACCTGAGTAACCAAAACAAAATTATATATATAAATATATAAATTATTTGCTAATTTATTTTTTTAAATAATAAATAAAATTAATTAAAAATTTAATATTAATGAATAAAAGAAAAATCAATATACTTAAGATTTTCAATAGAATTTGTCTTGAAAATATTTAAAAAATACACCTTTTAGAAAGGGATCATCAAATAAAGGATTGTTTGGAAGTGCCCTATTAGCTCACTTTTTTATTATTTTATCTTTTTTAGGTTACATCACATCTCTACTTTTCTATATATCTTTTTTGTAAAAAGTAAAAAAAATATGCTTAATTATCTTTTTTGGGTCATATCACATATCTATTTTTCTGTACATATTTTCGTAAAAAGTGAAAAAGTATACTTATTTAGCACTTCCCAAACTACCACTAAGTTGATATTAAAAAAATTTACTTTTTATAATGGCATAAATAATTTAAATATGACTTTTTAGAAATTCTTTTTAATTTAAAAATTACAATAAAATATTAAATAGAATAAAAAAAATGTCTTACAAAATAAAAGTATTTGAATAAAAAAAAGTAAGAAGAAAATTTAATATGTTATTATTATTTAATCTGAAAATAATTCTGGATGAACAATATATTATCACCTGTAATCTTTTTTTTTTTAAATAAAAAAAGTTTAACAAACTATCACTTTTAATAAAAAAAAAATAACGTTTCTTTCTAATTTATTTTAACAAAAGTAACTTTTTAACAATTTGAGCCAAAGTTATCTTTATTCATTATTTTATGTTTTTCATTGACAATTGAGATTAAAAAAAAAAAACTAACAAAATCCACCATGTTTGGTAAGTACTAAACAAGTTATGTTTCATTCTTTTGTTAAAAAAAAAATTATATTAAAAAATAATCAGTGTGTTGGGTTTCAATTTTTTGAATTCAGTTTTTTGTTTTTAGTGAATATTTTTAAAATTTTAAACAATTTTTTTTAAACTTTTTTAAATGCACCTTACTTAAATCTATCTAAATAGTAAAATATTTGTGAATTTTCTTTTAAAAAATTAATAAATAAACAAAATACGAAAAATATACTGAGTTTTCTTTTCTTTTTCTTTTTTTAGTATTTTTTATATTTAGTGATTTTTTTAAAGATTTTTTTTCACAAATATTATACTTTTTGAGTGAATTTATGTTAGGTGTGTCTGAATATTAAAAAAAATTGCTTAAAATATTTGAAAAAATTCATTGAAAACAAAAAAAATACGGAAAATAAAAAAGTAGTTTTTTTTGAAAAGTGTTTTCTGAAAACCAAAACCAAACAAACTGATTATTGTTCAAGTCCTTGTAGTTTAGAAGGATATAGTTTTTTTTATAAAATTTAAAACAAAAAGAAAAAAAAATTAATAACGATTAATAATTTGAACATTTAAAACAAATTATATTTAGACCAATAATGTTATTACACATCATTATAATACATGTGAATATTAATCTCATTCTAATTGTAGTAATATAATTTGAAGAAGAATTTAAATTTGAAATTTTATTTTATAATTTAATAAATGATACAAAATTTAAGAAATGAATATTGATCTCATTCCAATTATAATAACATAATTTAAGTAAGAATCCAAATTTGAATTTTTATTTTAAGAATATAAAATTAATTCACAGACCAATCATATTGTAACATGTATTAACGAAAAATTAAACAAAATAAAAAAATGACAAAAAAGAATTACAACTTTCAACCTTAATGAAATAACAATATTTTGCAATTATAATAGTATATAGATATATAGATAAATCATGGAATATATCATTATTTAAAACTTATATATTATGGGATAAATCATTATAGTTTTAAATTTAAATTAATGGAATGCTTTCAATGGCTCTCAAATTTGAATTTTAAAATAGATTAGTATACTTTCTATTTTTTATTTTGTATATTTGATATACTTTCCATTTGAAAGTCATAAATCAAGAGTTTTTTTTTTTTTTTTATGAGAGCTATAGAGGATTTTTTTAATTATTTAAAATAAAAAAAATTAGAAATTTTATTTTGAGATATTGGAAGTTCTACAAAACTTGTGGTTAGAAAGCTCCTTTTACTTATATAATATATATAGATAAATAGATAGATTTAATAAGAATTTATATTTATTTTAGATATTTTTTTAATATACAAATTATTTTTTTTAGATTTTTTATAAAAATAATTTAACAATCTCATCACTGACCGAAGTGTATGAGAGAAATTAAAAATGATGTAGCAGTAGGTATGAGAGAAGACAAAAAGACTTTTGGGTTTAGGAGAAGTCAATAAATGGTAAGGTTTTTTTTTAAATTAAAAAATTAAGATTGAGATATTGGAATTCACACGAGGCCCATTTTTTTTATATAATATATAGATGTATTGCGTGAAATGTGTAGTTAAAATCTATTTTTTTGAAAAAAATTAAAACCAGTTTGATGAAAAAGAAGAAAAAAAACACTCATTTCATATGGTTTTCTCTTTCTGGTGGAATAAATAATTTTCGAAAAAAAAAGGCAAATCACATGTAGTTGACCTGCCTCCCAAGTTATACACATGTATTTTTCTCTTTGGTTTTTTGGCCTCACAAAGACTCTATGGAAAGTAGTTTGGTTGGTCAAGTATAATTTTCCACGAGTTTGATATATTTCTACACTGAGAGCGAGATTCCGATTTTGACACCGAACCATTACCAACCTTACATTTGTATAAATTCCACCTTCATGTCCCATGGGCCAACAGTTTAATGTCCCCTTTAATCTGTCTTCAACCAAAACATTAATGCCAAAATAATAATAGAAATGGATGAATTATAAAATGTTATACAATTTTATATAAAAATTTATACATAAAATTTATTTGTATTTCGCTATTCAAAAAAACAAGTTTTTGTACTTTTATTGTGAAACAAGTGTGGCAAGTTTTGTGAGTTTGTGGCGCATTAGCATTTGAAAGAAATTTAAAAAGGTTACCCAATGATTACCAAGACCAAGGACATTAGACTTCAACATTTGTTGTTAGGTTGTTTCTCACTTCTCAACTCAGTTAACAAAATGGTCAAACCTCAATTCTCCTATTTAAGAACCTTGTGCTTCATAACCTTCAATCCTCCTATAAAATTCTAACATTTCAAAAAGTTTCCACTATTAGTAGAACTTTTTACCTTAAGTGTCAAATTAACAGAATAAGTAAAGAAATTTTTTTAAGTGCATAAAATTCGATTATAGAATTAAATATAATTATTAATTCTCCCAAATCAATTATTGAATGCACATGGAAAAACTAACAATAAATTTTATAAAATTTGCTAAATTAAATAGTAGGTCATCATAGTCCCTTTCATATTCCCCCCTCCATTAACACAGTCAAGCCACAGTGCGTTTCGATGAAAATGTTTTGAAATCAAGAGACAGGAGTGTTTTTGTCTTCTTTCATTCTAGGATGCTTCAACCCCTTCCACATTTTTTTTTTTTTTTTGAATTTCAAATTCACTCTCAAATTCACCCGAGTTTGTCATTGAAATTTAAAAGTACCTAAAATGAAAACTATTCATTCTAAATCTACTCATTTCAAATTCACAATTTCAAATGCAACCTTAAAGCATTTACACTAGAATGAATTTTACTCAAAAGCTTGGTCGCCAACCACCTCAAAAGCCAAAGTTTAATATCACACTCCTTCCTTTAATCAATCCAATCCATGCACTTTAGTTTCTTTTCCCAATTCTACATAAATACACAAAATTTAATATATGAATAAGATTCATTGAAGATAATTCATACCATTCAAAATTTAAATATACTTTTTACATATTCAAATTCTAAATGGTTTTCTCATCATTTTTTTTAAAAACATATCATTTCTATTCTAACTTATCAAATCTCAATTATTTTACTTATATAGAAATGAATCACAGAATCAGACAAAATATTCTTATACGTGAGAATTATGAACGATGATGTAATTTTTTACTTCTTATCAAATCTATGCATGAGAGAGAGAGAGAAAGAAAAGTATTTGGTCCCGATACAAAAAATGGCGAAGTAAAACTATAGAGAGTCTAGAACCAGAACCAAACCACGAGTATGAAACCAACAAACTTATCTATGAAATTTTTTGACTTAGCCCCCTCTTTGGTGATGTGCAGCCCGGCCAACTATCCCCATCCAGCTATGCTCACCCTTTTTTTATTACCAAACCGTGTCTTTGTAAACGATACTTCATTTCATACTTCAAACTCAATCAAACCCCTCTCTCTCTCTCTCTCTCTCTCTCTCTCTCATAAAAGCCCAACACACCCCATTCTCCCATTTCCAAATCTCACACATGATAATGCCTAAACAGGGGCTCCAAGCCCTGCTCCTCCTCTCTCTGTCCATTTTCCTCTTCACCTCCTCCTCCGCCGCCATCAGAATCCCCACCACTACAACTGCCGCCAATGCTGCCACCAAACTCTCTCATCAACAATTTAGAGAGGCTCCGAAATTCTACAACTCTCCAGAATGTCCATCCATCGTTGACAATGACAATGACAATGACGTCGAGGTTGAAGCAGACAATAATAAAATAGCCGTATGTTCGGAGAGCACCGTCCACGTGGCGATGACCCTCGACACCGCCTACATCCGGGGATCCATGGCGGCAATCCTCTCTGTCCTCCAACACTCCTCATGTCCCCAAAACATATTCTTCCACTTCGTCGCCTCCGCCTCCGCCGACGCGTCCCTCCTACGCGCCACCATCTCCACCTCCTTCCCTTACCTAAAATTCCAAATATACCCTTTCGACGACTCCGCCGTCGCCCGGCTCATCTCCACCTCCATTCGCTCCGCCCTCGACTGCCCACTCAACTACGCTAGGAGCTACTTAGCCAATCTCCTCCCACTCTGCGTCCGTAAAGTCGTCTACCTCGACTCCGACCTCGTCCTCGTCGACGACATCGACAACCTCGCTGCCACCCCTCTCGGCCCCGCCGCCGTCCTCGCCGCGCCGGAATACTGCAACGCCAATTTCACGTCCTATTTCACTCCTACATTCTGGTCAAACCCATCTCTCTCTCTAACATTCGCGAATCGCAAGGCTTGTTATTTCAATACCGGAGTCATGGTGATCGATCTAGATCGGTGGAGAAACGGACACTACACGACTAAGATTGAGGAATGGATGGAGCTTCAGAAGAGGATGAGAATTTATGAATTGGGTTCTTTGCCACCGTTTTTGCTTGTTTTCGCCGGAAATATAGCTCCGGTGGATCACAGATGGAACCAGCACGGTCTCGGAGGCGATAATTTCCGGGGACTTTGCAGGGATTTGCATTCGGGTCCGGTGAGTCTGTTGCATTGGAGTGGGAAAGGGAAGCCGTGGGCTCGACTCGATGCTAATCGGCCGTGCCCTTTGGATGCTCTCTGGGCTCCATATGATCTCTTGAAACCTCCATTTTCGTTAGATTCTTGAAGAACAAAAAAGATTGAAGTAAAGTCTTTTGGTTCAAGATTCGTCGAAGAAGGTGAGGACTAAAGATGAAATAAAGCGTATAGACATTGTGGATGATGATGATGAAGAAGCCATGGACGAGTTATCTGAAAATACAGGTGAATCATCGAGTCTGTGACTTATAAGTTGCACACTGTTGATATATAAGGAAGATGACAGGAGTAGAGATTTTATTTTTATTTTTTTTGTTAAATTTGTAAATTAAAATGGGTATCATCGAACCTGTCTATCAAAATCTTCAGTTTTCTTTTGATGATGGAGATGATTATAGATATAATTTGTTTGTAATAATAAGGAATAAGGATATAAAATCCAAAAGAAAATGTATTCTTAGGGTATGATCATCATCCTATTGTATAGCATCCTAAAAATAAAAATAAAAATAAAAATTATGCAAAAAAAGCAAATATGGTATTTTTGAAATTATGAATTAGATATTTTAACTTAAAATAAATAGATAATCAAACGACATATCATTCATTCTATATAAAAATTTTGATTGCATAACATTAATTATTTAGATTATGTGATTTGTGATTTTTTCTTTACCGGTTTTCCTTGTCTTGCCATTTTGGGTAGTCTTAATCAACTCCCATTAAGTAGGAAGTTCTTGTGATCACATAAAAGAATGTTAGGCCCTTGTCGCCTTATTTTTATTTTTTATTTTTACAGATTATTTACTATAAA